>JAHWGI010000349.1:462500-917500 GCA_029379305.1 Frankliniella fusca | reverse complement strand
CTCAAGTTTTGATTGAATTTTCCTGATTTTTTTTCTGAATTTTCCTGAATTGTGAGGTGTACAAAAGTTTCACAGTTGTTCCCCCCCCCCCCCTTGAAACTAGGCCTACATACTAGACGTTCGTAGAGAAAACTCGACGATTTTGCGAATGCCTACTCAAGGGGCCTCGGGCGGGAGCGGTTGAGCGGGTAGACGAAACCTACATACTGTTACGTGTTCTCTGGGACGCCCGGTAGATGCACTCGGGCTTTCCTGAGTGAGCTCCGCGGGCTTGCTTGAAGCTCGTAGTCCGTATCCTAGTGACTGCTGTGCGAGGGGGCAACCACTCCCTATCCTAGTGTACACAGGATTTCTAATGATATGGGATTTCTATGGATTGCTTAAAGATTTCTCAGGATTTTGGAAAGATTTCATATGGTACATTCGGGTACATTTCACAAATATATATACCAGATTCCACAAAATTCTAAAAGATTTCGAGTCTACATCGGTTGTCCGACCTTTTTTTTTCCGACCTCGGGATTTTTGCGGCCGCCACCGTCACACGTTTCTTTTTGTCCGACCTCATTTTGTCCGGTCTGGCTATCTGGGTGTCATAGTTATTTTTTTTGTCCCACCTCGTTTTCTCCGTCCCCAACGAACCGTTGGAGTAGCCTGCTATTCTCTGCGATGCAGCTCGAATGTCTGACCTGATTCTTTCCCCCAAATCTAAAAAAGTGCCTGGACTTTTTCCGACCTTGTTTACACGGGTAAAATGGAGAAGGAATATGTATCAGGGTCGGAGCATGCACCGAAAAAATTGTACAACACCTCAAATAAATTTATTTTAAAGATTAAAAAAAAATTGAAAAATTGGTAGGCCCCTACCTAACTCGCAACCTGCGAGCCCCGCCTGCTTAACTTCGGAGTTCTGATGGGATCCGGTGTGTTCCAGGCGACCGCCACCCCGCGGGCACGAGAAGTCCTCTCCGCTTCGGGGAGAGTCCCCGCTTAAGGCTGGCGGCCTGTCAGGCCCGCCGTACTACCCTATTTAAACAGCGCCTTGAAGCCGTAGGTAGCATTTCAGACCAACGACTGGGCACCACCGGACCGCATGACCGGTCAGTGGGAGGTAGAGGCAAGGCAGGACGATAGAGGGGGAGAAAAGCAGAAAGAGAAGTTTTTGCGGAAGAGTAAGCGTACGGTTGGTTAGACCTGTACTGACCCGCTCCCGCACAGGTCATGGAAAAGCTGTTTACTAAGGAGCCAGATTCATAGGCCTTACTTCCCCACGAGGGACCACCCCCCGTGGCATGGGACGGAACTTCCTGACAACTCGCTTTCGCTGCCAGTGAAGAACCTACCTGGGAATTGAACCCAGGCCCCAAGTGCCGAGTCTCATGACACCCCGCGGCTTTCGTGGTACTAAGACCACTAGACCGTCGGCGATTCCACGAGGGAGCTCCGTTGAAATGGGGGGTTTGAATTCCACTCCAGCAGGCTGCTGTCCTCGGAAAAATTTATATTTAGCAAGATTCGAACCTGGGTTCCGCGGCTCGCGGGACAACACTGAGCCGGCACGGCTACGACGCCACGGCACACGACGCCTGCCCACTAGGGGTGACGCTGCGAAGAGCCGTAGTCGCCGACGAACCTGTACCGGTGGCGTCATCAGTACACCTGCTCTCCATGCAGCAACAGCCCGGCCGCGTGGTGACATTGGTATGCACATCGGCACCGTTAATAACACTGGGTAGGCAGAGGTTCGAATACAGATCACAATTTCTTTCTTATTTCCCCCCTGCTTTTTCTTTAAGAAGCTTTGTCTCTTTGCAGTTGTCTGAAGCGACGCGAGTACAGTGGATAAAAAGAAAAATTAGGTTTTATACATTTAGTCAAAACAAATCCACACTCCATAAATACCGGTCACAATTTATTTCAATATAAAGTGTGGATTTGTTTGAAATTAATTTATAAAACCTAATTTTTCTTTTTATCCGCTGTACTCGCGTCCCTTCGGGCAACTGAAAAGGAACAAAGCTTCTTAAAGAAAGAGGGGGAAAAAAAGAAAGAAATTGTGATCGGTATTCGAACCTCTGCCTATGCCAGCGGTTCTCAACCTTTGGGTCGCGACCCCAAATGGGGTCGCCAAATTTTATTGTGGGGTCGAGTTGAGGTTACCTGGGGTCGCCGGGGGTCGCGGTTTGGCCGCCGGCTGGCCCCCGATACACTGTAAAAAATTGTTGTAAAAAAAAAAACGAAAAAGAAAAATTACAGGTTTCGCTGTTAAATCGGTGAACATAATTTTCCTGTAGTTTGATGAAACATTTTGTGAATTAACAAGAAAAACCGCGAAACAACAGATAAAATTTGTAAACTTACGGAATTCTTTTGTAAAGTTACGGGATATTTTTGTAAAGTTACAGAGTTTTTTTGTAAATGAACACGAATAAAAAGTAAATTCACAGTCAGGTCGTTTAACAAAATTCACAGATATTACCTGTTAATTTACGACATGGTTTTTTTACAGTGTACATCATCGCCTAAGCGGAAATACCGGAAAAAGGTCAAGAAAGCCACTAACAATTAAAAAAAAAAAACTCTCAAAAAGCATAAGTGTAATTTTTATTTTTATGTTTGGGGGAGGAGATGGGGATATGGGGTCGCGTGGGGTCGCGAAAAACCTTCTGTGAGGTCGCGAAAATTTTGACCAGTCATTTTGGGGTCGCGAGCCTGAAAAGGTTGAGAACCGCTGGCCTATGCCGATGTGCATACCAATGTCGCCACGCGGCCGGGCTGTTGCTGCATGGAGAGCAGGTGTACTGATGACGCCACCGGTACAGGTTCGTCGGCGACTACGGCTCTTCGCAGCGTCACCCCTAGTGGGCAGGCGTCGTGTACCGTGGCGTCGTAGCCGTGCCGGCTCAGTGTTGTCCCGCGAGCCGCGGAACCCAGGTTCGAATCTTGCTAAATATAAATTTTTCCGAGGACAGCAGCCTGCTGGAGTGGAATTCAAACCCCCCATTTCAACGGAGCTCCCTCGTGGAATCGCCGACGGTCTAGTGGTCTTAGTACCATGAAAGCCGCGGGGTGTCATGAGACTCGGCACTTGGGGCCTGGGTTCAATTCCCAGGTAGGTTCTTCACTGGCAGCGAAAGCGAGTTGTCAGGAAGTTCCGTCCCATGCCACGGGGGGTGGTCCCTCGTGGGGAAGTAAGGCCTATGAATCTGGCTCCTTAGTAAACAGCTTTTCCATGACCTGTGCGGGAGCGGGTCAGTACAGGTCTAACCAACCGTACGCTTACTCTTCCGCAAAAACTTCTCTTTCTGCTTTTCTCCCCCTCTATCGTCCTTCCTTGCCTCTACCTCCCACTGACCGGTCATGCGGTCCGGTGGTGCCCAGTCGTTGGTCTGAAATGCTACCTACGGCTTCAAGGCGCTGTTTAAATAGGGTAGTACGGCGGGCCTGACAGGCCGCCAGCCTTAAGCGGGGACTCTCCCCGAAGCGGAGAGGACTTCTCGTGCCCGCGGGGTGGCGGTCGCCTGGAACACACCGGATCCCATCAGAACTCCGAAGTTAAGCAGGCGGGGCTCGCAGGTTGCGAGTTAGGTAGGGGCCTACCAATTTTTCAATTTTTTTTTAATCTTTAAAATAAATTTATTTGAGGTGTTGTACAATTTTTTCGGTGCATGCTCCGACCCTGATACATATTCCTTCTCCATTTTACCCGTGTAAACAAGGTCGGAAAAAGTCCAGGCACTTTTTTAGATTTGGGGGAAAGAATCAGGTCAGACATTCGAGCTGCATCGCAGAGAATAGCAGGCTACTCCAACGGTTCGTTGGGGACGGAGAAAACGAGGTGGGACAAAAAAATAACTACGACACCCAGATAGCCAGATAGATAGACCGGACAAAATGAGGTCGGACAAAAAGAAACGTGTGACGGTAGCGGCCGCAAAAATCCCGAGGTCGGACAAAAAAAGGTCGGACAACCGGTGTGCTTCGAAGATTTCACAAGGTTTCAGGGGATTCCTCAAAGTTTCATGAGATTTCATTGTTTTCTGTGATATTTTTATGACATTTCTTGCGATTTTTCAGTTGGATTTCGTAGGATTTCATCGAGATTTCGGAGGATTTCATCGAGATTTCCGAGGGTTTGTACACAGGATTTCACGAGTGGTTGCCCCCTCGCTGCTGTGACTCAGAGTTCCGCACCGAAAGGGGTTTCTTCTTACCCCCCCCCCCCCCCCCGCCTTTCGAATATCGTTAGCGCTGACCATTTCCATACCTCCCTCTCTCCATCTCCCCCCCTCCCTCCCCCCTTCCTCTCTCTCTCTCTCTCTGTCTGTCTCTCTCTCCCTCCCGGCTGGTCCAGCTAATGAAGCTTGTGGGAAACAGCCCCGGGGCAACAAAGGATTGCGGCCGTACCTGGGCTCAGCCTCGGCCTCCTCCGCGGGGCTGGGCAGGATGGGTTGCGCCCCCAGCCAGGCCCGCCCCGCCCCGCCCCGCCCGGCCCCTGCCCAGGAACCCCGAGGCCTTTTGGGGGCGGGGCGGAGGCGGGGCGACGGGGGCACACCCGCAGGCGGAGGTGGGCGGGGGTGGGACCGGGAGCACCGCGGCCCCCGGTCGGGGGGGCGGGAGCAGGCGTGGCGGGGCAGGGCGGGGCGGGGCGGGGCGGGCCGGGGCGGGGCGGGGCGGGGCGGGGCCGAGGAGGCGCAACATTCAGAGAAGTAATGAATATGAAGGAGAGAGGGAGGCTTACCTGGTCTTCCCTTCCCTTCACAAGCACTCACTCACACACACGCACACTGCATTGCAGTGTGTGCGGTGTGCTTGTGCTTGGGCGGGGCGGCCCGAAGGGAGCTCTCCTCGCTCAGGGGAGCGAGCGGGGCGAGATCGTCAGATCGTCAGCAGCCACAGGTCCAGGGTCCAGGTGGGGGCGTGGCGGTGGCGGGGCGTTGCCGTGCGGGGCGGGGCTGGGCTGCTGTGCCCTATCGTAAATCAGCTGGGCCAACGCATTCTACTCCCACGATCAGCAGGCTTGGGGCAGGAAAAATTCTCCAGAGCCGCGGTGGTGGTGGTGGTGGTAGTGTGGCAGCGCCGACGACCCAGGAGGACGCGACCGCAAACTATGGGCACAAAAAAAAAAAAAAAAAAAAAATTCATCGTTTTGAAATCAAAACGCATAGTTTACAGTACGGTGTGAGGCAGGCGTACACACACACCACAGCGCATTTACGGCGGTAGCGGACAAGCAGCAAACCCGTATACTGCGTCTCGTGTTCTCTGAAAACACTCGGTTCATACACACCACACCATTAGGAGTGTCGCTATCGGCGTGAGTTTCGGCACATACGCACCCTCGCCCCTGGCGGATGTAGAGATCCACATGCTCGCGACACACAGCGCGCGCGCGCACGTACACACTCTCACACATGCGTCTTACGTTTGCAGACACGCCGGTACACACACACACACACACACAGTTATATGCGCGAGTAAACACACACAAGACCCCCCCCCTACTCCCCCTCAGGTGCGCGGGACCAGACTGTAAGTCGCTCCCTCACAGTTAATCAGCGCGACTTGCTGAACGCCCACCACTGATTGCTTATTTGCCGGGGCTGCACGGTGCGGCGCGCAGCAGCGAGCAGAACAGAACGGAATCAATAAACCATCGCGGCTCGCATAAATAACTTATCGGGGCGCACGCTTCGGGCCGCTCGCACAGGGGGCGTGCCGTGCCCAGGCCGGGCGGGGCGGGGCGGGGCGAGTTGGACAAGTCAAACGCGTCTACAGAAGGAAGGCTACCGCGATTTGATGAATGCGAACCAAAACAAAAGACAGAAAACTTTCACTGTCTGCTGCTGCGATGCGGACCATAGCAATGGAAAAAGGGGGTCGGTCTGTCGGCTGGGGGCTGCGTGCGGGGGCTGGGCCGGTGTGTTTGTCCGCCCCCTGACCTGGGCCGATGCAGCAACGCCCCCGACGCCCCCGCCGCGCTGATCCTCCCAGACAGCTTGGGCCCGGAGGAGGGGCCGGCCAGCCCCAGCTTCGGCGCTGCGTACGCTCTGGAATTTCCTTTACGAGCGTCCAACGCAGACGGACGGCTTCCTCGACACGTTGGGGCGGGGCGGGGCGGGGCGGGATGTCCTCGGCGCGCACATACTCGTGAAGCATATGGGGCGGCTATACACTGAGGAAGACCCCGGCCCGGAGGCCTAAAACCTTTGGGTGGCGCAGGAGGGGGCCCCACACCGGCCCGGGCGCAGGGACGCGTTTAGTGTAGGCGTTCTCGCTCCCCTCGCGGAAATGACACCATCACGGACGTAACGCACCCGCGCCCCGCCCCGCGCCTCGGGTTCGAATACCGTCCGGCCCCGTTGATCTCCGGGACCTGACCCGAACAAAACGCATGGGCCTGGCGGTGCATGGCGGGGCGAGGCGGGGCGGGGCGGGGCGGGGCGGGGCGGGGCGGGGCGGGGCGGGGCGGGGCGGGGTGGGGCGGGGCGGGGTGGGGCGGGGCGGGGCGGGGCGGGGCGGGGCGGGGCTGGGCAGGGCGGGGCGGGGCGGGGCGGGGCGGGGCGGGGCGGGGCGGGGCGGGGCGGGGCGGGGCGGGGCTGGGCGGGGCTGGGCGGGGCGGGGCGGGGCGGGGCGGGGCGCGGCGCAGCAGCGCGGGGTCCTAATTGTGAGGGATGCGTTTCGTTAGCCCGGACCGGCGGGGCGAGGCAGGGCGGGGTAGAGGGGCCTAGCAGCAGCAGCAGCAGCCCCGCCCGGCGTTCCGGATGAGAAATGGTGGTGTTGCCAAGGGCGAGGACCCGGGCAGGGCAGGGCAGGGCTGGGAGGAGTGGGGGAGGACCGCGTGGGAGTAAGGGCGCCGGGCGGGGCAGGGCAGGGCGGGGCGTAGAGGAGTGCGAGCCTCGCCTCGGCGCGACTACCGGAGGTGGTAAGACAATTAGGCGTAGCTACCTCGTAAATCAGCGAGCACGGCGGCGGAGGCGCAGCCAGCCTCCAGCCCCTGTGTCTGCACCACCACCAGGAGCACCACCAGCAGCTCGTGCGCGTACGCAGGGGATGCTCACCTCCCCGCCCCGCCGCTGCCTTGACTTTTGCAGAGCAGCTTTGCAGCTTCCTCTCGCACGCCCGTAAACACACACACACACACACACACACACACATTCACAAGCGCCCACACACACACACGCACATTCACAGGTACGGGGCGGCAGGCCGACCCCTCAGAGCAGTCCGGACGTAGTGCTTTACACCGCTTTACACACACACACACCACCACCAGCCCAGCCCGCACATGTAAACCACTTTTATTCATTACTTTTACAGCTATAGCGGCCCCTGGCCAGGAAGCGCGGGAGTGCGATGAGAATAGTGTCGCCACGCGGCCCTGCGTCCTCGCGCCTGCGTTATATACTAGTCGAACCCTGGGGACCCTGGGCCGGGCGGAAAGCGTGAGCAGGAGAGGGATCAGGAGGCCGAGGCAGGGGTCCTCAACTTAACGTATCTTTTAACACTACACATTTATCAGCACGTTAACAAATAATAATGTTATTATCTGAAGTTGTTAAATAACTACTTGACAAATAATCAAAGAAATATATGTTAAAGTTGTAGGCAGTCTAACCTAGAGCGCACACCAATTTTTAGGGCACCAAACATTCAACATTAAAATTTAACATTCAATAATACTTGTTAATGTTTAACTTTAAACAAGGCGGCCAATAGTTTAAAAAGAAATTGTTATAACTTTAATGTTAGCCTTCATCCTCTTAGTTTTGATAAGTTACCGACCCCTGAGCCGAAGTGTAACATGCTGATGAGGCCGACGGCGGTGGTGGCGGCGGCCAGTAGCCAATGACCTGCCAATAATCTGCAGAGCTTGGCAGCGGCTGCTGCAGCGCCCGGGGCGGGGCGACCGGAGCAGCCTGGACGTACGTCTGCGCTCAGCTCGGCCCGGCCCGCCTCAATGCGCAACGCTGCCACCGCGGCCAAAAAAAAAAAAAAAAAAAAAAAAAAAGAGTAAGACGCGAGCACGGGGGGATTCGAACCTGCGTCCACCGGCAGCATGCCCCGCAGGCTGCGGTTATTAGGCACCACAGGCCGGTCTGGCGCTGCTGGCCCGGGCGGGCACGTCTGCCGTAATAACAGGATCAAGCGTCGTGAGTTATTATACGGCTGGCGGTGGCGTGGCGTGGCGGGAGCACGAGGGGGAAACAGCTCTGAATTTTGGTGAACAAATTTTGAGAATTTTTATGAACTTTCACTGAATTTTTAGTTGAGTTTGAGAATTCTTTGAGTTTTAGTGAATTTTCCTGCTTTTTTTTCTATTTTTTCTTTTGTTATTTTTCAGCAATTTTATGAATTTTCCTTGAATTTTTCTTAATTACGAGATGTACAAACATTTCAGAGTCGTTTCCCCTCTTGCGGGCGCAACACCGCGGTTGGGCCCAGCAGCACGGCCGCACGCCACTCGCCACAGTTCGGACGCGGTGACGGAGGTGACCGACCACATGATCCACGAGGACGGTGACGGTGACCCGCGGCGCGCGGGTCCCAAGGTTGGCCTTGGCGCCGGGCCGGGAGACACCCGGGAGGAGGGGAGCCCCGTGCCCGTGACCACGACGCTCACCGCGACGGATGGCGTCCGTCTTTGCGGGGGCATATAGACGTCGCCACGACGCAGGGAGAACGAATGCGACGCCTTCCCAACATGAAAAAGGTTCTTTTATTATTTCTGTGGTGCGACCCGGACCGCTCCACCATACGCACTTGGGAGCACCAGTGTCTGAGAGTCGTACTCCTAAAAGTGTGTGAATTATTTGTCACGCACCTGGAGAATAGGATATTCCGGTGGATGAACAAGAAGAAGTCAAGAAGTGCAAAGGCGGATCCGGAGACGGTTATTGGATTGGTTGCCAAGTATGAGAAATCGTTGAACTCTCACTCGATTTCTCGTACTCTGCAACCAATTCAACCTTTTCCGGATCCGCTTTTGCCCTTCTTGACTTCTTCTTTTCCATCCACCGGAATAGCCTATTCCACGCGATATCTTTTTCGCGGCATTACGCCGAAACGGTTGTGCTACGTGATTAGTGATTTTTACCTAACAGGTATTACAGTATTCACACACTTTGTTGTCCAGTGCGAACTGGTGGGATACTCACTAATGGCCGTTGGATTTGGATACCCCAGGACGACGTCATCTATCGGGCGGGCTGACTACCGCGCGAGAGCGGGTGAGTTTAAAATACTGCGAGCGAGTAGGGCATACCATACAGGAGACGGTACGGACCCCGGCGGGGCGGGGCGGGGCCGGGCGCGGCACGGTCGTCGGGGTGGACGTGGAAATAAATTTTCAACAACTCAACTTGTCCCTCCGGTGGAGTGGGGTGGGGCCGATGGTCCGTATGGGCTGTCGGCGCGCGCCTCAAGCCCGGCCGGCCGGCCGGCAGCAGTCGCCTGATTCCGAACATCGCTCTCGTACCTCCGTCCTTGTCGCACCTATGGCGGTGCCCTATGCTAGGGATGGCAGGGCCCCATGAGTGCGACAAGGACGGATGCGCGAGAGCGGTCTTCGGAATCAGAAGGCAGAGCATGTATGAAGCCAACAAACGCCAGGTGATGCTCCGTCCCGGTCTCGTACCGTCCGCCGCTGTCGACTGTCTCCATAAATTTCGGCCGCTGCGATTTTTAGAGCTTTTTTTCGCTTGTCGACTGCGGCGGCAGCCGCCTGACTGGCCGGCCGGCCGCAGCAGATTCAAAACCTCGGCGTGTGAGGGAGGGAGTGAGTGAGTGTGTGGTGAGAGAGAGAGAGAGAGAGAGAGAGAGAGAGAGAGAGAGAGAGAGAGAGAGAGAGAGAGAGAGAGAGAGAGAGAGAGAGAGAGAGAGAGAGAGCGTGTGTGTATAAAAATATGAGTTGCGATGTCGTCCCGTCTGCAACTTTGCAACAATGTCGGCCGGACTGAGCTGAGCCGGTACGAGAGCTCTGGTCGGGCGGCGGGCCGGGCCAAAGGAGCGCCAAGGCGAGGCGGGGCGAGGCGGGGCGACCCTCTGGCGGGCCGGGTGACGTGGGGCCGGGCGGGGTACCGCACCGCGCTACACTTACTTGCTCCGGCAGGGTCGCGCCCTGTGTTGCCCGCTACGGACTGCCGCCGCCGCCTTATTGTGTGCGGGTGCGGCGGGCACGGCAAGGCAACAACCTTTGAGTGTGAGGGGAGACGAGGGAGACGAGGGGGAGACAACTGGAAAATTTTGTGTCAGCTGGATTGCGGGCTATCCGGATTACCCGGTGGATAAACTCCGGATGAAAATCAAAAATTTCAAGAGAGTTCCAAGGATTACGCTCGATTACGCTGGATTATCAACGGATTACCATGGATTACCCCGACATATTACATTTATTTTAGAAATCCGGATAAAGGATTACTAACCGGATATCAGCCGGATACTACCTGAGTCGTTTCGCCTTTAAGATTAAATCGTTTCCAAAAACCATTGTACGGCCCCAAACATTGGGAAAAAAATTCAGAAATGGGGGGAAAAGATACAAGTTTACCCGAATTTACCAAAGAGTGACAAAAATTTTCCTTAAAAAATCAATAGGAAAATGAAAACAAAAAATCAAAAATAAAAGGAAGAAAAAAATATCAGAATTCGAAATAATTCTTGTTCACATTTTGTATGAGTGATCCACCCGGATCCACCCCTCCGAGTGTGCGGGGGTCCTTCGTCCTTCCGCCCCTCAGCCTCAGCCCTTCGCGGCCCAGCCCGGTCGGCCCCTCTGGTGTAGACAAACAAGCCAACCGCTGACAACCTTTGTCTCCAGCCGATCTTCAGGGTGGCCCACGCGCCCCGTCCCATTTTTCCAAATAGGCAGACCCGCAACAACAAACTTTCTTTTTACTATAAGTTTGCTGGTAACAGAGAAAAAGTGAAATATGCTCTATGTTCCATAAGTTTTTTGCAACTCATAGCAAAGAAAAAATGTATTGAAAAAAAGGCGCTCGTCTCTTATTTGCGATCCAACCTATCCCGCCCTTTCCTTTCCCCTCGCTCGCTCCAGACCTCCATACGCTCACACTGCTGCTGCTGCTCTTTTTTAAAATGGCCGCTCCGCGCCCTTCTGCCTCTCGCAGCGCGCCGCCTCGGCTCGCCTCGGCTACTCACTTCATTTCGATGGCCATCACTGATACCGCGGCAGCGCAGGCCGCTCCGCTCGGCCCCGACCGGTCCACTTTTCACGGGGTATTACAACTAGCGAATCAGATATACAAAGTGCGCACCCCGCCCCGCCACGCCCCGGCCCGCCCCACCCCGGCCCGCCCCGCCCCGCCTCGCCCCGCCCTGGCGCGGACCAGCGCGGCCCCGGACGGCACGGCGCGCGGATCTCGAGCTATATATCACTTTTCGACACGCAGATAACGCGTGCAGCATCCAGTGGTCCATGGCCTGTCGCGGTGCATGCATGCGCCGGCCCGGGGTGACGCCCACCCTGCGCGTCAGGATAAAAAACAACAATAACAACGACAGGAAGAAATACCGTCACCACCAACACCACCATCATCAACAACAAAAACATTAATGATGAAAAGAAGGAAACACGAAGAATATAAGGAAGAAGAATATAAGGAAGGGGGAGAATACGAAGAAGAAAGAGAACAAGAACAAGCAGTATTGTAAATTGCAAATGTATTTACGATCGATACAAAAGGGTTATGAGACCCCTACACTCTAAAATTTTTACAAAGAATTTCTTTTTATAGACCCCTCGTAATACAAAGAATTTCGTGCTGTCGTAGGATACAGGAAATTTCCTTGTGTTACAAAAGAAAATTCTTTGTATTACAAAGGTCTGTCTTTGTATTACAAAGATTTTTTTCTTTGTAAAATACGACAGCACAAAATCCTTTTTAATACAATGAGGTTTCTTGGTAAGAAGTTTAGAGTGTCCCGTAACAATAGGCTTTCATAGTTAACAAAAATTTAACTCTTAGTAAAAATTAAAGAGAAAACTAAAGAAAACATCAGAACACATACAGACAATGTAAATACCAGAGCGAAGATTCTCGCCCTAAGGAGAGCGAAAAATTTTATCTCACTCTTCGAGAGCGAGGTTTGGTTTTCTCGCTCAATTAGAGAAATAGTCTAAAAAAACCTTGCCCTATTTGAGCGAGGATTGGGAAACCTCATCACCCTTTTTGAGTGAGGATTTTTATCCTTTATCTCACTCAATTTGAGTGATGTTGTAAATTCTTTCTCAAAGAGAGCGAGGATCCTAAACTCTCACTTAAATGGGGCACAAGAAAAAATCTCACTCCTTTTTGATGAGATATCTTACTCTTGCATTTGCAGTAGAATATGTAACAGAAGAAAATTAGTTAAAGACCGCAGCAGAAAGAAGAAAAAGAAATGTGCACGCCGCACGCGCAATCATCGAAGGGATAATACGTCCCCAGCTTGTGAATTTCTAATAGTTGTTGCTGTTTTGTCGTCGAGAGGCCCTGACTACATCCTGTGCGCCCCGCCCCGCCCCGCCCCGCCCCGCCCCGCCCCGCACTCCCCCGCAGCAGCAGCAGACAGGACGGAAGGTCCCCCAGTAAGGCACGCCGCCGGCCTGCCGACCCGGACCGGAGAGACGCGGAACTTCAACCTGTGATCTGTCCGATATAATCACTGTAATAACCACACTATGTGCCCGTCCGGGACCGGGCCGGCCGAGGAGGAAAAGGGGGAGGGGGGGGGGTAAAAAAGGAAAGAGAATTAACCCGTGGCGTTTACCGCCTGCCCGCGCGCCGTGCCCCGCCATCCGGGGCTGAACGTGTCAATTTGAGGAGGACTGCTGCAGCCGGCCGGGCTCGGCGGTGGCGGGCGGGGCGGGGCGGGGCGGGCCAGGTGGCTGCCTGGGGTGGGGCGGGTCGAGGTGTATCCCATTCATGAGCAGCGCTGCTGCTGCTGCTGCGAGAGCTGAGCGCGCCGGGCGGGTAGGCAACCCATTACAGAGATGAGGACGGGTTGCCTACTTGTAGGCGGCCCGCTGCCGTCCGTATGGATGGACCCTTCGGCGAGTGCGACACTGTTACAGAGACGAAGAAGAAGTGGCACTGTGATAGCACGGCATGCAAGTAATTCTCGGTTAGACCCGAAGGGTTATTCACAAAAAATTCAAGCCTACACCGATTTTACTCATTTTTCGTAATTTTTATTATTAAGTGTTCCTGAGTCTTCTTTTTTTTTTTTTTTTTTTTTTTTTTTTTTTTGTTCGAGGGTGTATACGTACACTGTTGTACGTTGCCTTGCCGGCGGGCGCAGATGCAACCCTTTCCACTGCACACGGTATATGGCGAGCTGCTCATTGCCTACCTTGGAGGCGACGGCGTGGAGCGTGGCTCACGTCCCGGTGGCCGAAGTCGCACCTCTAAACGTGGGGGTACGTGACCGGACCGGGCAGCGGGCCCAGCCAGCCGCCTCCTGACTTAATGATAGAGGACGACGCCACTACTCCACGCCACGTCCCCTGAGCTTATATAGCAGGCCGCTGCCACCGCCCTGGAATGGCAACACAAGTGTGTGAGTGAATTGCCGCATACACAGGGTTGTTACAGAGTCGGGAATTTTTATTTCCCTGACTTTTCCATGACTTTTCCATGACTGAATTCGAGGTTTTCCATGACCTTCCCCCAGACATATATAGGACTAGGTTTTTAAAAAGAAAACGATGTAAAGCAATACTTGCACTTGCACAATTTATTTATCCATTTTAAAGCCCTCTGAGGCACTCATTCGACATAAAATTAAAGAGCAAAACCGAGGGATTACAAAAAAATCAAACGTTTTTTTTTATTTTGGATTGATTTTTTTGATTTCAAAATGACTTTTTAATTTTCCTGTTGATTTTTGATCTTTTTTCTGATCTTTCGATCTTTCGATATTTTTCTTGATTGTTCGGGATGACCTCAGAAAATACACGCACATCTGATCCAAGTTATTCTCTCAATTACATGATTAAATAGGATTTTTAGTAAATTACGGTGAATTATTTCGATTTATTCCAAATTATTGGAAATTAACTTGCAATAATGCAAAATAATCACAATTATTTCAAATAATTTTTAAAACTTTTCAGAAACAAATTTTGCTCTGCAATTGAAAGGGTGACGTGAAAACATAGAAAATTTTTGCGGCAGTAAACCTCCCGAAGGAGGTTGCGGTTCCCGCCAGGCACAGGGCTTTTACCCCCTGTGGCAGCCAACTGCTTCGGTGTTCCATGGGAACCGGCGCTTTGCTGACTGCGATCCTATCGCGCAATTCGACAGATTTGATCCCCGTACCACCATTGGCCTACCCCTAGAGGTACGAGCGGTGTCAAGGGCGTTAGACTTCCTGAACCCAGTTTCAGAGGCCTTACCTCAGAGGGGTACGCGGGATTCGAACCCACAACCCCGAGTGCCGACACGTAGCCAGAACAGGAAGCGACCCAACGCCCAGAGCCACCGAGCCAACGGAGGTGAGACGTGTTTAATTTCTACTTGACCTGCCTTGGAGCAGCTGCCAAATGAAATGCCAAGCGCGAAAAACACTTTCCCGAGTGGGGGTCGAACTTGGGGCCTCTCGGTTCAGTGTTGCGCGCTCTACCAACTGAGCCACGACGTTTCGATGACTGCCTAGTGCGACGGGTTCGCGTCGTATTTGCCCTATCCCCCAGCCTCCAGCCAGGAGGATTTCTGAGAAAACCTGTGATTTTTTTTTGATTTTTTATCTTTTTTGATTGTGATTTTGATTTTTTTATTTTTTTCGTGATTTTTTTTGGCCTTGTTAAATTATTTTAGAAGACAGCACCCCCTCGAGCAAAACCTTTGTTACGGCGCGGCAGGCAGAGAACACGGGAGATACTGCAATTTAACAAACTTCCATGACTCGGCGCTTGATTTCCCTGACTTTTTCATGACTTCCATGACTCGAATTTTTTTCCATGACTTTTCCATGACTTCCAGGTTTTCCATAACCTGTAACAACCCTGAATACACTCAAACGCGTGAATGTCACACACGTGTAGAGAGTGGGGATCCCTTAGACGGCTTGAACAAGAAAACAAGAGAAAGACGGGAATTCTCCAATGAATTACAAACTTTTACACCACCAAAGAGCATGACGCAGTCACAAACTTTGTCCCGAGAGGGAAAGACCTCTGAATTTTTGTTAATTTTCGTAAATTTTGGTGATCTTTAAATAGATTTTTAGGGTGTATTTTCACTTTCATTTTAGCTTAAGTTTTGTGAATTTTACTAAATTTTCCTGGATCTTTCCTGAAATTTTGTGAACGTTTTCTTTATTTTTCTGAAAATTCATGAATTACGAGGTGTACAAGAAATCAGAGATGTTTCCCCCTTGCTTTGTCCTGACAGTCGTGAGGCTGCCTCCCACCCACCCGGCGCGCAGACACGGCGTCTTGGTCGCATGCAGCCGGGTCGCGGTCCCGGTCCCGGTGCGGCTGCCGCACAGAGGGTCCCACACTCCCCGGCCACGCTACGCTGCGCCACGCCGCGCCACGCTCACGGCGAGGCCCGGGCGTGATTGGTCGGTCTGGCCGGCCCGGCCGAAAAAGGAAAAGGAAGAAGCAAGGGGAGCCGAGCCGAGTCGGGCCGGGGCGCGCGCATTGTACATTTTACAAACCTATAATTATCAAAATCGTGCTCCTCAATCTTTGCTTTATTTTCAGGGCGCTGCTGCGCTGGGCTGCGCTCGCCCCCCCCCCCCCCCTCCCGCCCCGCTCCCGCTCCCGCTCCCTCAGCAGCATGGACGGCTGTTTTGTTTTATGAATATTGTCCTATCGTGTTCTTCCTCTTTTTTCCCCCCTGCTTCCTCCTCCTCCCCCCCCCCTCCTCCTCCTCCTCCTCCTCCTGCTCCTCCTACCCCTGGTAACCGGCCATGGCGGAGGCTCTCATACCGGTGCAAGAGCTTCCGTGGCGGGGCGTGGCGAGTGTGTTGCAAATAATCGGAACGCCTATTTGCTTGTCGTTAGTACCGCCCGGGTGGCCAGTCCAGCCGGCCGGCACGCCGAGAACACAGCGCTACAAAGCAAGAGTTGGCAGCGGCTCGCATAGTGCTGCTCGCAGTACTAACCGCGGGGCGGTATCAATAACACACTCACATGCGAGCTGCTTAAGGGCTCACAAGCACTTGCCCTTCGGTTACTCCTGATTTTAATATCAATTTGAATTTCAATATCGTGTGTATTCCCCTGAATTTTTAAAATAGCTTCGGGTACAAATCGAGGGGTTGACCACTCCTACCTACTATTCCATGTGCACATCAGATATTTCATTAGAAATATTCCAAATACTCCGTCTAATAGTCCGAAAATATTCTATCTAAGAAACTTATGTTGTTCCACCCAGTCAAAATTTTATAAATATTCCACAATATCCGAGACGACACTTCCGTGTCCTTAAAAATGACTTAAAACAACGAAAGGACAAAAATTCGGGACTTTACACATCCTTAACTTAGGAACCCCGCGGACTTATCTAGGGATTTTCCCCCATATGATTTCCACTGCCTTTTCTTGTCGCATATGACATTTCCATGATTTCCATGATCGGCGTGAAACCTGGGCTGCTGCGAACGGTAGATACATCAACGGCGATCAAAGAGAAAAGGCTGTTTGTGAGACCAGGGCGGGGGGCGGGGCGAGGTGGGGCGGGGCGGGGTGGGGCGGGGCGGGGTGGGGCGGGGCGGGGTGGGGCGGGGCCCGACCGCTGCGCGCAGCGCGGCGGCGGGTCTCTGGGAGCCGCGCCACGCTGAGGTCAAAAGGGCGCAGGAGCGTGCATGCGTGTGTGAGTGAAAGAGATGAGAGAGGAAAAGAGAAACAGAAGAGAGAGAATGGAAAAGAAGTATGGCGGCCTGTGAGTGAAGGAGATGGAGAGATGAAGGCGAGGGAGATACAAGAGAGAGAGAGAGAGAGAGAGAGAGAGAGAGAGAGAGAGAGAGAGAGAGAGAGAGAGAGAGAGGGGGAGAGAGAGAGAGAGAGAGAGAGAGAGAGAGAGAGAGAGAGAGAGAGAGAGAGAGAGAGAGAGAGAGAGAGACGGGGAACGTAAACAGGAAGAAAGTGATGGGAGATGGATGGAGAAGGGGAAAAGGGGAGGTCGGGTCGGGCTACCGCACGCTGCTGCCCGGCCCGGCCCCGCCTGCAGCCCGCCCTTTACAGGTACCATCAGGTACCCGGCGTACCCTGCAATTTACCAGCCTGCCCTGCCCTGGCGTGCCCAGCCTGCTGCGCCCAGCCCAGCCTAGCCCCTCCCCTACCATACACACGTACCTCCGTGCCGCCACGCCGCGCCCCGCCACGCCTCGCCACGCCACGGCACGCCCCCTCTTGACGATATGGTGGTCCACGCCTCGAGCAGCAGCAGCCGCCCGCAGTAGTGGGGCGGGGCGGGGGTGGATGCAGAAGGTTTTTCGGTTGGAAATAAAAGCAAGTCGAGTAATTTTCAGCATTTCGCAACATGTACTCCGTGCATAATGAATGCTTCCCGTCCCGTCGTGTCCCGTCCCGTCCCGACCCGACCCCCCCGACGCTGGGTGACGTGCTTGGGCCGGGCCCTGGAAGGCCCCGCGCGTTGCGGTCGCAAACGGACGGATGTGACGACTTTGTCGGGAGGGCCAAAGGAGTCAGGGAGAACGAGAGAGAGAGAGAGAGAGAGAGAGAGAGAGAGAGAGAGAGAGAGAGAGAGAAAGAGAGAGAGAGAGAGAGAGAGAGAGAGGTGGACGAAGTGAGTGAGAGGGCGGTGGGCTCGGGGGGACGTTTATGACGGGCCCCTCCTCGGCGAAGAGCATGTCGCACTGTAACAGCAGTAACGGCGGACGGGGCAGGACGCGTGGCGGCGGCGCGGTGGGCAAGGGCAGTCTGCAGGTGCACATCCATGGAGGAGGATCGGGGGAAGTGTCCGCGCGCAGGGCCTAACTGGCCAGCACACAGTGTTAGGACAAAAAGTGTTGAGACAAAAAACGCAGAAAGTCTTGCAGCAGTCTAGTGGGGCCATTTCGGGGGGATACAAGGGGCGATATGATATTTCAAGGTAAAAACGGCGGAAAACTCTGAGAAACTACCGTACATTTAGGAAAATCTCCTCATAGATCTCAGGGAAAGTCTCCTTTAAAAAAATGTGTAAATTTTCTGAAAGTTAAAGGAGTTTTCATCAAGTGAAGGAATTTCCTCTTCATAGTTTCCCCAATTCAGTCAAAAGATCAGACATGTTTTTTACGGTATGAAGACGCGCACAAATTAATTGCTTTAAAAAAAAAAAAAAAAAAAGTGTGCCGTACCCTATGCGCTGCGCTCAGTGTACCGCCCCTCCACGTGCCTTTACAGCCGTGCTGGTCAGCTCGGAGACGCACCTGTCCCCGCCCGCATGCAGCCTCGCCCCCATGTTCCCCGATAGGATCGTCACGAGTACGAGAGTCACACGTCATATTTTACATTTAACTACTCTCGGTAAAATAATGACACTTTCCGAACACTTCATTCGAGAACATTATCGCTCTTGTTTCGCTAACCCTGAACGGCAAATGTGTGAATGTCATACACATCTTTTAAATGCTCAAAATTTTATTCGCATATTTCATAGGTGTGAAATTACAAGGAAACACTCTAAAATACTAGGGACAATTTGTTTCCCTAACTGAGCACGAATCCGTGCATGCGCAACATGTGTACCATATTGTGCCTAATAATGGAGTAAAACTGCACAATAGTGCACTTTTACTTCTTTATTTAGTAAAGAAATCGTACACATGTTGCGCATGCACGGATTCGTGCTCAATTAGGAACAAACTTGTCCCTAGTATTTTAGTGTGAATTCGAATTACGAACTTAACTGTGCAAACGGAGATAAAAAACATAGCTACATCTGTTTGACATTTACGCGCTTGGATTTCCAGAGCTGTTAAGCATGAATGTGACTTCACTAGCCTCACGCGGCGTTGTGGTCGTGCTGGAGGGCTGGGGCCCAACACCAGCCCCACCCCACCCCACGACAAAGTGAATCGCAGCTGTATTGTTTCGTCACGGGTGCCCCAGTGTAATCAGTCATCCACACAATAAATCATCATTATTGAACTGAAGTATGCCCCGCAACTTCCAACGCGCAGCCGTATGTACGTGAGTATGCGTGTGTGCATTCCATGTGTGACATAACGCGAGCAAAATGGGAATATGTAAAAGTTCAGAAAAACAGAACATGAGACTTAAACGTCCGAGAAGAAAACAGACGGAGATAGCAGTTCAGAGGAGGAGCAAGAGAAAACGACAAAAGGATATAAGGAAAAGAAAATCGAAGAGCGTTTTATGACGACCCTAAACTGTGCCGCGCGAGTGCGAGATTTGGCAAAAGGCACAAGCTAAACGTGCGTAAATTCTGTTTCGCGGCCGTCCCGCGTGTAACCGCCAATGTCTTGCTGATTGATCGCGGACAGGCCGGCAGGTCGACCACTACTTGTTGCGCGGTCCCCAGTATAATTGAATGACAGACAGCCGCGCTCTCTTCCAACGCTCCGCCACGCCCCGCTCTCCCCCGTGCAGTAGCACATCCAGAAGGGCCACAGCGCAGACTCTGCTCGAAGGGTACGTCCGCGATGTAGATCTCCGCTCCGGGCCATGCGGGTCAGGCGTCAGGCCGGGCCGGCGAGACTCAAAGCCGGCAGGGAATGACCGCGACGCGCCGTTAAGCGCACAGCTCATAAGCCCCTCCCGCAAACCTTCCAACGGAAGCCAAGCGGTCCGACAGTCGACGCGAAGTAACAAACTTGACACAAGAGTGCGCTGCTGTCAATGACAAAAGAAAAGCTTAACAAGGAAAAGGTTTGCGTCGTTAAAATATCAGAAATTACATTTTTAGTATTTTAAGGTACCATGGAAAAATTTGAGCCAATTAATATTTGTATGCCGTGATCCCGCGGCAGGGATGCACCCTGCTTCAGTGACACCGGAGGGATTTCAGCGTCCGAAGCACAACTGGCTCTTTCCGCCCCTTCCCACCCCGCCCCGCACCCGGCGGTAATCGAGCGGGTCGCGCGCTGGCGGGCTGTCGTTCGTTCCCCGCTGCGCGCGGCTAAATCGGCGGTTTCCTACGTTTTCGGCGGCGGTCCCGATCCGCTTCAAGGTCCCGCAGGGTGCGGCGGCGCCATCTGTGAGGCGCGCCCCGCCCCGCCCCGCCCCGCCCTGCCCCGCCCCGCCCCGCCCCGCCCCGGCCCACTATGCCCCGCCCGCCTCTCGGTAACCAGGTGCACCTACGCCGCGGTCGTGTGCGACTCATCGCCTCGTCTCGCACGGAGGACGTCGTTACCTCAATGAACAGGCTGTCACAGTATTTGCCTCAGGAAAAAGATCATTGTAATGTTGAGAGAAAGAGAAAATTTTCATTTAACACACATACACAGTATATAATGATAAAGTTGTCGAAGCCCATTGTCTCAAACTCAAGCCGTGCTCATTTTCGCGGAACATTTATTTTTATTTTTTTCTCCAGCAAAGCTGCGTAATTTCGGCCCAGTGTGTCACCATAATCCCACAAGTGCATCACGGCCAAAAATTACTGGGAATTTCACATTCTAGGCACGAGTTGTAACGAATACACAATAATCAATGCGTGACACCCGCACGCAATCAGTAAGTATCCCGGGACACTTACTTATACTCACAAACCAGAGTTTCCACTGCCCCATAATTCATCTCCAATTTCTCTTTATGAACTTTATTTTGCAGAGTACTTTGCGAGACGGGGGCCGGTGGCACACGCAGGGCGGGAGCACACTCACTCACTCACGCAGGCGATGCAAACACGCTGATCGATAGAGTGCTTTGAGCCCCGGCAAAGTAGAGGCTTAAGCGCGAGCGTGGTGTGGTGTCGGGTGTTGGCCGCCCCGCCCCGCCCCGCCCCGCCGAGCCTGGGCCCTTCAATCACACTTCGACCAATATTGAATTAGAGTGGCCCCACTCCGCCCCGCCTGCATCCATTTTCTCCCTCGCCCAGGCGACACGCGCAATATTCGGACCTCGGCCCGCAGGCCGCGCGTGCGTCCTGAGGCGGGTAGGGTAGGGTCGGCTCTCGGGTCCAGTCGGGTCGTGTCGGGTCGGGTTGGTTATTCGGCTGCTGCTCCCCCGACAAAAGTAAGACTCGTCACGTTTTCGTTCGTTCTCGTCTTATTTTCTCCGCTTCTCCCTGCGCCTCTCTTTCGGAAGTAAGCGGTTAAAGCCTGGCCTGGCCGGGGCGGGGCGGGGCGGGCGCGCGAAATAACCCCCCGGCGTGTCCTTCCCTCTTCCCGCGCGCCGAGGAAGCGGCAAATTGTCGGAGGGCGTTGCGACAAAAACAATAAACAACTCAGGTAATGGCAGCAGCCGGTCCAGGCCGGGCCGGGTAAAGCACCGCGCCGAGTTACCCGAGGTAACATTTACCCTGGCGGGAGTTGCCCAGCCCGGGCACATACCACACCATGCCACCTTGATAATAGTGCGTAATCGGCGGCCGAGGCGGCAAGCCAGGCGTGTAGTTGTGGGGTTGTATGACTCGCAGGGACCACTCAACGAAATCACCTTCTAACGGAAATTTTCAACTGTCAGCTTTTCTGTCGTGTTTCTGTTTTCAATTTGTTGTTGTTGTTGATCTGCCATGCTAAAAATCCAAGTATGTGAATGCCACACACGTGTAGGCGAGCGAAACTAGTGTGAGAAATCTCTAGAAAAATTTACAACGGTATACTTGTTCGAGGCTGCGCCATTCGCACTTTTGAATTTTCACTGTCCATATTAGTGTGCGTATTTCGAGCAATACCGATGTGCCAAGTGAGTTTTGAAAGACGTCAGTGCTTGTTTTGGTTGTTGGCAGTAATCCTTGGCTCTTGACTTGATACTCGACAAGATCGCGTTAAAATAAAAAATAAAAAATTACAATAAAATAAGTGTTGAAGCCCGGGTGAGCTGGGCTCCGGCTATGCCTCTCGCGGTCTTGCCTCCCCATGATTTTCCCTGATTTGTGCCGGCCGGGCCGGGCCGGGCCGGGGCAGGGCAGGGACGTATCCGTACCGCACCGCGCACCGTACCGTCCAGCCGCCCCACATAATGACGTAATGATATAATCGTTTACCGCAACGACGTACGTCTGGTCCTGCTCCCCCCCCCCCCCCACACACACACCTTATCTTTTACCTCGGCCTCGGCAGAATACGCTGCGCTGAGCGAGAGGTTCGTACGTGACAGCGCCCGTCGCGCCGCACTACCGCGGCCACCTGCAGGCCAGCCTTCTTCTTCTCCCTCTTTTTTTCTCCTTTTTTTTTCTTTTTTTAAAAAACCGGATGATAGGAAAATGCGGGGAAATTTTAAAATGTGGCATAAAAATTAGTCATGCTAGCTGTCACTCGTTCCATACGCGAAGAGAAGAGGTAGTCAGCAGGGATACTGAAAAGACTGAAAGGCTATGTAGAGAGCTTAGATACCGAAAAACATTTTTAAAGACTGGCCTGAGAACCTTGCTCTGCAATGCGGGCCCAGCCCGGGCCGCCGCCAGAGAGGGGCGTACAACGGCCCCAATCAAACAATTACACTCATAATCGGCTCAATGGCCGACAATTAACGTTAAGTGTCGAGCGAAAAATCCTTCGCGCCGACCGGCACAACACCCATGCGGCCCGGCCGGTCGGTTCAGACGAAAAGTTGAACTCATCACCGGCGATAAATCAATTTCAATAACGGACGACTTGCTCCTCATTAGGGGCACTTTGTGCGAGAGGGTTTCGGGTAAAGGGTCGCGTCGCAGACGGCCGTGGCACCTATAGCGCCTAGCGCAGCCGACGGAAAGGGGGCCCGCCATCGACTAACTCACGTTTGGGGCTGGGGCCGATCAGCTTCAAAGAGAATTTTATGATAAAATTATGCTTATAATTTAGAGGTCCATTTTACAAAAGTTGGCTTAAACATTTTTTTTAAAGGAAAATAACACCGGAAGAACAAAGGCAGGACATAACACCCTTTAAAGGGTGCTGTTAGTAATAATACCTATATTTTACGGCATTGTTGAAAAAGCACCCCTACACAAGCACTAATTTGCTCCAAAGGTGCAAAATTTTAGTGCCTTTTGGCACAATCGTGCCTTTGTACAAACACTATAGGTTAGCCCGAGGGGTACCTCACTCTTTGAATGGGTGTACACTGATTGGAGGGTTGTATCGTGATTGGAAGGAAAATTTGAACAAACTTTGAAGAAAACTATACATTTTTGGAACCAATGATATTTTGCAATTTTAAGGTGCTTAAAATAGATTTTTGTCGAAAACTTATGTGACTGGGTGGTGATTGGAAAATGATTGGAACGCAGGGGTGTACACTGATTGTAGAAGGTGAGGTACCCCTCGGGTTAGCCTCTTTAAACGCATTCAGTCCTGCCTTTGTTTTCACAGTGAATTTCAGAAATATACACTAAACTTATCAGAAAACGAGTATATCTTCACTGAAAATCTACGAGTCATAATTCTCGCCCCCATACGAGTGAGAATTTGAGGGCAATTTTATTACTCTCTGGAGAGTAAGAACTTTTTTTCTCGCCCTTTATGAGAGAGAATTTTGAGAATTCGCCCTAATAAAGTGAGAATTCGTGCTCAAATTAAGTGAGGTTAAAAAATCCTTACTCAAATAGAGCGAGGCTAAAAAAATATCTCGCTCGAAAAGAGTGAGGTTAAAAACTCTCACTCCAATTTAGCATGAAAAAGTGTCCTCTCCCATTTCGGGTGAGAAATTGGACTCCAGGGTTTGCAGTGTTCAGAACGCCCCCTCCCCCACCCCTTTTCAAATACCCTAAAAGAGTTGACCGGGGCCGGCGGGCTGGCTGGAATTTGCTCTGATTATTCGGCTCCTCGCTGACCCTAATAACGATAAGTAGCAAGCCGGTGCGGGCCGGCAGGGGCGTGGCAGGGCAGGACGGCCAGCCGACCGGGGCTCTTCTTCAAGAAATTGAAGGAATCAATCAAGAAGTGTTTGACAGGTTGATTCCACGCCTCCAGGCTCGCCCCGCCCCGCCCCGTACCCCACCCCGCCCCGCCCCGCCCCGCCGGGCCGGACCCCGTCGCGCCGCAGCCGCGTGGCTCGTCGCGTGGTCGCCCCAGCAGCCGCCACGACGGTAGCAGCCACCGCGCCGCGCCACACCCCGCCACACCCCGCCGCGATCCGCCGCGATCCGCCGCACCCGAGGGGGAAACAACTCCCAATTTTGGTGTACACATTTTGTAAATATTTAAGAATTTTCGTGAATTTTTATTATAATTTCACTTATTTTTTGTATGAATTTTCCTGATTTTTTGGTGAAATTTTCTTTTTTTTTCTGAACTACAAGGTGCACCAAAAAAATTTCAGCGTTGTTTTCCCATTGACCGCGCTCCGCCCCGCCGCACCCCGTCACGAGCACACGAGGTTCGTGTCTGCGAGCTTGCTTCGGGGTAGCGAAGGGGCCTAAGCAGCACGACCGTGTCCTATACATACAGCCAGCCGTCTGATTCCGAAGATCGCTCTCGTGCCTCCGTCCTACTTGCACTCATGGGTCACGGGTCCCTGCCGTCCGCAATATAGGTGCGACAAGGACGGAGGCGCGAGGGCGATTTTCGGGTTCGGAATCAGACGGCAGGTGCGCTCTCACGCCGTCAGAGAGCGACACCTCCGCGACCCGGCCCGGCCCGGCCCGGCCCCCGCCCGGGGCCGAGCACAGTGGTCCATTTGTCGACGCGCGGCCGAGTATGATGTCAAGATCACAGCGGTGTCACAACACCTCCCGTCGGATTTCAAATCGATCAAACGCGCTGCTCAAGAGGGCAAAGAAGAAGAGGGCCCGAGGAAAATTCTAATGATGTGGCCTGTCGCTCAGCGCGTCCATCTCTTACCGGCCCTAATGAATTGTGTGTAACTGTCATGTTTTGTTGATTTATCATTCTCTCTCTCTCTCTCTCTCTCTCTCTCTCTCTCTCTCTCTCTCTCTCTCTCTCTCTCTCTCTCTCTCTCTCCGGAGGTCGGCAAGTCCTGCTAGCACAGTAGGCGACAAGTGGACCGAACGCGGTGGAGTAGAGCCGGGCCGAGGCAACACCTTAGCGCGCAGGTGCGTGCCCGCTTCACTCGGCTGCGCTTGAGCTACTTATCGTTTTCACTCTCAGACCATATTACATACAATTTTGTCTGTACACACTGGAAAAACTAATGTGACACATGTCACATGTGCTGGTGTGCCCGAGCTTTCGGTAACGTTTGGTGAAGTGACCGAGATTTCGGTCGCGTTTGTGGTGTGACATCCTATATGTTATGCCTGTTATGTGGTCGCATCACAAGTGTGACCAAACCTCATGTCGCATCACGTGATGTGACCAAAACTCATGTCACATCACATGGTGTGACCAAAACTGGTCGCATCAATTGACGTGACACATGTCACATTAGTTTTTCCAGTGTATTAATAACTTACATCTGTTCTAAGTCGTCAACATCTACAGACAATTTTCTACATACAGCCTTATTGACCGATTTTATATGTTTCTTAGTTTAGTAAGAAAAGTTCCATGCATGAAATCATACACCGTAGTTATTACAGTGTAAATTAGTTTTTAGGGATTTTTTAATGTCTGGAGCGGCTTGAGAATGTACTTTATTTACCTTCGCGGCTCAAGGATCCGCTGCGCCGCATGATGGAAGTCCCGCGAGCTTCGCACCCTTGTTCGCACCCCCTGCTCTTCAAAAACAAAAGTGAAACGATATGGTGGAAACGCGTCGCGTGTGATTGGAGCAGCAGCGACTGCTAACGAACACGCGCGGCCGACCTGGCCGACCTGTGCGTTACAAGTCTGCTCGCCAGGCGAGATAGGCGTCGCTGCCGTCACCGCGTGACACCCAATAAACGCGACCCGCAGCGTGACGGCTGACGTGACAATAGCAGAGGCTAGAGGACGGATGGGGCGGGTCGTATTCTCGGTACGAAATGGATCCCGCCCCGCCGGACCCGGCCTCCGAGCATCTCGCATCGTTAGCGCGGCGAAAAGGGTTACGAGGGTGAGATACACACACACTCTGGAAAAACGAAGGTGTGCGATGTCCTGCCTTTCCAGGCGGTGCTAAACCCGTTTCATAGGGTTGCTAAAGTGTATATTTTCAGTTTTTTTTTTTTTTCAAAATATTTTTTTTAATGAGCAAAACAATGACATAAGGTTAAATTATCGCATCCCTCGCAAAATTTCGCGTAAAACGAGCCTACATGTGAAAGGGTTCTGATTTGCGGTCAGCAAACATATGGGCTCATTTGCAGCAGAATTTTGCGAATATTACGAAAATAAGTCCGAAAATTCAATTTTATTCCATAAGAAGGAAATATTACGAAAAACAAAAACAAAACTGGAATGCCTTTTGGTGCTTTAGTGCCTTTTAGAGGTTAGATATCCTACCTTTGTTTTACCAGTGCACACACCTGTCTAGCGGAAACATTTATATATTTATCGCTTAATTAATGAAGAGAGGTGGGGTGAGCGAGCCGATGATCCGAGTGGCGCTGCGCTGCGGGCGGCCCAGTCCAGTCCGGCCCGGCCCGGCCGTGTGACGGGGCGCGAGAAAATTACAGCGCGCGCGCTCGCCGCCCGGGCGAAAACAAACGCCAATATTTATCGCGCCATTTCTTTTGTTTAACTCTACGGTGATGATGTTGGCCGTAGCGCCGCGCGTGTTGACTCTGTCCAAATTGGTGATCCGGCCGCGCTCGCGAAAACAGGGCAGCATATAGCAGCGGCAGCAGTAGCGCAACGGGCGAAACGGAAATCGTTTTCCATGCATGAGCATGGGAGGAAGAGCTGGATGACCAGAATAGTTTTTTCTTTCCTTTTTCGTATTTTGCTTTCTCATTGCACGAGAGTGATGAAAAATGCCGAGTTAAAAGTGCGAGCGTGATGTTAGTTTATTTGCGCAGCGACAGACACACCTCTTTTGAACCGGAATGTGTTCCCTTTTTTTTTGCGGAAAATAAATGTCAACTTCCTTTCAACAACCAAGTTTCCTGCAAGTTTGCGTGTTCCCTCGGTACGCCAATATGCAGCACATAAAAAAGAGAGAAAAAAAAATGCTTAAAAATCTCGCACTTGCGCATTCACACGGGCTGCGTCGAGTGAGACGACCTGCCCCCACCCCACCCCGCCACCTTCTCCTGACCTGCTTTGCATGGAATAAGGGTCACAACCCTACAACAGCCAACCTACCCTCTCACTCCCCTCCAGTAATGGTGTGCGCCGTACGAGACGCGACCATTTCTAGGAAGACGGTGACTTGGGCCCTTGCACGCACGCACACACACACACACACACACACACATACGCACGTAAGTGAAGGGGTGAGGGTGCATGACATCTTGAATCACCGCCCTGTCGGTGCGCGCGCACACACACACACACACACACACACACACACACACACGCGCGCGCACCTGCATGCCCGCCCGGCCGACGCACAGTTCTAGGAAGCCGCTATCATTTATAACCGGCCCCGCCCGCCGGCCCTATGAGGGGCCACTCGACAAAAACACTATTCGTCGCGCGCGATGGTAACAGAGACTTGTGTCGGATCATCGCGCCATGACAAATATGTTGACCGTGCCGTGCCGTGCGTGCGTGCGTGCATTGTGCGGCACGCGGGACGGTGGCGTAGCGAGGGGCGCTCGATCCGCGAGCACACGCGCACCCGAGGGGAAATGTTTCACACCTTTTGGTGCCGTTTGAGAATTTTCATTTGTGCACTTGCCTCCTCAAGAGCGCGCATCCGAAAAAAATAATAATATTTAGACCATTGCACATGTAAAAGAGATTCACACACATACAAGGGCGCGTGGTGAGGAGTTTTGTGAATTTTGGTGTATACATTTTACGAATTTTCGTGGATTGTTATAGAATTTTTATAGAATTTTTGTGAGTCTTTGCCTGAATTTTTCCTAATTTTCTGTAAATTTTCCGGAATTTTTCATTTTTTAAAATCTTAATTTGACTAATTTTTTTTCTATTCTTTTCTGAATGTTTCTGAATTTTTCTGAATTATGAGGTGTACAAAAATTTCAGAGTTGTTTCCCCCTCGCGCGCACCACAAAAACTACGTCAAATCACTATACACTTTCCTCCACTACCATGCGCCCTTGTATGCGTGTAAATTCCGAGGAGGCGACCACTCCCCTGTAATGTGTACATATGATTCCCGCCAGAATGATTGATTTCCAATGATTCCCATCCATATCCTTTTATTTCTTGCTGTCTCTATAGCGACATAAAACGCTAATTTCGCCTACTTATAACTGATTCCGGGTGTTTCCTGCTTTGTTGTAGTGGTTTTCATTGATATACCTTAATTTTTATGATGATGATTCCTAGGCTTGTGCACACATGATTCCCAAAATTGTCGCCCCCTCGGTAAATTCTCACTCACACAATTAATGATGTAAATAATATTTTTTTTAGGATTTGCGCGCTTGAGGAGGCAAGTGCACGAATGGAAATTCTCATATACGACACCAAAGGGTATGAAACATCCTTGATTCCATACTGAAAAATCTAGGCTTCCGTGTGGCTTCAGACATATTGCCGCAGGATGTGGTTGCGCCAATAGCGCGACCCCCCAGTAGCACAATTTTCCTATTAGTGGTAATTCTTTTCACGCTTAGAATTCAGAACAGCAGCTAGCCGCGAGTCGAGAGCAGGGCTCTTATAACGCGCGCGCGGTAGTTTGAGGCGGCCAGGCAGCTCAAGCCGCAGGCCAGGCCTGCCACTTGGAAAATATATATTTCTCGGTCGCTTCACGGCTGACCCGCCCGCGGGGGTTGGACGCCATCGTTGGTTACCTCGGTACGCGCTCGACTCTCTCTCTCTCTCTCTCTCTCTCTCTCTCTCTCTCTCTCTCTCGCCGGGGCACCCGTCGGAGCACCCACGAGCACCCATCACAGGGCACCCGGTGGCCTGCCCCCGCCCCGCCCTGGTCAGCCGACCGGCCAAGCCCCTGCCCAGCGCCCCTGCCCTGCTGCCGCCTTGGCAACGGAACCTCCACTCTGATTTATTCCAAGAGATGTTGTTGCTGTGTGAGGCAGCAGCAGCAAACAGCGTTACAGTATGACTAAGGCCTCGCTTCACCACCCTGTTTTAAATATAAACTAAGTCCTTCTCAATAATAATAATAATAATAATAATAATAATAATAATAATAATAATAATAATTTGTTTCTTATTAGTATGAAACGTTGAGTGTATGGTGCATGGCTACAATCGTAAGAGTGTCGATACACTCGCTCATTTGCGGTGTGCGCGGCCAAGGATTACGATTTATAACAAGTGTCTCATTTACATGAATGGCAAGCCTGGTCTGGCGCGCCCAGAGTTGCTGTTGCTGCGCTGGGGGAAAAAAAAAAGTAAAAACGCCCGCGGGAAAAAAAAACAACAAAAACAAACGGACGACGCGCGTCACTGCGTACAACAACAAGTGGCGCGAGCGGCCGATTTGAATTCTACTCGACGCCGTAAATAACCATTACGCTATTAGAAGTGGCAGGACTTGTGCCGCGGGCGAAGCGGGAGCAGCCGCGCGCCGCAGCTCCGTGTGCGACTAATGTATCACCGCTAATGAGGGGCCATAATAAGGATAAATAAGTCGAGTAGCAGCGAGCATTTCGGATATTCGTCTATGCGAAGCCACAACCGACCACTTTTTTCCTACTTGTGGCACCCTCTTATTGTTTAGTTTTTTTTTTCTAGAGTTTTTGCTGTTAGAATGCTAGCAGGCACTCTTGCGCGTTTTCGTTGAGTTTGACAGGCGACAGCAGCGTTGCTCCTCCCGTCTCCCGGCCGCAAATGAAACGGGGGCGAGCAGAGCAGAGAGCCCGGCCTGGAGGGACGGGTACCCCCGACGGGTACCTCCTCCTCCTACCAACGTCAAGGTACTTGTTCTGATTTATATTTATTTAATGTTACATGCACACTTTTCATTCGGTGGTGGCACGAGGCGTGGTCGGCAGCAAGGGCGTGTCGTGTGAGTTAGGCCCCTCTGATTACAAAATAACGCCCAGCCGTTCCGCGATCACAACACTACTTTGCTAAAAAAAGATATATATTTATACTTTTAAACGACCACGATTTGCCCGCCCTACACACCATAAAATGAAATTATGGTACTGCTCGCCTTTTAAAGGTGCGAACGACATTAAGCTTAACGCACGCCTATGACTGCGACGTACTTTTGTATTTCCAGCGTAATAACTCTCACGCCGGCGAGACGCGCGCGCGGTGCGGTTCATTGGAATAAATATTTTTTTTTCCCACCTCAGCAATATTTTTTTTCATTCCCTCGTGCGGCCGCCAGGATGTACAGGAGCCGCCTGTCTGGCCGTCCATCTATCAGCCTCCAGCCACAAGCAGCGCGTCCCGCCCGCTCCAGCCAGGCTCCAGCAAGGCTCCAGCCAGGCTCCAGCCGCCAGGCGGGACACCGCCTGTCGCTCTTAGAGAAGACGCGGCATGGGACGGGCCAGGCGGCCAGGCACTGGAATTTTGAGAGAGATCAGGTCGACACGCGGCGGGCGCGGCGCACCGAGGCGTGCGAATCTTGTGAACCGCGTCGTCGTCTCCCGAGGGGGAAACAACTCTGAAATTTTTGTACACCTCGTCATGCAGAAAAATGCAAAAAAAAATGCATCAGAAAAAAATTGTAAAATTCTAAAAAAAATCTCTAAAAATTGAGGACAATTTACAACAATGTAGGGACAAATTATCCAACATTGCAGAAGATTATAAAAAATACAGAAAAAATCACAAAATCTGTACACCGAAATTCAGAGAGTTGTTTCCCCTCGTCGTCTGCTCGGCAGCAGCGCGCTCCAGCTGAGAGTACTTCAACTCCTCCCCCTTCTCCCTCCAAATCTTCCTGGTGACGCGATCTCTTCTACCGGGCGCCGCGCCACGCCGCGCCACGCCGCGCCACGCTGCGCCGCTCGTCTCGCTACGACGGTTCCGCGAATACATCCATCGAGCTCGAATGGAGATTGACGTGCCCGCGGAGAGAGAGAGAGAGAGAGAGAGAGAGAGAGAGAGAGAGAGAGAGAGAGAGAGAGAGAGAGAGAGAGAGAGAGAGAGAGAGAGAGAGAGAGGGCGAGGTGAACAGGTGACTGAACTCACAGCTCTTCTGTTCAGAAGTACACTGCCGAAGCAGGAGTGAGGTGACGTGATAAACATGTCACACACATACATTTATCATCTATGGGAGCACCGTAAACCAAGTCATTTTAAGTATACATATGCGATGTATCGCACACTTTATATTTTTATGAGGAGTTCCTACTCTGATAGTGAACGAGTGTACAATGTATACTGATTAATCAGTGTACATTGTGATTAATCAGTGTACATTGTACATTCTTTCATTATCAGAGTAGGAAAGGTCTATCTCAAGTATTGTCAAACGGGAATTCACGGACCAACAAGTGTGCAAACATTCACATACACAATAACAGGCCACGGTTTGAAAGCTAGACGACAATTCGTAACGTAGTACAAAATAAAGCATTCCGGGGGCGCACACCAGGCCAGAGGGCGGCAAATATAAATATCGTCAACAACGTCTTTGACCGCCTTGTTTTACGACTAATTTGTTGTTTATTCAGGAATACGCCATACGTCGAGCACCCGGAGCCCGAGGGGGTATCTGGGTATCTGGGTATCTGGGTTTGCGCTGGTTCTCACGGCGCTGAGTTACTGACTGCAAACAGGTAGCGGCTCCAGAGTGCCCTCGCCAAAAGTGCTTACACATTGTCAGTCAGACGGGGCACACACGATAAGGCAAACATTACTTGACAAAAGTCATACTGCAAAGAAAAGAGTTTATCGCACCGCGAGAGAGGTCCGCAACCTTTTGGTTTGAATTTGAACCTGACCCATTTTCACGGATGGGAGGAGGTTTACAGGGGTGGGTGGCGAGGGGAGAGGGGGGTGGGGGGAGGCGAAAGGAGCTAGAGGATGATGTATCTTGGCGCGGCGGACCCAGGGGAAGCTTTGGAGGGAGAGGGGAGGAGGGAGACCTGGCTTTGGGTAATGTGTGGAAGAGGGAGAGAGAGAGAGGGGGGGGAGGGGGAGAAGAGCCGGAGGAATGCGAAGGCGAGGGGGAAAAGAGAGACAGCAGAGGGATGAGCGGGGCGGGGCGGGTTGGAGTGAGGGAGAGAGAGAGAGATAGGGGAAGGAGGGAGAGGGCGCGAGGGCAGTCGAACGTGAAATTGAGTTTTGGTCCAGCAGTGTCGCGTGTGGTGCGGCGGTGCTGCGGGCGGTGCTGCGGGCGGGGCGTGGCGGGGCGTGGCGGGGCGCTGGTGCGGTGGTAGCACTGTCAGCATTGGGGGCGGGGGTTGTCACGCACCTTTGGCAGCGCAGATAGATGGGGGGGACCCTATACTGAACCCGCGCGCCCGCGCCTCGCCAACCCCCTCGTGCGCCGCGCCGCCGCACGCGGTACCCAAGGTATCCAGAGATCAGCGACTCAAGATCTCCGCGGCCGGGTCCCTCCCTCACCTCACGGGCCGACCCCACCCCATCGTAACCCCCACCCCCACAGCCCCATGCAATAATTCCGCACCACTCCCACTTTTTCTCCTCGCATAGACAGCGCAGGCCTTTACCGCGGCCCAACCCCATCCAGCCCCGCCCCGCCGCGCCCCGCCGCGCCCCGCCGCGCCCCGCCGCGCCCCGCCGCGCCCCGCCGCGCCCCGCCGCGCCCCGCCGCGCCCCGCCGCGCCCCGCCGCGCCCCGCCGCGCCCCGCCGCGCCCCGCGCGCTGCCCCCCTGCGGCTCGCTCGCAGAACATTATGCAAACCCTGTTAATAGCGGGACTGGGCGGGGCCAGGCGGGGCGGGGCCGGGCGGGGCCGGGCGGCCGTCAAAGGGAGCCCAAGGGCTGCGCCACATCACAGAGGCCGCGCGCGGGGGGCCCGGGGGGCGGGGGGCAGGGGCAGGGCGCGGCGCGGCCACCACAACCGCCCCGCCCACGGGGCTAGATCGGGCCTCGACCGGGAATATTATTGACCGCGAATCGCGAGGGCCTTCCTGGCCGAGGGGGAAACAATTCTGAATTTTAGTGGACACATTGAAATGTGAAATTTCGCGAACTTTTGTGAATTTTCGTGAATTTTTATTGAATTTCTGAGAATATCTTCACTTCCCTAAGAGAAAATAGACGTCTATTTTATGTGCAAAAGACGTCCACTGCTAGACGGCTAGACGTCTAGAAAATCCCGTCTTGATGGTTTCAATTTCAATTGAAATTTACCAAAAATTTTGTAAATATTTCTGATTTTATTTTCTAAATCTTTCAACTCCTTTAAAATTTTCCAGAATTTTTGTTTATTGATTAATATTTTTTTCTTCTAAATTTTTCTGAATTTTCCTGAATTACGAGGTGAACAAAAATTTCAGAGTTGTTGCTCCCTGGATTCTGGTCTGGCCAATGAAATGACGCGGTGACTATGGGGATAATCAGAATACTGCTGCATCAAAAAGGTTCGCTGCGCCGAGTATCTTCTGCAAGTAACAGCGGCTCCTGGTAGAGGAGGAGACCCCCGGGCCCCGGGGCCTAACTCGATAAGGCTCGCCTCGGACCGCTCCGGTACGGACACCTCCGGCAGAGAGAGGCTCCGGCCCGCCGGCCAGTTCCGTCGCATAAATTAATCCGATTTTCATTTCACGCACCAAGTGCTTCCTCCTCCACAGTGTATAAGTGCTATTGAGACCCTGGTTGCCGGGCCTGCTGATGCTCACGGTATTGACCGGTGTGTGTGAGTGTGTGTGTGTGCGTAAGTGTGTGTTGACCGCGCGGAGGACTTCTGCCGAGTGGTGCACGCGCGCGCGGGTGATCCGATCCGATATATCGAGTGGTGATGGTGATGTGATACCCACCCGGCCGCGCTCAGACAGACAAGTGCGGCGGGGGAGGGTGACAGACTGGAGGAGGAGGAGGAGGATGGCACCCGCACACCACCAGGACGCGGCCCCGCCCCGCCCCGCCCCGCCCCGCCCAGCACCCAGCGCAGTGCCAGAGACCGACATGTGGGAAATTAGCATTTTCAAAAGGAGGACGCGCGAAGCACCCCTCCTCCCGCGAGGAAAGGGGGAGAGGAGGCAGCGGGTGGAATACGCTCAAGAGAGGCGAGGCGAGGCGAGGGGAGGGTGATCGGTTCGGGATCGCTTTGGTGCACATATGGTCACCCGCGGCAGCGCCGGCCGGGGCCGGCCGGGGCATGTCCACAATCAAACTTCCATCTATCGACTATTTACAGTGTAATCGTTCGCCGGTCGAGGAGGGCGGCCGGGGCGGGGCCGGGAGGGGTGGCTGCAGGCCAGGGCCAGCAGGCCGGTGCAGCGGCCGGGCTGGGCGCGGCCACACATGGACGAGATAAGACTGCAAATATTGGTGGGGATGCGCTCAGCTCAGCTCGGCTCAGCTCAACGAGATCAGCTGCAGAGCAGCTTGACTCGAGGGGGAAAGGGGATCACTCAAACAAAATGTGTACATAAATTTTTGTGACTTGATTTTTTTTTTTGGTATTTCTTATTTTGTTTTAGTTTGTTTAAATTTCTATTTTTATTTTTATTTTTCAAGGGGAATTTCTGCCACTCTTTTCAAAGTAACTCCCCCCTCGGCTTGACTCCCGGAAGAATGCTGTGGCAAGTGCAGGTTACAAGGTCCGGTCGTATAGGCTCAGCTTTGTACGCCCCCTTTCCCCCAAAATATCATTTGAGATACAAACAGCCTAAAAATCTAGGACAAACGAACAAAGAACTGAAAAAAGGAAAAACTCAGAAATAAGGCAAAAACGAGATCAGAATTCAAGTGAATGTGATCCCTCCTCGGGTCAGCAGCTCAGGCTGCTGGGCAGAGCGGGGCGGGCGGAATGACCAAGAGCGAGCCTTTGAAGTCAGTCAGCAGGTCACCCACGACAACCTACGGATACCCTTTAAGCCCCTCGAGGGATGTCCAGCCTCGCCCCGCCCAGCCCCGCGTCCAGACCTCCCGCGCTACCCCCGCGCGCCGCGCCAGCAGCGCCACCCCTCTATCCATCCACGCCTCAAACGAAACAAAACGAGTCTGCAGTTAAATATATCGCTCCCCGGGGGACATCCGCGCACTGGGCGGCGGGGCGGGGCTGGGCGGGGCGGGGCGAGCCCGGGGGTTGCTCCGGGAGGCTATGGGGCAGGTGGCGGCGGGCGTGGTGGGGCGGGGCGGCTGCCTCCAGCGCAGCGCTAATGTTCTGCCGGCGCGCGGCGCGTCCCTTATGGTGTCCTCACTTGTCGGCGAGGTCACTGTCACCCGGGACCCTCCCCTTGTCGGCGCGTGGCCGCCCGGCCGACGACCCGTCCGCCCCCCGTCGCCCGAGGGGCTTACAAATATAGAAATAATAAATACACTACTGTATGTCAACGCTGAGGTGGAGGCTCATGGGGAACACTGTCGAGTCGACGCACAGGTGCTCAGAAATGCACGCTAATTGTGATGAAAATAATCACAAGCAACAGTAATAATTGTTGTTTGAGTCCGCGAAATGGCAGCAGATTCCCCTTCCCCCATCTCTCTCTCTCTCTAGCTCTTCCCCAGAGGCACCCAATGCACCTGTTGGCGCCGAGAGCGCTCCCAGTGGCGCCCCGCCCCGCCCAACAGCAGCGGGCTGATTGCTGCAAATATTGGTGTTGACTACATCGATATTGATCCTGCTCCCCGCCTCCCTTTCTCCAAACTCCAAGCTCACAGAGAGTAATCGGCGAGTAATAGCGCGCCACGCCACGGCGCCAGTAGTTCTTCCACTGCCCGGCCCGGCCCAACGGGAGCGAGAGAGAGAAGTCCTGCGGCACGATTTGCTTTAAGCGGTCTGGCCTACGACATCTAGTTTGCTTGCGCCACCCACGGGTTGAGAGAGAGAGAGAGAGAGAGAGAGAGAGAGAGAGAGAGAGAGAGAGAGAGAGAGAGAGAGAGAGAGAGAGAGAGAGAGAGAGAGAGAGAGAGAGAGAGAGGATCGACAGACAGGCCGACAGACCGCACGCGTGTGTTCCTCGAACGTGGATTAAACGGATCAGTGTAATTCGCAGTATTTTTGCGGCGGATCCATTCATGTAAGAAGAGGGGAGTGTTTGTTTTCGGAGCCACTGCACCGCGCGTCATCAGTGCGGCCGGGCGATATGACGTTTCCGTGTCCCTCCGAGTGAGTGAGGAGTGAGTGAGTGAGTGCGCACGCCACCCACTTAGGTGGCCTTACAATACTCTGGAAAAAAAACCTAATGGCATGTGCGTGTGGCGTCAATGGACGTTGCAAAAAGAAAAAAGAAAAAAAAACTACGGTACACTGAGAAAATATATTTTTTCGTTGCTGTCTTGATGACTTGATGACCGTTCGATCCGTCATAGTAGTGTTAAGCACTGAAAAATTCTGTCGCTATTACCACCAGTTTCCATTTCCTGAACTAAAATTTCGATGCCCATGACATCTCAAACGAGGGGCGGCCAACTCGAAAAACCTTGTACACAGAAATACCTGTGTCTAGAAATACACTAAAAATACAAGGAAATACTCTACAATACACAGAAATACATAGAACTGCTTAACAAAAATACGAGAAAAATACCGAAAAATACATTAGAAATACAAGAAATACAAGGCAAGTGTACACAGAAATATATGAGTTGGCCGCCCCTTGATCTCAAACGAATCAAACAGCAGTTTGATCGCTGCGTATCAAATGTTTCTTCTCAGTGAATGCAACCATATTGGTGTACCAACATTTTTATGCAGGGAAAATAATAACAGGAAGACACATCTGTGCTTGCAAAGGTGTATCTAGGGCTAATATTCTTTAGTTTTTTTTTAACGAAAAACTTGCGAGAAAAGGAGGAATCCGCTCAAAAGACGCCATAGGGAATAAATAAAAATATGAAAATGCGGATCTTGCAGTCAGTCTGCCGCAGCGCACGTTGCGCTTCTCACACCCAACACCCAACCGTCTGATTCAGAAGATTGCCCCCGCGCCTCTGCGTCTTTGTCGCACCTATGGCGGTGCACTATGCTTAGGGATGGCTGAGCCCCATGAGTGCGACAGGGATGGAGGCGCGCGGGTGACAGGACGGGCTCAAGCTCCTCTGGAGGGACGGAATGTGAGGGTCGGGCTAAGCCGCCCACACTGTGTGGGAGAAGTGGGAGCGGGGGAGGCGAGGCGGAGGGAGACCCCAAATGCGATATCATATCGCATAGGCAGTGGCAAGCAAAACGTTGCAGCTGTATTTCCGAGGGGAAACAATTTTTGCACACCTCGTAATTTCAGGAAAATTCAGAAAAAAATGGAAAAATTGGCGAAAAAAACAACAACAGGAAAATTCAGGAAAATTTCAGGTAAATCCACAATGATGTAGGTGAAATTCAAGTGAAAATTCACAAAATTTTTTTATAAAAACTCACAAAACCATCACGGAAATTCACAATATGCCCCCCTTCAAAGTTTTATCCCCCTCAGGTATCTCCGAGTGTAGCGGGCACGGCACGGGGTGGTAGGCATGAGGCGGCGCGCACTCGAGTGGAAGCAGAACGGAGAAAGAAGAAGGGGAAGGGGCAGGCTTACCATTGGGCGATTCAGAGGCGCAAAAGCTGTTGTTGTTGTTTGAGAAGGTCTAGAGCCTCGGTTCGGCTCGGACATATGCTCGACTGCGCGGCCCCCGGGCTGCCGACCACGAGGTGAGCTCTGCCGCCCTGCTGATCAGCGCCTTTGTTCACTGTAAGGCCGGTGTGGGCTCGGGGCTCGGGGCTGACGGGGACGGGGCGGGGACCCGGCAGGGACTGATATGACATGCTGTCCGCCGCCCCGCCCCACCCCGCCCCGCCCCGCAAAGCTTGTCTGGATTGTCAGGTGACCACGACGAGGGGGTGACGGTGCGGCATCAAAAGTCCGTACTGTATATATAAAAGCAGGCGGTGACGTGGAAGTGACGTCGGGGTTCGCGGTGTCAGTCAAAAGTAGTCAACCCTATCATATTTTCCAACTTTTTCTTTCAATATTTTTATTTTTTTTATTTTTTAAGAAGGTTGTTACTTTCGTTCGTAAGGTTTGAGATGCTCGCTCCTCTCATCCGAAAGTAAATAAATTATTTATATTTAGTAGGGGGCGGGGACTATCCGGGCCCGGGCCGGGCCGGCGGGGACCTCGAGACAGGTGACGCTCTCTCCGCGCCGTAAAACAGCTACAGAGATCCGTCCGCCACGCCCCGCCACGCCCCGCCACGCCCCGCTCCGCCACTCCCCGGACGCCAAACCCGACGTTATGCCCCCATACCAAGCGATTATGAACCAGATGACGCACATCAAACACATTGTTGTGCGGAATTTAGATATTTTCTGGGAAGCGTAAAACAAGAAGAAGAAGAAAAAAGGAGAGTGTTGACTGTTTTAGTGAGCCGCTCGGCTCGAACCCCGCGATGACGATGACATGACCACGCGCTTAACGCCTCACACATAACAAACGCTAATTCATTATACGCCATTAACATACACATATAAAATCTACAAGCCTTTGACAAGTTGGGAAATTTACCAAGTCCGCGGATTTCTTCTGCCGGTGTAGTGACGGTGAGCACTCGCTGCTGCTGTGGCGGGTGATGGCTGGCTGGTTTGCATTCGGGCTGCCCGCCCCGCCCCGCCCCGCCCCGCCCCGCCCCACCCGGACCCTCCCCGCCTTACCCCGCCTGGCCGCCGGCTGAACGTGTCCGGCTGTACGACTGACACTCCAGGCCGGACTGGACGGGCCAGAGCGAGGATTTCAATTAAAAATAAGAATTTGAAGGAATATGAGTAGGAAACAGAGTCGGAAATGAAGCTGTATGAAGCGCCCAAAGGGTGTGGCGGGGCGGGGCGGGGCGGGGCGGGGCGGGATAGCCCCGGGGTGGGGCGGGATAGGACGGGGCCGGGGCCTCTCTCTAACGCACGCACCTCTGCCTGCCTGCCTTTTCGAACTGTTTGCATTCATTTCCATTCGTGCCGCCGCTCTACAATCCCCATTCCAATCCCCCCCACCCTCCCCCACCGCACCAACACCGTCGACACGCGGGGCCCGCGCGTTTTAAAACCCCCGCCCTTCTACGACCTTCTCGCCGGCACACTCGCGCTATCCACGGGCAAAAACTATATCCCAACGCACCCGCAGCGCCGTGTAACAGTCGAGAGAATCATAATACACATAAAAAAAGAGAGGAAAAAACAATGAAAGGGAGCACACACACACAAAAAAAAAAGTATCAAAAACAAAAAGTGTCACGTAAACAATTTGTACGGCGGATGGCGGTGAGCCGGGCCTGTCGTCGGGGACCGTCACGTGACCGTGGAGCGCGGCACGGCGACGGAATCTGCATTCGCGCCGCGTGTATTGGGCGTTCTGATCCGCCCCGCCCCACCCCGCCCGGGTAGATATGCCACCTGTTAGCGGCGGGGTGGGGGTGGTTCATCCCCCAAATCCGCGGCGGACCCAGCGCGTCACGTGACCGGATCAGAACGCCCCGCCCCGCCCCAGGCCGCGCCCCGCACCCCGCCGCGCCCCCCGCCAGGCAGCGCCACCCGGCCGTAATCCGGGGGCGGCCCTAAACCTCAAATATACGGAATGGGAGCGCGGTACGTGGCGGGCATACGAGTTGTCGCAGGATGAGCAAGACGGGGACGAGGGAGAGGTGGCGCGGGTTCAAAACCCAAAAGAGGCTCGGTTAATTTCCTTCTCCCCCAGTCCTCTCTCTCTCTCTCTCTCTCTCTCTCTCTCTCTCTCTCTCTCTCTCTCTCTCTCTCTCTCTCTCTCTCTCTCTCTCTCTCTCCCCCCCTCCCTCTCTGCCCCCTTCACCCCGCGCGTGCCTGGTCCCTGATGGGCCCGGTGTGATGACAGTGGTCGCTGCGGCGTCGTTTTGAGAACGTGATGCGACATCAGATGTGACACGAGGGTCACCGGCGAGGCGAGGCGGGGCGAGGCGGGGCGGCTGGGGCGGGGTGGGCCAGTGGCGTCGTGCTGAGCGCTGCGGGACGATGCGAGCCACTGCGGATGGGCCCGTGATAACTCTTTGAACGCCCCGCGCCCCGCCCGGCCCCGCCCCACAGACCGGCCAATAAATAACGAAACAAAAGACGATCGGACAAGTGCGGGAGGCCAGGCGGAGCAATCAACGGGTAACAAAAGCGCCTGGCGGCAGCAGCAGCCCTGGCGGTGGCGGTACAGGCCTGCCAACTTCTGCAACGTCATGATAAAACCGCTTTCATGCCAACTGATAAGGACGCGCGATGGCCGGCGGGACGGCGCGGGGCGGGGCGAACTGCTAGTACGTACCTCATTCGCGGGGCGGGGCCAGGGTCGGGAAAACACACCGCTCACTTCGCGAGTTTTAATCACCAGTCAAAGTCGTACTCTAACACTAAGCGCGCCTCTCAACTCACTACGACGATTTTAAATAAAATGAAATCTTTTCCCATTCAGCTGAGCGCGGTCATTGATAATACAGGCAAAAATGTACCCAGCGCACGTTCATTAAATTTCATCTTTCGTAAGAAAATGTAATAAAGGGGTCTAAGACTAAGAACACCACCCCAACTTAACCTTAAACGTGAGTGGTGAGACGAGGCTACCCACCCACACGGCCAAAGTGGGAAGACTATGAAAAAATTAAAAAAGGGGGGCTGGGTACGGGCTGGAGCGCAATGGGACCCCAGCGCCAGCTGCGTGGCGTCACACACACACACACACACACACGCGCGCGCGCGCGCGCGCGCGCGCGCACACCCGCCGCACCGAAAGGCACACAGCCCTCACACCTCTTTGGAAAGGAGAAGGGCCCAGGGTATCAAGATATAGCTCCCCCCCCCCTCCCCCCTCCGGGTCCCACCCCGTGCCGACCCGGCCGCACCGACCTTTTAGCTACCAAAACGCACCTTAATCAAAACAAGGAAATGCCAGGGAAATTGACGCTCATTGACGGTAATAAAAGTGAAACAAAAGGAAAGCTCATCAGGCTAATAGACAAGGGGTTGCGGCCGACCTGACCCGACCTGTCTTGTCACCCCGGCCGGGCCGGGCCGGGCCGGGCAGGGACGGCCTGAGGATTTATGGGGTCCACGTCCCGCCCCTCAGGAAGGGTGCGGAGCTAAGCGGACCAGAGCGGAGCGGGGCGGAGCGGGGCGGCCCACACGGCTAAAGCCTTTGCGGCGGTTTTCTTGGCGGCGAGCTGTCTAATAACTGGTTTCCGGAACCGCAACCTTATCACAATTTTCTTTAAAGAGAGAGAGAGAGAGAGAGAGAGAGAGAGAGAGAGAGAGGGAGAGAGAGAGAGAAAGTGAGAGAGAGAAAGGAGAGAGCACGCGGCGCACACGTAAATAATCTAATAGATTCCCTGAAAAGGCAAACAGCCAATGATAAGAATCTTCCTATTATTTTTAATTTTCTTTAATGCATGCAAATCCAGGAGGAGATTGAACAAAACAAACCAGCAGACAAGCAGACAGCTGGATCCAGCAAATATCTGCTGGGCTGAAGTCCCGCGTGGCGAGTGTACGTGTACGTCGCCACGACAAGGAGCCTCCGACTGGCGGGGCGGGGCGGGGCGGGGCGGGGCGGGGCGGGGCGGGGGGCCCCGTGAGTTGCGGTAGGAGGTCCCCGCTGCTCCGTCTCCCTCGCTCGCTCCGAGGCGGCCCCCTATGGGGCGCCTTTGTTTCGGCGGGAAACCGACAGCAGCGGAGAGCTCAGTGCGGCCGGCGGCCCTGGCCAGCCCCGTCGGCCCCACCACCGGGGGCCCCTAGGGGGCTCAGGGGGAAGGTCAGTGCAGGCCGAGCCAAGAGTCGCCGACGGCAGACGGCAGCCCGCCGGACACGACATCCAACTCGCCCCCACCACCGACATCCGTGCTGCTCGGGCATTTAAGTCTCCCGGAGTATAGGAAATCAGTTACACGTTTGCCAAATATATGACGCATCACCGTCAGATGTCACCATAGTCTACCTACTCCGCGAAAGATTTATCATTACTTTGCACATATTACGTCAAGTTTCAGCAGCGAGGAAGTGTGAAAAAAGTGAACCCGTTCGCCAGGACAAGAGGTGAAGGGGAAAAACCTGTGCACCTCGTAATTAAGAAAAAAATCAGAGAATTGCAGAAAGAATCGACAAAAATGTAGAGAAATTCAGAAAAATATGCAGGTAAGTTTTAAAAAAAATTCACAATAAATTGGAAAAAATTCAAGGTAAAATTGCAAAGAGAAAAAGAAGTTTGACAAAAATTCAATAAGAGTAATCACAACATTTGAACACTAAAATTCAGAGTTGTTTCCCCGTCGACACCAGAGGGCACGGAGTGAAGTGGACCCGCCGTTGCTGCGCGGTGCGGCCCCCCGCGGCCCGACCCGGCCCGGCCAGGCCCGAGGCCTCCCGCGGGGTGGGCAGGGTACCGCCGGCACCGGGCGAGGCCCCTGGCCCGCTCCACAGGCACCAGCGGGTACCAGCGGGTACCGGCGGGTACCAGCGCGGCGGGGGCCCCGGGAGGCCCTCAGAGCCCCGCCGCCCCCGCCGGGGAACCCCTTGTCAGCGGGCACCAGCGGGCACCAGCGAGTACCGCCGGCGGAGCGAGCGGCGGGGTACCGGGTACGGAGGTGTCGCGCCGCGGCATCTCAAACAACAAGCGACCTGACTTATGCCTACCGTCCTTGTCGCACTCATAGGGCCCTCCTGACACCCAACATGGAGCACCGCTATAGGTGCGACAAGGACAGAGTTACGAGAGCGATGTTCTGAATCATTCGGCTGCCCGCCGGCCGGCCTAGCAGCAGCTTGGTCAGTAACAGGACAGAGGACGGGTAGGTGTATACGGCGACTCGGGAGCACACGTGTCACTCCGGCGACCCAACAGTCGGTCGGGTATTGCACATTGTCACCGCCATCGAGGTGCGAAGAGGTGACCGCACCTAATAGTACTGCGCGTTTATCATTACAGTGCAGGCACGAAATTTCACAAGTTGTGGGAGCGATGGATAGGACATGAACTCGAGGGGTCCCTCACACACAAAAATAAGTGTGCACCCTAAAACAAATCTAGATTAAAAGAAAGAAAAAATCAGAAAAAATAAAATAAAGGAAAAACTCAGAAAAACACGAGGAAAATTCATGACAAAATTAGAAGAAAAAAAGTTAAACTCAAAGAAAATCACGAAAAACTAGACAAATCAGAAAAATTGGAGTACGATTGAATTTATAGTGAAGAACACCACGCTTGAAATGCGTGCCGCATTTGCTCGCGCACTGTAAATGTTTCGGCCCCTTTGCATGCTGAAATTTCGGCATTCTTCCGGAATTCCAATTTTCGTCATCTTCGAATGCCAAACTTCAGCTTTTCCCCAGAGGAATGCAAAATTTCGGCATCTTTGAATGCCGAACTTCGTCTTTTCCCATGCGACGAATGCCGATAAATGGCATTCAGGGATGCCGAAAACTGGCAGCCCAGAAGACTGCCGAAATTTCATTTAGAGTGAGTTTGGAAGGTTTGATAGCCATCTGATAAAGCGATCGATCCGGAGGTGTCACACGCCCCACCCCGCCCCGGGCACGTCCGCCCGCCTCCTCTCCTCGCCCCATGGTCCCCGCCGCCCCGCCCCGCCCCGCCCCACGTACGTGAGGCGCCCCGCCCCGCCCCCCGGTCCCACGGTGAGCAGCCCCCTGAGGGGCACTCGAGGTGGACCTTGCCGTGCCTCGGGGGCCTAAATCAGCGCGGAGCAGCAAGGCCCCGAGCGGAGCCGCCAAAGGGGGGAAGCCCAGCGGGACGGGCGGGGAGTAGTGCGCCGGCCGGGAGGAGGGGGGGGGGGGCGCCAGAGATACCCCCCGCGCGAGAGACTCTCTCTCGCCGCGCTTCGTGGCGCAGCAGCTCGCGCCTCCCTTCCCTCCTCGCGGGGACACACGCACACCGGCACCACCACCACCACGGCCTCCTCCTAGAGGGCCAGCGTGTGGTCCGGGAGGACATCAAGACTGGCAGCGGCGCGCCGTGCGGACTGGACCGACTCTATCAGCAGCGGCTCCACCAAAAGCATTATTATTGCGATACAGATCGCGTTTCACCACGGGATGAGTATATAGCGTGCGCTGTGCGCGCTATAGTGTGCGCGATCGAACGAGAGAGAGAGAGCGAAAGAGAGTGAGAGAGTGTGTGTTGTGTGTGTGTGTGTGTGAGAGAGAGATAGATAGATAGATAGAGAGAGAGAGAGAGAGAGAGAGAGAGAGAGAGAGAGAGAGAGAGAGAGAGAGAGAGAGAGAGAGAGAGAGAGAGAGAGGGAGGGAGAGGGAGGGAGGGAGAGGGAGAGAGAGGGAGAGAGGGAGGGAGAGGGAGAGAGAGAGAGAGAGAGAGAGAGAGAGAGAGAGAGAGAGAGCCGCGCCACGGGCATACCGGTTGCCGTTGGCGTCCGCCAGTCCGTCCCGTCCCGTATCCCGTCCCCGCAGGAGACCTCGTTTACACGGGTGTCCCGGGGAGCATGCGCTGCGCCCCTACGGCCCCTGCTGCCCCGCACCGAGCGTGAGAACAGGCCCGGCACGCACGCACGCACGCATCACGCTCACAGCGCCACGCCTCGGCCAATACGTCATCGGGGCTGTCACAAACCTTTCGAAACCAACGCGCGCGCCGCGGACGACCGCCCGGCCCAGCCCGGCCGGGCCCGGCTGTTATTTATTTTTCTCTTCTTTTTAGCGCATGTTGAATATTTGTGTGTATTTTTTTATGTCAATTTTTGTGTGTGCGAGTGTTTCCCATTTATTTATTTATTTATTTATTTATTTATTTATTTATTTATTTATTTATTTATTTATTTTAAGGATCTTAATAGACCCTATTCGGTCTGGGCTAGGGAAGAAGAAAATAGGAATCCCGACCGGAACCAGTTGTCCAAAAAAGCACTTTTTCGAAATTTTAACCATATTCCTGTGCTTGGTTGTCATTGGGTACCTCCTCAACAACTTTCATTTCGGATTTGCGTGAGTATTTGCTGAGATTTTGATACTGGTTCCGGTCCTGATTTCCTTATTTCTTCTCTAAATGCCGAGACCGAATAGGGTCTATTGGCGTCGCGGAAAAGCAGGTTTCCCGAGTTCCTTTGAGGATTTGTCGAATAACGAGGCGGGGCGACACGGGCCTACGCACTCCTTTCTGTCCGACATAAAACATCGATTAGAAGCATGAAGTGCCCGTCGGCCCCGCCCCGCCCCGCCCCGCCCCGCCCCGCCCAGGCCCCGCCCGGTGCAGGCTGAGGGCCTCGAGGACCACAGCATAGCACGCCCTGGGTCGACTCGGCGCAGCCCGGACGCTTCCTAGAACAATGACGGCAACATTTTGGCGCAGCGTGAGCCAAGAGGGTGAGGGTGGGGGGCAGAGAGGGAGAGGGGGAGAGGGGAGAGGGGGAGAGGAGAGAGAGAGAGAGAGAGAGAGAGAGAGAGAGAGAGAGAGAGAGAGAGAGAGAGAGAGAGAGAGAGAGAGAGAGAGAGCAGGGTGACGGCGAGCAGAGGGGCCTAACCTGAGCCGCCATCAGCCCGCGAGCGACTGCTTCTAGGAAGTGCATTCTTTGCCCCCCCCCCCCTCCCCACCGCACCCCATCACCGCGCAGCTAGACTGCTCTCCTATTTTCCTGCAGGGCGGGGAGAGGGCGGGGCCTCGCGTAGTAGCGGACGCTTCACGCCAGGCCCGGGACAGGGCCGGGCGGTGCGCAAGGGTTCCTTCACTAGAAATTCAAGGGTACACAGGGTTGTTACAGAGTCGGGAATTTTTATTTCCCTGACTTTTCCATGACTTTTCCATGACTGAATTCGAGGTTTTCCATGACCTTCCCCCATACATATATAGGACTAGGTTTTTAAAAAGAAAACGATGTAAAGCAATACTTGCACTTGCACAATTTATTTATCCATTTTAAAGCCCTCTGAGGCACTCATTCGACATAAAATAAAAGAGCAAAACCGAGGGGGTGCTGTCTCAAGTAGCAGTTGTTCAATGATTTACATTACAAAAAAATCAAACGGTTTTTTTTTATTTTGGATTGATTTTTTTGATTTCAAAATGACTTTTTAATTTTTCTGTTGATTTTTGATCTTTTTTCTGATCTTTCGATCTTTCGATATTTTTCTTGATTGTTCGGGATGACCTCAGAAAATACACGCACATCTGATCCAAATTATTCTCTCAATTACATGATTCAATAGGATTTTTAGTAAATTACGGTGAATTATTTCGATTTATTCCAAATTATTGGAAATTAACTTGCAATAATGCAAAATAATCACAATTATTTCAAATAATTTTTAAAACTTTTCAGAAACAAATTTTGCTCTGCAATTGAAAGGGTGACGTGAAAACATGGAAAATTTTTGCGGCAGTAAACCTCCCGAAGGAGGTTGCGGTTCCCGCCAGGCACAGGGCTTTTACCCCCTGTGGCAGCCAACTGCTTCGGTGTTCCATGGGAACCGGCGCTTTGCTGACTGCGATCCTATCGCGCAATTCGACAGATTTGATCCCCGTACCACCATTGGCCTACCCCTAGAGGTACGAGCGGTGTCAAGGGCGTTAGACTTCCTGAACCCAGTTTCAGAGGCCTTACCTCAGAGGGGTACGCGGGATTCGAACCCACAACCCCGAGTGCCGACACGTAGCCAGAACAGGAAGCGACCCAACGCCCAGAGCCACCGAGCCAACGGAGGTGAGACGTGTTTAATTTCTACTTGACCTGCCCTGGAGCAGCTGCCAAATGAAATGCCAAGCGCGAAAAATACTTTCCCGAGTGGGAGTCGAACTTCGGACCTCTCGGTTCAGTGTTGCGCGCTCTACCAACTGAGCCACGACGTTTCGATGACTGCCTAGTGCGACGGGTTCGCGTCGTATTTGCCCTATCCCCCAGCCTCCAGCCAGGAGGATTTCTGAGAAAACCTGTGATTTTTTTTTATTTTTTATCTTTTTTGATTGTGATTTTGATTTTTTTTTATTTTTTTCGTGATTTTTTTTTGGCCTTGTTCAATGATTTTAGAAGACAGCACCCCCTCGAGCAAAACCTTTGTCACGGCGCGGCAGGCAGAGAACACGGGAGATACTGCAATTTAACAAACTTCCATGACTCGGCGCTTGATTTCCCTGACTTTTTCATGACTTCCATGACTCGAATTTTTTTCCATGACTTTTCCATGACTTCCAGGTTTTCCATGACCTGTAACAACCCTGGTACACCGATTTTTCTGATTTTTCTAGGTTTCTGAGATTTTCCTTAGTTTTGACTCATTTTTCTGTTTTTTTTTTTTGCTCCCTTGATTCTTTTTCTGATTTTTGTCCTGACTTTGTTCTAGGGTGTACTTTGATTCTTTTGAGTGCAGAACCCCAAGGCGGCGGTTCCCGCGGGAGATGGTGGTTAATGCCCTTCTGCAAGGGCGCAGCGCCTCGCGAAAAGTAAAATATTGCTTATTGCAGGTAGCATTGATAAGTGCGCGGGCCGACCGGGCCGGAGGGAGGAGGGGGTGGGAATTTTTTTTGGAGGTGGGGGGGGGGACTGCTCTGAGGACTCGAGCTAGCTAAAGTTTTCTTTCAGGAATGTCATAGATTTGAATCGGAACAAGTCCACTGACGAAAGTTCACACACCTTCAAGCGTGCGAGGTGAGAGAGTGGCCCGAAAGAGTGGCCGCTTATTCCGTTCTCTTAAGCACTCCCTTCCAAGGGTTTAGGTCAGGCCGGACCATCAAAAAAATGAGGAACCAGGATTTTTTTCCTTGTGTTTTCCCTTTTAATATTTTTGAGATATTTTGGCGCATGGCCCGGTAGGGTCATGAGGGAGCCGGTTGGCGGCGTCAGCCGCCGCCGCCTGCCTGTGGCATCCCAAAGAAATGAGGTATCGAAGGTAAATACTAGGAACAGCGAACGGGTTCGTCCTTGCGGCCCCGCCAGCCCGGGGCCCTACGGGGAGCCCCCGCCAGCCCGGGGCCCGGCCCTTCCCCTCTGTCCTCCGGTCTGGAGCAGCTATAAAAGGCGAAATATACGACCGGCCAAAACGAGAGCAAAACGTCGAAAACGCCGAAAGCATCCATCAAATGGCGTGCAAGTTGAGCCGCGCGCTCGGGCCGGGACGGGAACGGGGCACCGCAAAACACTCAACCCTTTGCGACCAGACCGACGACGTGGGGCGGGGCGGCGTGGGGCGGCGTGGAGTGGGGCCCCAAGACGGACCGGGGCGAGCAGGGCTCGAGCAGGGCACCAAACCGCTCACGTAACGACGCGCGCGCTGCTCACTAAACTTAAAATACATTCCAGCAAAAGTCAGCGGCACTTGGGTTAAATGTTTTATTCACTGATCGCATGCGAGTTCCTGCCGTATCGCTGGCGCAGCGGCTCCACTCATTAACTCTTCGTCACCTCCCGCGTCACAGACAGCGGACGCGATTATTGAAAATGACCTCTGTGGCCCGCGCGAGGCCGAGGGGAAGCAGGGGCTGACCTTTACCGGGGCGGAGCGGGGCGGAGCGGGGCGGGCGAGGAGGTTTACGAGGTCAGCGGGCGGGGCGGCGCAAGGGCGAGCGGGCCAGCGCAAAGGGATTTGCATTTAAGCTGATGAACAGCGAACAGATCCGTCCTGGAGCCGCCCCGCCCCGCCCCGCCCCGCCCCGCCGCGACTCGTCCTGGCTCAACTCGGCAGTAAATCACTTTTACTGTTGAGGAGAGAGATCAGAAAGAGGAGCCGCGGTGTGGCGGCTGGCATGTGGCGTGGCGGGGCGGGGCGGGGTGAGCTCGGCGTTCTGAGCACTGGTCCTGCCGGCGCTAAGGGCTTGAGGCTGCTCCACGGTGTCCGCACTATCGACTCTTACATCCCTCGTCAGTAAATTTTTTAAAAAATCAAAAATTTGAAGATTTGAGCCCAGAAGACGATCTTGCATCACATCAGACAGGAGATGCGCTGGGGCCCCCGCCTCCCACTGCTGTGGCTAAGGCCGTCGTGACTACTACCATACGACCCCCACCACCCGCCCGGTAGCAGCACGGCCCGTTTGCCCGTCAGTTTCACACTTTGGCACCCACACGTACACAATCTACTCTCCAGCCCTCAGGGCGCCCCTCCCCGCCCCGCCCCGCACAGCGCCCGGCCCAACCTGCAATTAGGCAGAAGGCGACCCCTCCCGCCCCGCCCCGCCAGAGCAAACCTCTGTAATAACCGCCCTGTCTGACTCTCATACGAACTAATTCGACATCGAAGCGCATCCTTTTATTTACCTCCCCGCCGCCTCTAAGTTGTTGATATTTGGACGGCAGAATGACAGGTGCAGTCCCGCCTGGCAGGCGCGCACAGTGCACGGGAGCGAGAGAGATGTAACAAATGGAAACGCCACTCCTCCGGCTGAAATTTAGCTTAAAGTGAAGGTTTGGATCGAATCTTAATCCGTTCGCTTTGCGAATGGTGCGGCAGCAGTAGCACTAACTACACGATACCGCACACTCCGCCCCGCCGGCCCTGCCCCCGCCCCTGAAATACCCCGCCCCGCCCCGCCCTGCTGCGCTGATTCAAGTTTATATGAGTGGGGGACTTCCACTGTGCCATGAGCACAAACAGTGCCGGGCCCAGCCCGCTGGATCCCAATCACAATCTGAATCGCAATCAGAATTCCAATTCCAGTCCTAATACGCGTTTGAATTCTGCAACGCAGTCGGTGGCACCGCAGGGAGTCTTCTGGGGCTGCTAGGCGCTACGCGGAGGGAGTAGGGGGAAGGAAAAGGGGGGGGGGGCTCATTGTGGCGCCGAACGGTGTGCGCCAGCGCGCCCCAGCCAGCACAAAGGTGCGTGCGAAGGCGGGGCGGGGCGGGGCAGGGCGTGGCGGGTGGCGGGGCGTGCTAGGGCGTGGCTGGGCGCGGCGGGGCTGTGGAACAGGGGATGCTGCTATTCCCGCTCCCCACGGTTTTCGGAAAGAAAGCTGACCGTGGCGGGGCGTGGCGCGGCGTGGCGAGGTAGGGCGGGGGCGGGGTGGCGTGGGGCGGGGCGGGCCTGGACCGCGGAGGGTGAGAACGGCTTGTGAATGGGCGTTGTAGCGTGAGGACTGTTTCTGACAAGCGGCTCAGCAGAAGCACAAGGCGCCCAGGGCGGGGCGTGGCGGGGCGGGGCGGGGCGTGGTCGTATTTGGGGCACGCTGCATGGGGGCGCACCCAGGGGCGGGCCCAGCAGGAGAGTAAGGGAGCGGGGTGGAGAGGTATGAGATGGGCGTGGAAGTAAAGACGAAAAAAGGCATTGCGAAAAGAGCAAAGAGTAAACACGGATATTTCCGTCTCGTGGCGGAATCATACTTGCGGCGGATAAATTCGCTGTAAGAGGGGTGGCCCGATCCCTCGACTGGAAACACCTCTAATTTTGATTAGAGGTAAATTCACCTCTACGGCAATATACCTCTAATAATATTGCTGCGAAAATACCTCTACAAGATTTACCTCTACGGTTAGGAGTAAAACACAGAGTTGGGAATTCACCTCTAAAAAGTTTTAGGAGTAAAACCTCTCCTACTATGTTTTACATGTAAACCTTGACGCGGCGTAATCACGGCTACGTCAGTTACCTCTCTACACCTTAGATAAAAATTGCGCAATTCGGGAAAGGCGTGCAACGGTCACCCGGCGAGAGCCGCAGTTGTCGAAAAAGGAATAAGGTATCATGGTCGAAGCACACCTCAAATTAATTTTTTTTTTTTAAGAGCTATTTAAAAAAAAAAATGAAAAATTGGTAGGCCCCTACCTAACTCGCAACCTGCGAGCCCCGCCTGCTTAACTTCGGAGTTCTGATGGGATCCGGTGTGTTCCAGGCGACCGCCACCCCGCGGGCACGAGAAGTCCTCTCCGCTTCGGGGAGAGTCCCCGCTTAAGGCTGGCGGCCTGTCAGGCCCGCCGTACTACCCTATTTAAACAGCGCCTTGAAGCCGTAGGTAGCATTTCGGACCAACGACTGGGCACCACCGGACCGCATGACCGGTCAGTGGGAGGTAGAGGCAAGGAAGGACGATAGAGGGGGAGAAAAGCAGAAAGAGAAGTTTTTGCGGAAGAGTAAGCGTACGGTTGGTTAGACCTGTACTGACCCGCTCCCGCACAGGTCATGGAAAAGCTGTTTACTAAGGAGCCAGATTCATAGGCCTTACTTCCCCACGAGGGACCACCCCCCGTGGCATGGGACGGAACTTCCTGACAACTCGCTTTCGCTGCCAGTGAAGAACCTACCTGGGAATTGAACCCAGGCCCCAAGTGCCGAGTCTCATGACACCCCGCGGCTTTCGTGGTACTAAGACCACTAGACCGTCGGCGATTCCACGAGGGAGCTCCGTTGAAATGGGGGGTTTGAATTCCACGCCAAGCTGCTGTCCTCGGAAAAATTTATATTTTATAGCAAGATTTGAACCCCGGGTTCTGCGGCCCCCGGAACATCACTATGCCGGCACGGCTACGACGCCACGGTACAAGTCGGCTCTCCACTAGGGGTTACGCTGCGAAGAGCCGTAGTCGCCGACGAACCTGTACCGGTGGCGTCATCAGTACGCCTGCTGTCCTTGCTGGGACAGCCGAGCCGCCTGGCGACTTTGGTATCCACATCGGCACCGTTGGGAGTACTGGGTGGGTATAGGTTCGAATACCGATCACAATAATTGTTTTTTTCGAAGGAACTTTGTCTCTTCCAGTTGCCCGAGGCACAAGTACAGTGGATAAAAAGGATTAAGTAGGTAAAAAATAAATCAAAACAAATCCGCACTCGACATTGATGTCGTCTTTTTTTCTTCTTTTTTAAGTTGTAAGCTTTGCTACGCGGTGAATTTTTTTCTAAAAAAAAAAAAACATCTTTTTTAATGCCTCGGGCAACTGCAAATAGGCAAGACTACGTACTGATAAAAAGAAATAAAAAGAAGAAAAAACAATGTGGTATTAGAACCCCTGTCCAACTCGTGCTTTTACCGGCGACGACATCAATGTCGATTGCGGATTTGTTTTGATTTATTTTTTACCTACTTAATCCTTTTTATCCACTGTCCTTGTGCCTCGGGCAACTGAAAGAGACAAAGCTACATCGAAAAAAAAATATTGTGATCGGTATTGGAACCTGTGCCCACCCAGTACTCCTAACGGTGCCGATGTGGATACCAAAGTCGCCACGCGGCTGGGCTGTCCCAGCAAGGACAGCAGGCGTATTGATGACGCCACCGGTACAGGTTCGTCAGCGACTACGGCTCTTCGCAGCGTCACTTCTAGTGGAAAGCCGACTTGTACCATGGCGTCGTAGCCGTGCCGGCATAGTGAAGTTCCGGGGGCCGCAGAACCCGGGGTTCAAAACTTGCTATAAATTGCTATAAAATATAAATTTTTCCGAGGACAGCAGCTTGGCGTGGAATTCAAACCCCCCCATTTCAACGGAGCTCCCTCGTGGAATCGCCGACGGTCTAGTGGTCTTAGTACCACGAAAGCCGCGGGGTGTCATGAGACTCGGCACTTGGGGCCTGGGTTCAATTCCCAGGTAGGTTCTTCACTGGCAGCGAAAGCGAGTTGTCAGGAAGTTCCGTCCCATGCTACGGGGGGTGGTCCCTCGTGGGGAAGTAAGGCCTATGAATCTGGCTCCTTAGTAAACAGCTTTTCCATGACCTGTGCGGGAGCGGGTCAGTACAGGTCTAACCAACCGTACGCTTACTCTTCCGCAAAAACTTCTCTTTCTGCTTTTCTCCCCCTCTATCGTCCTGCCTTGCCTCTACCTCCCACTGACCGGTCATGCGGTCCGGTGGTGCCCAGTCGTTGGTCCGAAATGCTACCTACGGCTTCAAGGCGCTGTTTAAATAGGGTAGTACGGCGGGCCTGACAGGCCGCCAGCCTTAAGCGGGGACTCTCCCCGAAGCGGAGAGGACTTCTCGTGCCCGCGGGGTGGCGGTCGCCTGGAACACACCGGATCCCATCAGAACTCCGAAGTTAAGCAGGCGGGGCTCGCAGGTTGCGAGTTAGGTAGGGGCCTACCAATTTTTCATTTTTTCTAAATAGCTCCAGTAGAGGTACTAGAGGCGACCCGTAAGAGGTTGGTGCAGAATATGAAAAAGAACCGGATAGGTTCGAAAATCACACAAGTAAAGGGATAGCGTCATTTTAGCGCAAGACGCGCACACCGGACCGGAAATTTCAGTTTTGAATTGAGAACGTCGTTAGATTCGTTGAGGAGAGATGAGAGGCAGGAAGGGGTGGGCAGGGGTGGGCAGGGGTGGGCAGGGGTGGGCAGGGGTGGGCAGGGGTGGGCCAGCGGACCGGAGAGCCCCGAGGGAAGGGGAGAGTTGTGAAGTCGATGTTGAAGCGGGAAGCGGGCGGGAGACAGAGAGCGAGAGAGAGAGAGAGAGAGAGAGAGAGAGAGAGAGAGAGAGAGAGAGAGAGAGAGAGAGAGAGAGAGAGAGAGAGAATGCGCAGAAAAAGTGGCGACCCGGCGGCAGCATTGGCGCGGCTGCACCGCGGGAGAGTTGTGAAGATTGGTCGGAGTCCCCACCCCACCCCCCACCCTGCCCCACCGCGGACTGTGCCGCCCCTGGCGGTACCACCGCGGGCCCCACCCGGTGCAACAACGCGTGCTTCACCGCGCCTCAACGCCTCCACGGGGCGAGAAAAACACAACAGCAGCAGCGGGCGGGGTGGGGTGGGGTGGGGCGGTCGTGGGCCGCGGGCGAGGTGGAGTATGGAGTGTGGGGTGGAAAACTCTCTCGCCGCCGTGGGCCGTGGGCGTTCCATCCATCTCCCAGCTCTCGAAGCGGTGAGCAATGGCGGGACTTTATATTCTTTGCCCCACACGCTGATTCCGCCCGCTACTTTTCCACAAAAAATGCAGATGAAAATGAACGACAAAACAGAAGTGTATCGACATATAGCACATATAGGGAGATCAGCAGCCAACCGAGCTCCGGCGCAAAGTGCTCACGGCACTGGTCCTGCAGCAACACACCTTCCCCTCCAGCAGCAGCAGCAATAAGGGGGAAACAAATCTGAAATTTTTGTTCACCTCGTAATTCTGAAAAAAATAATAATGAAAATTCAAAAAATTCATCAGCATTGAAGTACAATTCTAATGCAAATTCAAAAAAAAAAAATCTATAAAAAAAATTTAAAAAAATCCCGATATTTTACAAAATTTTACAACTCACAAAAATTCACAAAATGTGTTCATACAATTCAGAGTTGTTTCCCCCCTCGAGCAGCAGTCTTTAGCAGCAGCAGTCTCTCACAGCGGCTCCAGCGGAAGCTGAAAATACAACATCATCACGAGCATCATTATTTATCCAGCCAGCAGGCTGCTGCAAGGGCTGCACACAGTGAGGTAGGGGGACGGGGGGAGGAGGTTGGCGTACGTACGTGAATGTGTGGCCGCGGGCGCAAGATCGAGTTTGTTTTGTGTTGGTGTGCGCGGTACATGCGTCGCTGTGTGCCGCCCGCCTGACAGTCAGGGAATGGTTGGCACCCCTTCCTTTTCCCTCCCAGCGCCAGAAAAACGCTCGCGGCGCCGCCCCGCCCCGCCCCGCCCCGCCCCGCCCCGCCCCGCCCTGTTCCACCCTTTGGGCCTGCTCTGCTCCGCCCCTCCCCCCACCCCCTCGTCCTTCTGCTATCCTCTCGTAGACATTGGCGAGCTCAGCCCGTTTAAGCGGGCCTTCAAGTGAGCGAGGGCGGGCTGAATAAAACGATTTCTTAAAAAATATTTTTATTTCGCGGGAACAGTAGTCAATCCGATAACTTTCCCACTGCTTCGGAAAGCAGGTACGGTCTTTTTGCCGTGACTTCGCAAAGACATCGAAAGACATACGCGGAAAAACATAGTGGCTCAAATGAAAAATTATAAATGAAATATCAGAATTACGGCTGCAGACGCAAATTATTATTTTTTCCGTGTAAGAGAAAAGTAGCCTACACACGGTGGAGCGAAGATGGCCAGCCCCCACCCTATGCAAAATGCACGCACCTGTGCTACGGTCGAGGGGTAAATAACTCCGAATTTTGATGTACACCACTAATTCAAAATTCACACTAATTCAAACTAATTCACGCGAATTCAAAACTAATTCAAAACAAATTCAAGCGAATTCAAAACAAATTGAAATAAATTCACAACAAATTCACATTAATTTCAAAAAATTCGCAATAAATTCAAAAAATTCCAAGCTAATTCAAAACGAATTCAATTTAATTCAGACAAATTCAATTCTAATTCACGAAATTTGTACACCAAATTCAGAGTTGTTTACCCCTCGGCTACGGTATTGCCGAGTAAGGGAAGGTGGGGTACATTGGGACAAGGGGTACATTGGGACAGTGGCTATTTCATCTATTTCAAACTGGATTCAGATGCTACCAAAAATTGACACAATGAGCATAGACGCATTCTTCGTGATGGCACCAGTAATTGGAAGATTACAGAACATGTGTGCTGTACAGAAAATACTAAATGAAAATTAGCACCAAAAAACGTTAAAAGTAAGGTGACTTCTCATTTGAATTTTCCCTTTTTAAAGCGAACTTAGTTGCGATAGCAAATCGGTCGGGTGGCTGGTGTATACGTTGTTTCTTACGACACATTTAGCAGGTAGAGGTTTTGAATTGAATCCTAATATAATGAAAAAAGATAACTAAATCAAGATCGAGGTGATCAGGTACACATTGGGACAGTACGCCACAATTGGCTAATGCGACATTTCAAAAAATTCCAAAACCGTCTCATTTGGAACATAATGACTTCTATCGACTTCCAGACTGTAAGGCGGTGTGTATTCTGCACATTTCACGGGAAAGCGCGTTAAATTAAGTCAAATGTCCCAATGTGCCCCATCCCATGTTGTCTTATGGCGTCCCAAACTGCCCCGTACCGGGGCACATTGGGACAAGGTGCAAATTTTAGGAAAACCTTTCTGCTAGCAAAGACTTAGTGACAAGATATTTGAGGGCTTTGGTGTACCAAAGACAACACTCCAATGTACGATTTGGGCCAGCTCCGATCATTCTAAGTCTGACGGTTTCGGATCTAGAGCAAAAACAAAAAATCCGTCCCAACGTACCCCACCTTCCCTTACACAGAAGCAGAGAGACAGCCACATTTTCACTACACTCACCGTGTTTTGGCTACTTTTTGCCTTACTTTTCTGGCAGTAACATCTATTTACAACGACAGTGAGTTGTGGCCAGTGTAAGACGAGGGGTCCTTCACCTTCAATGAACACCCTAAAATAAAATCAGTAAAATAAAATAAAATAAAAAAAAAAAACAACAGAAAAATCAGAAAAATCAATGCACAATTCAATTCACAGTGAAGTACCCCTCGGTGTGAGGCAGTGGGGAACGGTCCTCCTAGAATTCCACTCAAGGTAAATGCCCTCCCTTCCCTCCTCGCTCGCGCCCTCGCTCGCGCCCATCACATCGTGTGAGTGTGATTTCCCTTTCCTATTTGCGAAACTCGCCCTTTTTCATCTCTCTCTCTCTCACCCCCGCAAACCGGCCCGGGATGGGGGACGCCATTGCTGTCTCTCTTTCCTAATTTTGCGCTTCCCGCGCGGTAGCAGCGCATTGCTGCAGGCTTTCGCGTCGGATGCTGAGGGAGGAGAAAGAGAGCAAAAGCGGAAGAGAAAGAGTGTGCGAGAGGCAGAGGGGGTTGGGGGGGAGGGAGAGAAAGAGAGAGACGAACAATCGAATTCAAAGTCGTGCTCGACCTGGAATGATGTGACACCGCCAGGCCCGCACCACCAGCAGCAGGGCGGACCGAGCAGCTGGGAGAGAAATCAACTTTCAACTGTTGTTAAGTTAAAAGTGGGCAAGGCTTGAGGGCGGAGGGGCTGGAGCTGGTGAACAGCCGCGCCGCGCGCCGCACCAGCGCTCTAGCAGCCTCAGCCTCTGTAAAACTACCCTTGAAACGAGGGTGATTCATTCCCCTCGCGAAACCTTTGCGAGACGGGAAACTCTCTGTTGACATTCGGGTACGCGATGTTCCTGGCAAAATTACAAAGCCTCCTTCCCTCCACCTTCTCTCTCTCTCTCTCTCTCTCTCTCTCTCTCTCTCTCTCTCTCTCTCTCTCTCTTTCCGAGCGATCTTCCTCGCTGTGCGGGATGGAGGACTTGCAAGGGGCTTCCCGTGACGCGGGGCGGGCGGGGCTTCGGGAGGGTGGTCGGGCCAGGCTTGGAGTAGCACGGCCTGGCGTGGCGGGGCGGGGTGGGGCGGGGCGGGGTGGGGCGGGGCGTATTGGGGTGCTGGTAAGTCGGACTCTCGGAGGGGTCTGGTCCCGGGTTTTTGTCCAACGCGAAATGAGAGCGCCGAGAAGGGTGGCGTGGCGTGGCGTGGCGTGCTTTGGGGGCGCCAGCGCCTCTGAGGAAATATAAAGAAAAGCGAGGGAGAGAGAGAGAGAGAGAGAGAGAGAGAGAGAGAGAGAGAGAGAGAGAAAAGCCTTTTCCACGAAGCAGTCTTCTAAAAAAACATGAAGGGCGTCGCGTCGTCCCGCTAGCTCTGTGGGAGTAAACAGGGCAGGGCACGCCACAGCAAGGCACGTTTTAGCTCTTTTTGCAAGAACTGAAAATTATACTTCTAGGGAATGAAACTTTTAGAAAGACAATTTTTTTTTTTTAGAAACTCGTGTTATTTTTTGGGCTGTCTCCAAAAACTTCATTTAGTTCTGCGGGTCACATTATCTTTTTTTTTTTTTAAGTAACGGAAAATATACAAATTACTACCAGGTCAATTGTAGTTCAAAAATGTTGATTTTTAATTTATTTACGGTAATTGGCATTGTTACTTCTTCAGAATCAGAATCGTAAATTTACGGAAGCCTATCAATTTGCGATACACTGGTAAAACAAATGTGCAGCTTTGCACACCTAAAGGGTGCGTTTTACTACTTTGCACATTACATGGTGTCGAGTTTTACAAGACATTACATTTACAATACAATAACGTCTAAACTTTAAACGTCTCGCAAGAGTCGAATGTTTGCACACTTGGACACATGCACCAGCTATTGGGAAGCCATAACAGACGCCGAGTAACTGCACACTAAATGGTGTGCAGTTACAGTTTATTGAACGTTTTGGAAGTGTCGAAACATTGCACACCAGATGACGTTTAGTTAAGCTCGACACCTTGAAGTGTGCAATGTTTGCACATTTGAAACTAAACATACTTGATGTATTAAAACTAAACATTTGTTTTACCAAGTGTGCTTGAAGAAGCCTACGAGGTGATTTTCCGTGCCCTTTAAATTTGTAAGTTTGCAGCTTGATATGGTAACTTTACGACATTTGTCATAGATGTTTTTCCCTCGTAGCCCCTACAGACCTTTCTCATAGTTTGATACTTTTTATTAAGCCCAATGATTTATAAAACCACGGGTCTGTCAAGCAATCGCACGCTGGAATGTTCCTTACAGCTCCCTGCGCTTTTCATTTTCGCAGTGTTCCCCTGGCGCTCCTGTTGCCGTCTGCCCTCATTGCTATGCAGCGCCCGGCCGCGGGGAGTGGCCGTCTGGATCCGCCCCTCTGAAGGAGGAGCCAAGCCAAGGTGAGCCGGCAAGTGGACCGGGCCTGGCGGGGCAGGGCGGGGCGGGGCGGGGCGGGGCGGGGCAGGGCGGGGCGGGGCGGGGCGGGGCCGAGTTGGGGCGGGACTACGCAACGCAAGGCAATGCAATGTCGCCCAGTCGCCACACGAGACAGAAAAACTTTTCGTCGACATTTTTGATTAATGGACATCAAACAAAAATTTTAACATTTCATTTCTTTCTTAATACTTATTTTATTTTTAAAGGTACTTGGCTGCTTCAAAACAGAGGTGCCCAACTCAAACATTTTTTTATTTATTTTTTTATTATTATTTTTTTGAAACTGATAAGAAAAGAGGTGTGCTGCCGGGGCGGGCACGCGTGCGGCGGCTCGGAATTATGTAAACGCGGAGGGAATTCTAAAAAGGCACCGCGGAGGAGGCGACGTTACACGCGGGCCGGGCCTCGTGCCAGGAGGGGCCAGGGGCACCCCGTTGCTGCTGGAAACCCGAGTGACTAAATGTCGCACACTTCTAACCATCTATAGGTGATACGAGACGTGTGCTCTTTTTTTTCCCCTTCCACCGCACATTTGCACGACGTAAAATTCCTAAGAAAATTTAAGCCGTATAACTTCTTCAGTGCGGTGCTCTATAATGGAATTTCACACACCAACATAAGTGCGAAATTTACACACTCGTGTGCTTCCCGCGTGTCATGCGCAAACGAGCAGACGGGGAGAGCGCGTGCGCGGACCGAGGGGGAAATAACCTCGGACTTTGGTGTACACCACTAATTCAACAAATTTAGTCCAATTCAAACAAATTCAAGCCAATTCAACCTAATTCAAATCTAATTTCAATTCAATTCAAGCCAATTCAAACTAGTGTTTGAAAAAAAACGGTTTTTTTCGTTGACGGAAAAAAACCATCGAAACAAACCGTTTTTTTTTTCGTTCAAAACGAAAAAAAAGGAAAAATTCCAAAAATTCCCCAGAGATGTAAGGAGTGGATTTTAGATGTTTATCAAGACAAAAAAGGAAAAAGTGACCATATGGATGGGTCATCGGTAGAAAAGAGACATAATATCTTCACTTTTTATCATTTTAATTCGAAATTTAATTCGAAATAAAATAGAAACAATACAAAATAACATCCCAGCCAGACTGTTAAACCAAGTGTGCAACTGCTCAAAACTTGTATGAGCAGCTTCCAGTCTGACACGTGCAAGTGTGCAACTCAGCAGTTGTGCAATAGCAAGTGTCAAACTCGCCAGTTGTACACTTGTAAGTGTTTAGCTCGTAGTTGTGCACTTGCAAGTGTTAAACAATAAGGAAAGTGTTGCACGGGGCAGTTGAACACTCCGAAGTGCAGAACTGTCGAGTTAAACACGCACAAGTGTACAACCGGCGAGTTTGACACTTGCAATTGCACAACTGCCGAGTTGCACACTTGCACGTGTTAGACTGGACGTTGCACACTTACAAGTGTTGAACAGTTGCACACTTGGTTTAGCAGTGCAGAATGACCACAACACTTTATGTTAGCAGCAGGCCCAGCGCTAAGATTTGAACCGAAATCAACCTGCAGACGTGTTTTCGCCGTCCCATTAGTACTTATTTGGTTTAAAATGTCCAGAATAGCCAAATCTAAAATCTAATCCACTCTTCGATACTTGCAAAAACCTTTTACTTTGATAATATTGGCAAATTTTATGGAAAATAGGCAACTGAAACAAGAAAAACGTTTTTTTCCGTTTAAAACCTGTTTTTTTTTTTAGGCCGCGGAAAAAACCGTTCGAAACGTTCGAAACATAAAAAACAAAACGGTTCTTTTCCAGGCTGTCCAAACACTCATTCAAACCCAATTCAAGCCAATTCAAACTCAATTCAAGCCAATTCACACACTAATTCAGTCCAATTCACAGCCAATTCAATCCAATTCACTGCCAAATTCAAGGCAATTCACATCCAACTCACGAAATTTGTACACCAAATTCAGCGGTTATTTCCCCCTGCTCGGCGCGGACGGACAGGCGGGTGGGGCGGGCGCCTCTAAAACAAGGCCGTTTTGTCCCGCCGCTGCGTCGCTACGCCAGGACGTCGCCGCCTCGCTATCGTCACGTTTCCGTGCCGATGCACACTTATAACACATGCCGTTGTTTGTTCTTATTCGCACTCAGTGCCGCACGGGACGCGCAGGGCCCACAGAGCCACAGCGCCGCCGTGCGTGCAGGCCGTGTGCGCACCAGGGCGGAAATTAATCCCGCGTGTTGTCGGCTCTGGCCGCGCGGGCGGGCGGGGGCCGTCTGATTCAGAAGATCGCTCTCATGCTTCCGTCCTTGTCACACCTATATGGTGGTGCCGGTGGTGCCAGAAGTTGGGGGATGCCAGGGCCCCATGAGTGCGACAAAGACGGAGGCGCGGGAGCGATCTCGGAATCCAGACGCGGTAGGGCAGGGTCGCTATCGGGACCGCGAACGCGAGGTGTGTACCCTTAGAGACGAACGGCACGGCCTCGACCAGGACCAGGACCTCAATGGACTTGTCACACATTCATCCGCACCGCTGCTTTATGGAAAACGAACGGGGGAGGGAGTGAGGGGGCTGCGGGGTAATTCAACGCCTTTAGTAGGGCCCTCTCTCTTGCTCGTCATGGCCGCGAAACCCTATGCGCTTACAATGCGCAACGGCGCGAGTTAAGGGCACCCAGAACCTAAAAATGGCCACAAAGTTTGAAGAAAATAGATTTTTTTAAAATTACTGTTTTTCTCTTGTCGAAATTAAGGAAACCAATCAATACAATACAAAATGAAGTATAGAGCATTCTGATCAAAGAAATCAGTTCGCCAAGTCTCTGACAAAAATAAGATAATGTAAACCGCCCTCAAATAGTAGACCTCTGCTATACGTAAAACTTTGCAATATCTCAGGAACGGTTTGAGCTACAATAAAGTAAGAGAAGGTTTCTTGTCAAGTACTTTAAGTTGGCAGCATATATTTTTTTCTTATTGCCTCACTTAGTGTCTGAGATGGCTGATTCAGTCCTTGGGTGCCCTTAAGGAAATATTCGCAGGTGTCATTAGCCCGCGAGATGCGCGTCACCGCCCGGAGTGTGCCGTGAGCAGGGTCTTAAGGTATATAAGGTACGTGTGCGGGGCAGCCCCGCCGCGCCGCGTCGCGCCCGGCCGTTGCCATTGACTTGGTAATGAGACGCCCGCCATGTGACACGTCGCCACCTGCGCTGCGCGGGGCGGGGCGTGGCGGGGCGGGGCGGCCGGGTGGGGCGTGCGTTGCGGCAGCGGCGGCCGCTTGCCGTTGGCTGGTGTGTCTCCTCGCGGCCCTCGCCTCGCGCCTCACGCCGCCGTGCGGCCCGCGGGGCTGTGGCGCGGCGGAGCCTGTTCTGTGGGCGCTGTGCCCTGGGCTCGGGGCAGGCCCGGCTGGGCTGGGCTGGGCTCGGCGAGCACGACCGCGGCGTCGTGGTGGGGGGGCGCGGGCCCCCACCTCGCCCTGCCTATGCGCCGCCGCCTGCTCGCCGCGTGGTGGCGCGCCGCTCTCTCTCTCTCTCTCACTCACTCACACTCTCTCTCTCTCTCTCTCTCTCTCTCTCTCTCTCTCTCTCTCTCTCTCTCTCTCTCTCTCTCTCTCTCTCTCTCTCTCTCTCTCACACACACACACACACACACACACACACACACACACACACACACACACACACACACACACACACACACACACACACACACACACAGGTCTATGTCGCCCTCCTCAGCACGTCTGTCGCTGTCACTGCTGCTGCTGCAGCTCGCGATGCACACAATGTGTCGCGCTGCTCGCGGACAAGTAGAAAGGGGAGGAGGAGCAGCAGGGGGAGAACGACAACGAGGAGGAAGAGGAACAGGAGGAGGAGGAAGAGAACCTGCTCGCCGCGCGGCACCTGGCGGCGGCGCCGGGGCGGGCACGGGCACAGGAGGAGGACATCGGAGGGGGATAGGAAATTGAGGAAATAAACGCAAAAGTGAGACACGGCGCGTCGCGGCGAGGGTCGGAAAGAAGATTGTCTTGTGATAAGTCCGACGCCGCGCCGTCTACCTCGTCGTCCCACCCCCATCCCAGTCCTGCCCCGCACCCCGCACGGCCCGCACCCGCCGCCGCTGCAGCAGGAAATACCTCGCCTGCTCTCATTCCCATTCTATTCTCGCGGACCTGCTGCAGGCAGGCTGCTAACAGCTCCACCTGCTCCACCACCCACCAGGTCCACGTCAACGACGACGGCCTCGCGCGAGGACTGTATAGTGCGTCTGCTGACAGGGGCAGCGTGGCATGCTGGCTGGTCCGATGTCCGATCCCACGTGGCCCATCCGCAACGCGTGTATGTAAAGGGACAATCGGTAGGGCTTCTTCACGCTATCCTCGTCCGCCCGCCACCGCCGCGCCGCCGCCCGGCGCGCCTGCCATCCGGAGGATAGGCCTCCCGCGCGACACCCGTGCACGCTAGTTGTCAACCCCGCCGCCGGCGCCCCACCCCGCGCCCCGCCCCGCCCTCGCCCCGGGCCCCCCTACTGTATAGGAGCTTTCACCGGGTAGGATCGGGCCTGCAGCAGCAGGACGAGTCTACATCGGTTGTCCGACCTTTTTTGTCCGACCTCGGGATATTTGCGGCCTCCACCGTCACACGACGTGGCAGTCGGGGTGTCATAGATATTTTTTTGTCCGACCTCGTTTTCTTCGTCCCCAACGAACCGTTAGAGTCGCCTGCTATCCTCTGCGATGCAGCTCGATTGTCCGACCTGATACTTTCCCCCAAATCTGAAAAAGTGCCTGGATTTTTTCCGACCTTGTTTACACGGGTAAAATGGAGAAGGAATATGTATCATGGTCGAAGCATGCACCGAAAAATTGTAAAACACCTCAAATTCAATTTTTTTTAAAGATGTGTAACTTCTTGAGTAACTATCTGTAACGTCTTTTTCTTTTTTTTTCTTCTTTTTTAAGTTGGTAGCTTTGCTACGCAGTGAATTTTTTTCTAAAAAAAAAAAAAAAAAAAAAAAAAAAAAAAAAGAGCATCTTTTTTAATGCCTCGCGCAACTGCAAAAAGGCAAAACTACGTACTGATAAAAAGAACTAAAAAGAAGAAAGAACAGGGGGGTATTAGAACCTCTGTCCAACTCGTGCTTTCACCGGCGACGACATTAATGTCGAGAGCGGATTTGTTTTGATTTATTTTTTACCTACTTAATCCTTTTCATCCACTGTCCTTGTGCCTCGGGCAACTGAAAGAGACAAAGCTACTTCGAAAAAAAAAAATATTGTGATCGGTATTTGAACCTGTGCCCACCCAGTACTCCTAACGGTACCGATGTGGATACCAAAGTCGCCACCCGGCTGGTCTCTATAAGCAAGGAGAGCAGGCGTACTGATGACGCCACCGGTTCAGGTTCGTCGGCGACTGCGGCTCTTCGCAGCGTCACCACTAGTGGGCAGACGTCGTGTACCGTGGCGTCGTAGCCGTGCCGGCTCAGCGTTGTCAGGCGACCCGCGGAACCCAGGTTCGAATCTTGCCACATATAAATTTTTCCGAGGACAGCAGCCTGGAGTGGACTTCAAACCCCCCATTTCAACGGAGCTCCCTCGTGGAATCGCCGACGGTCTAGTGGTCTTAGTACCACGAAAGCCGCGGGGTGTCATGAGACTCGGCACTTGGGGCCTGGGTTCAATTCCCAGGTAGGTTCTTCACTGGCAGCGAAAGCGAGTTGTCAGGAAGTTCCGTCCCATGCCACGGGGGGTGGTCCCTCGTGGGGAAGTAAGGCCTATGAATCTGGCTCCTTAGTAAACAGCTTTTCCATGACCTGTGCGGGAGCGGGTCAGTACAGGTCTAACCAACCGTACGCTTACTCTTCCGCAAAAACTTCTCTTTCTGCTTTTCTCCCCCTCTATCGTCCTTCCTTGCCTCTACCTCCCACTGACCGGTCATGCGGTCCGGTGGTGCCCAGTCGTTGGTCCGAAATGCTACCTACGGCTTCAAGGCGCTGTTTAAATAGGGTAGTACGGCGGGCCTGACAGGCCGCCAGCCTTAAGCGGGGACTCTCCCCGAAGCGGAGAGGACTTCTCGTGCCCGCGGGGTGGCGGTCGCCTGGAACACACCGGATCCCATCAGAACTCCGAAGTTAAGCAGGCGGGGCTCGCAGGTTGCGAGTTAGGTAGGGGCCTACCAATTTTTCCATTTTTTAAAAAAACGTCTTTTAAAAAAATTCAATTTGAGCACTGTAAAAAAAAAACAAGATCGTAGTACGGAACCAACTACGGTGTCCCGTATCTTCGTTTGAGAAACTGACTACGGAGCGCAGAGTACGGCGCCACCGTACCTCATTTTCGGTGGGCAGAGGTCATAGTACGGGTCTTCCGTACGACAGAGTTTTTTGAGTACGGTGATGCCGTACTTGGCAGTCCGTAACGGGGATTCGAAAATTTCTAGTACGGTGCGCGCCGTAGTAGGGAGGCACCATTTTACGGTGGACACCGTTAAAGGAATTAACGGTGATTTCCGTAGTTTTCACCGTTATTTTTTTTACAGTGAGGAGGTGCGGTGAGGTGTTGTACCATTTTTTCGGTGCATGCTCCGACCATGATACATATTCCTTCTCCATTTTACCCGTAAAAACGAGGTCGGAAAAAATCCAGGCATTTTTTCAGATTTGGGGGAAAGTATCAGGTCGGACAATCGAGCTGCATCGCAGAGGATAGCAGGCGACTCTAACGGTTCGTTGGGGACGGAAAAAACGAGGTCGGACAGAAAAATAACTATGACACCCCGACTGCCAGGTCGGACAAAAAGAAACGTGTGACGGTGGCGGCCGCAAAAATCCCGAGGTCGGACAAAAAAAGGTCGGACAACCGATGTGTTTCGAGCAGGACCCGCATCACACGCGGAGTTCACCCACCGCACACGGGAGGAATCTCTCGCGCCGCGCCGCTTCCGGGGAAATCACGGCTGCGATCAGCAGCACGAGTAGTTTAGTAGCGCGGGGCGGGGCGGGGCGGGGCGGGGCGGGGCGGGGCGGGGCGGGCCTACGGGGGCCACCATTATCCTAGCGGACCCGTGCGGGGCCAACCCAGGCCGCCACCGGGCAGTGCCCCGTTGGCCAGCCCGGCCAGAACCAAGCCCGCGTCCTAATCTTGTCCACTTAGCGTTGGTCCACCACGCCCCGCATCGAGAATGGTGATGGGATCGGATATAGGGAGCCGGCGGGGCGGGGCGGACCCGCGCGAGGGCCGTCACGTACCCGCGGCACGATGAGCTACCACATGTACCGCGCTACAATATTGCGGGATCTAATTATTATTTTGTTCAACGTGAAATCATTTTTTAAAATTATGTAAATTTGTTGACAGTATGCCTATGCCGGCCTACGCGATTGCATTGTGACCTCGATTGTGATATAAAAGATTTGATGAATGTGCACTATTTTTACTGCACTTGAAGCTGTCGCGGAAGCAAGTGAAATGTGGAAATGAGGTCGAGAAAATAGGCAACAAACGGCAATAAGCTTTTTTGGGTGTTTGAAAAAAATAAAATTAAAACGAAAAGGCACAAATTTCTTTTTTCAAGCGAATTCCGCGAGTGTGTGTTACAAGAAAATGCGCATAAAACGCGCCCTCCACGGTGCCGCAGCCCGTGGCCCAGGGCCCGCGCGCCCCGCACCAGTAGTGCACGATGATGGCGGGTAATTCCCCCCAGAGGTGCACCAGGGGGCCTCGCGCGGGCGGGGCCTCAGGGCGGGCGTGCACGCTACTGTGCCGGGCTGGGCCGGGCATGCCGGGAGGCAACGGCACCCAAAAGTGCGTCGATTTCGAATAATAATAATTTCGAGGTAATTCGAGGGTCGCGCAGGTCGGGGCGGGGCGGGTCGGGCAGCATGAGCGCGCACGCTCGGTATTACACGGCCGTATTACAGGCTAGAGGGTTTCGTTTCGGTGATGACTGCTGCTGCAGGGGCACGGCACACGGCCATCGTGGGAACAGGAAGGCGGACCTCCGGACCACCCGTCCCCCGGGCGCCGCGCCAGATTCAAATCTGTGTCGTGATTGCTGCAGGGTTTTTTTTCTGATTTGCCTGCTTCAAACGAACAGCACGGTAAAACCAATGTCTGATTTTATGAGGGAAAAGGAAAAATTTTAAGGAACTCACTTAGTTTGAGAATAGCTCCTCTTTTATTTTTTTATTTTATGAGGAAATCTCCTTAAAAAGAACTTTATTTTTACCTTTTAGGGGACTTCCTCAAAATATGAGGAATTTTCCTCAAATTAAGTCAGATCAAAGTTTTTACTTCTCCATCAAAAAGATCAAACACTGTTTTTCGTGAGACCCTCTCCATCACGATGGAAAAAATTCTTTAGAGAAAATGGCACGTCCTGTATTTTTGTGATGTGGTCGTCATAACAGAGATAGGGTTAAGCTTAATTTCTCGCAGAGGCCTGCGATGCCCCCTGCGCATTGCGGTTTCGCGAAAGGCCATTCATTCAGCTGCAGCAGCTTGCACCGCGCGCTGCAGTCAGTCGGCGGGCGTAGGCCGGGCGGCGTGTTGACATCGATTCTCGTTACCTCGGCCAGCAGCTATCGATTACGGTTCGATATTGGATGCACCTGATCAAACGAAGGAGGTATCGGAATTTTCCAATCACAGGGAGCTATCATCTGACCGGGCATCAGCCGGGCGGGGCGGAGCGGCCTCCTACTCGCTACCAGCAGCGCCACGGCTACTGATCCGCAGCCTAGCGCGGGTACGCCGCGCCTATCTACACAGTGCGAAATAAATTTCAACATGAGAAAAATAGAAAAAAAAGGAAAATTCAAAGTGACATTTATTACACGAAAACTCTCCATATAAAGGGATGCAATAACACGGGAGTTCATCAATCGAATGATTTTTTTAAGAAGGGATCAAATACTTATGTTATGTTGCGACGTAGCTCTAATGTAAGTGTAGTTCAACGCAGCGTTGGAGTACTATCGTGCTGCTCCCACAAAATCAGTTTATGATTCCTAATGCCACCCTCTTCCAGGGCTAGCGCTCAGCCCTGCACCGGGACGCACAGGCGCCCATCACGTGGGAAAAACTGTGGAGGCAGGCAGGCAGGCGGGCGCTGCCTGCGGTCTGCACCTGCAGCGAGTGCACCGGATTGAATTCATTCAAGACGCAGCCTAAGCCCTGCCCCGCCCTGCCCCGCCCGGCCCCGCCCGGCCTCGCCGGCAGCGGCGCGCGCTACGCGCTCTCCGCTCTCAAATTGTGCCTGATTGCTTCAATAACTGGCCGGCCCGGCCCGGCCCCGCCGCGGCCGCATCGCAGCCCCACGCGCTGGCCTTCCTCGCACCGCACAGCACTCACCAGAGAAAAAAGAAAAGGGGAAAAAGGGGTTTACAAAACACGAGCGCTGGTAGCGAAATTTGTCGAGTGTCCACAAAGTTTTAGAGAGTAATTTTTGATATTTCTTTTTTTCGCAAAAGTGTTTTCGAATTTAATTTAGTTTGCTGTGTTTTTCAGTGGAAGACTTCTGGTGCAGCTAGATTTCCCGACCTAAATTTGTCCCACCTGGTGATTTCCCCGAAGTCCGAAAAAGTGCTGTCCGACGTGCGGATTTGTCTGATCTTGTTTAGACGGGTCAATTGGAGAAGGAATATGTATCATAGAGGACCGCCAGGCCGGAGCATGCGCCGAAAAAATTGTATACAACACCTCAAATTCATAACAAATAAAATATAAAAAAAAAGAAAAAGAAAAAAATGAAAAATTGGGAGGCCACTACCTAACTTGCAACCTGCGAGGCCCGTCTGCTCCGCCTGCTTCGGAGTTCAAATGGGATCCGGTGAGTTCGAGGCGATAGCCAAGCTCGAATTCAGAATGTTTCAGTGCTGAGGGTCAGAACCCTATGACATGTATGCTTTTTCGATCCGAAATTTAACGAGAAAACTGGTGGTTTCATCAAAAATGAATTTCAAGATTTTGCTAAGATAATATTCCTTATGATACATTTCTTCTCCAATTTACCCGTCTAAACAAGATCGGACAAATCCACGTCGAACAGCGCTTTTTCCGATTTTGGGGAAATCACCAGGTCGGACAATTTATACACTAGCACATATGTAAATGATATTCACACATGTTAAAAATTACGTGTCAGCACACCTGTGAAAAGGCTTTACTAAAACGAAGAGCATCAAAAACTTAATGCGTCCCGCAACCCCACAGATGTAGCAAACCTTTAAAACCTTTTTAAAACCTTTCTCCAGTGTTCCACATCGCGCCCGCCGCCGCTACTCCCCCCTGCAGTTTACTCGCATTACACTTGCTTCCAATCTCCTCGAATAGAAATGAATTTAGCGATGCTAAAATGTCATCGTCATCATGAGCCTCATCGCCCGTGACCCGAGCCGAGCGCCCTGCTTGGTTCTTCTCTTCCTCCGTGCTGCCCCTGCCCATCTCGGCGACCAGGTCCGGGCCCGCCCCGGTCCAGCCCCCGTGCCTTACTTGGAGAGCGCGGGGCGGGGCGGGGCGCGGGGCGGCCCCGTTTAATTCAATAGTCGATTACAGTCGATTATCGTTCGACTGAGCCCCGACCTAGCTGGCACGGCCCGGGTCAGACTCGACTGATCGCTCACTCCTCGCTTCTCATGCTAATGTTGTGACAAATTGGAAGCGGCGCGAGGCTGGGCGTGGCGGGGCGGGGCGGGGCAGGGCGGGACGAGGCAGGGCGGGACGAGGCAGGGCGGGGGCGCGACATTCAAAGCGACAGGCACCAGGCGGGCACCGGGACCGTAGCACAGGGCAGGGCTCTCCTCTCTCACTCACTCCAGCGCGGCGGGCAGCCGTCTGATTCCGAAGATCGCTCTCGCGCCTCCGCCCTTGTCGCACTCATGGGGTCCTTCCATCCCCCAACGTACGGCGCCGCCATAAGTGCGACAAGGACGGAGGCGCGAGAGCGATCTTCGGAATCAGCCTGCAGGGCTGGGCCGACAGCGAGCGCCAGGCGTAATGACTTTTCCCGTGCTAACGCACTTGTCAAGACCCCCACCACCATCACCACCACCACCCAAAACCTTCCCAAAACTCCATGCTTCGTCTCCTCTCCCCCCGGGGCCCCGGGGCCAGCAGCGAGCAGCGCGGTGGCGTGGACAGGACATCGGTTTGGTAAAAGCGTCCACGGCGTCCATGACGTCCAACCGTAAACAGCTTGTTGCTGACAACTTAATCAAAACAGTCGACTTGTCGTGACCGTGGCGTGGCGAGGCGAGGCGGCGCGGCGTGCAGTTAGGCCCCAGGGCAACCCGGCCCAGCCCCGGCCCCCGCCCCGGCCCCAGCCCACGTCCAACCCAGACTTTTCAATATATATATATATAAAAAAAATTACGTTTATTATTCCGTTTTTTTTGTATCTTTATTTATTTTTTTCCCTTTTATTGTTCAAAAGACATCGTGGGACCAACTTTCGCTGATATTGCACCTGCAGGTAGTCTTTCGATTTACGCCAGATTGTTTTTAACCCTAGAGGGATATTTGCCCGCGGCAGCCGCTCCACCAACCCTCCCACCACTGTGAAAAATATCCTCGTAAATTTACGATATTTTTTGTAATTTTGATTTACAAAATATGTCGTAAATTTACGACTGCCTATTCTTGCTCGTCGGTCAGTTCCAAGTCGATAGGGGGTGCTTGTAAATTTACAATTTCAAATTGTAATTTTACGACTTTTATAATAGGAAATTTTTAAGTAACCCTTACGACTATTTTTCACAGTGACGTTGCCTACCCACAAGGGCGTCTGGAAAGAGAAAAAAAAATAAAAAAAAATCTCATAACATATTTCAGAGAGACCTCTCCTCCTCTTTGCAATAATTTCACGCATTTCTCATGAGAAAAAAAGAAGAAAGGCGAGAGGGAACTCCAGATTAAGGCGGACGGAGACAAAACGAACAGGAAAGACTTCTTCTTGGCACCGGGAGTCCGAAAGCAGAGGGGGTTTGTGGGGCGGGGAGAGGTAGGAGGGGAGGGGGGAGGGGACAGTTCCATTCTGCTCGCTGTCAGGCGGAGGCATAGCGACAGATAGTTCACTGCATAGGGAGACGGCGCGGGCCGGAGACGGTGGGGAAGGGGGGGGGGAAGGGGGAAGGGAAAAGTAAAATGCCTCGGAGAAAATACAGATGGGCGGGAGATAGGGCGGCAGAGATGTGGCGGAACATAAAGTACAAGCGAATAGAGAAGAAAATGAGGCGAAAGAGAGTGCGTCTACACTGTGATCAAAAGTGTTCGCCTGACACATTTACAGGTGTGTAATCTACACCGCTGAACGCTTTTAGCAGCTCACTGCTTCCTTAGTAAAGAAAAAAAGATATCCGACACCTATTTATCACTATTTATTATTACTGTGAGTATTTTCGTATCACATTGTGTCCCTGGGGCGGTATCATCTGCTAAAATGAGCCCATGTACATGCATGATTCACACAAGAATTGGGCTCATTCTGTTCGCCACCAGAGTGTGTACAACTGCGGTGTTCCGGCCCTCAATGGAGTACATGGGATTCAAAACTTTACCAGCAAAAGGTGTTTAACACTGTGTCAACGCATGTAAATATCTGAGTTAAATACTATTGTAGGTTTTCTTCTACCTTCGCAAGGCGGAAAATTTGCTAAACACGGCAAAGCAGGCAAAGCTTCACTGAAAATGGAGGAGTCACCTTTGTCGCTTTTGGGAGAGCGACTTTTCTGTACCAAATTTTCATGCTCCTGGAGACCGAGATGGATTAACGTTGCTCTATTAGAGTCACTTTGATTACTCTTTTTGAGTCAAATCATCAAACGTCACTCTTCAGGAGCGATTTAAAAATACCAGAAAAGACGATTTGAGTCGTTTTAGCGAACGTCACTCTTACTGAGCGATGGAATAATGCTTCGCAAAAGCGAGAAAGGTGGCTATTGCATTTCCAGTGTTTTCTTTTTCTTTTTTCCTCCCTTTCTTTTAATAGGAGGGGACGTGAGGTTTTTCAGAGATCGGCATATCGGCATACGCAGAGATAGAGCTAGATATGTAATGTTAGCTGCGGTAAAAATTGATTTGAGGTGGTGCTGGGGAGGCTGGGGCGGCTGGGGCGCCGGCCCCCCACGCAGCGCGCTCTCCTACTCTAATCCGGGCGGATCCCGACCTGATGGGGCCCCGCGCCCGCGAGCCTATAGGCCGCTGCACGCACAGAGGTGAGCCTGAACCACTGTGCGCTGCGTGCGCTCTGCTCTGCGCTCGCGTACTTTCCTATTTGCGAAATTTCGCATAAGCCCCTTCCTATTCCGCAAATACAATCACACCCGTCGCGGATCTCTCTCTATATATAAGCTGCAGACGCAGCGGCGTCGGCTCGACTCGAGCGGCCCAGCCCCGGAAGAAGGGAAAGAATCATGAAAGGGTGTGCTTTTGCTATTTACTCTCTCTCTCTCTCTCTCTCTCTCTTTCTTTCTTTCTCGCTCGCTCGGGCTAGGGTAAAAACCACCCGCCAGAGCTAGAGGCGAATGTGCTGAGGGAAGAAACACTTTACCAGAATATTTAAAGGAATGTGGCGTCTCCTCTCATTTATAAAATTGTGTCACGTTCGTTGGAGTATCGTGTCACATTTCGTTTGAACGTAATTGAGGTCATTTTCATGGCGTCACCTTAGGCTTACAGCGGTTCACGTTTAAACGAATTGAGACACAACATTCTAACGAACGCGTGACACGATCCACATTCAAATAAATGTAGTGTCACACCATTTTTTTTCTGCGCGCGACTCGCGTCACTGAGCCCAAGAGGTGAATAAACAATAACAAATTCAAAGGTAAAAATATACATGCATACAACTTGGGAAAAAAAAGTCGTCCTCTCTGCTCTGTGGGCCGCCCCCGGCCCGCCCCCGGCCCGCCCCCGGCCCGCCCCCGGCCCGCCCCCGGCCCGCCCCCGGCCCGCCCCCGGCCCGCCCCCGGCCCGCCCCCGGCCCGCCCCCGGCCCGCCCCCGGCCCGCCCCCGGCCCGCCCCCGGCCCGCCCCCGGCCCGCCCCCGGCCCGCCCCCGGCCCGCCCCCGGCCCGCCCCCGGCCCGCCCCCGGCCCTGCCTCTCTCACACGCCACACGCCACGCGGCGCCACGCCCCCCGCGACCCGCGCCGGGTCCCAATGGCGTGCCGGGGGACAGTTTGCAGCCCGCGCAGGGCGCGCAGCCCCTATCAGCAGTCTATATCCTACACCGGCCCGCTCCGCCCGCTCTGCCCTAGGTCCCCGATCACCAAGGTAAGGCCGCCGCCCCGCCCCGCCCCGCCCCGCCCCGTCCCGCCCCACCCTGGGGACCCTCAAGGCACGCACCCCTCTGGGGCCGCGCCCGCAGCCCGCAGTAAGGCCCCGTTCCCTTCTATGAAAGTGGAAAAATGCGTCATCACTCACTCACTGTTCGAAGAACTCATCTCAAAATTCACAATGCGGATATGACGCAAATTACATTGTCAAGTACCCTAATTTCGGGCAATAATTCAGCACGTTTACCTCAGCTATATGTAGGCAGGAATCGTTCTGTACAAAAAACGATTTTACTTGAAGAAACGTTTCTTAGATAGTTTTACAGCCGAAAGACCACACATTCAAGCCTACTCACGATCAACCTGGGGCAACTCACACCTATCATGAGCGCTCGATTTCTGGAGAGACTTTTTAAAACACCTTTTTTCTTCATTCGTAAATTTTAATCTTTCAAGCCCTCTGAGGTAGGAAATTAAAGGTAATTCCATCCACTTCGTGAGAAACGGTACTTCAAGGTGTTGAATTTTATGAATTTCAGCAGATTTTCGTGTACGTACATAGGATGACGCAGTTACACGGATTACACGTGAATTTTGTAGGATTACACATGAATATATGGGGCTAAAACCATAAATTACGAACAAACAGGTGAAATTTTGTGATAGCTCTTCAAAATTTGGTTACACGGATTACACACACTTAAAACTGCACACAGGATCACGGGAGTGGTGGCCCTCCTCGGCAACGAGGCAGAAATTATGTATTCCGCGAAAAACTTACTTTTTTGCAATCGTCCGAATGAATTCAAACGCACTATGTGAATATGTGCAAGTTTAGAAAGGATTCAGTGATGACGAGCATGACGAAGGGACGGCGCGCGCACGCACACACACTCACACACACACGATGGCACAAAGCGGTCATTGCCGGCGGATAAGATCCGACTGCCGGGCGGGTCGGCCGGACGGGCCCGAGGAAAGCGCAGTGTGGAACAGAACAAAGTGGCGCTCACTGCGAGATAACGACCTAATTGCAGAGTGCAGCCCTGCCGACGCGATGCATGCCGAGCCCGTGGCAGCGTTGTTCCGCCATCTCCATGTCCGCTCCACAGCATGAAGGAAAAAAACGCGGCCTTGCGCGTATTTTTATTTAAAATATGTGTGCGGGATAAAAAAAATTTAGGCATGTAGCGTTTTGAATGTGTCAGTAAAAAATTAAAACGGAGTGCGGATACGTCTACATCACGAGTATTACGAGGGGTCCCCCACTCTCCAAGAGAGAGTACAAAGAGTTTCGCGAGTATTTTGCGAGTATTCACGAATATTGGCGAGTATTAGCGAGTAGTATCATGCGAGTTTTTCTTGACTTTTTATTTTCGCGAGTATTGGCGAGTATTCGCGCGTAACTAACGAGTATGTTTTTTTCTTCATCATCAAGTATTTTGTTAGGGGACCCCTCGAAATATATTGGCACCTCATTCCGCGATAAGTTGCACAGGGTATCAGGGAAGTAAATTCCCTTCTCGCCTCGCAACCCCGCGGCGGGGTCAGCGTCCCGGCGGGGTCGCGGCGTGGCGGGGCGTGGCGGGGCGTGGCGTGGCGTGGCGGGGCGTGGCGGGGAGCGGCGAGGCGTGCGGTGTTACTATGGCACCACAGGTGGCAGAGAGGGACTCAATATTTGTGGTGATAGATGCCCAGGCTCCGCTACGGCCGGCGCCGCGAGCGCCGCAGCACGGAGGAGGTGTGGCGTGGCGGGGCGTGGCGGGGCGTGGCGTGGCGGCCCATTGTGCGGCCCCTATTGTGACCCCGCCCCGCCCCTGTTGACCATCCCCCTCGCATTGTGCAGCCACACGCCGCGGTCACACGATTGCCGCTGAATTTTTCACACGTAGTGTGTGTTTGGTGGCGCAGTGGGCTGGGGTGGGGTGGGGGGTGGGGAGGGGCGATACCTGAGCAAGGGCTCAAATCAACGCGGCGGCGGTTCAGGACAGCGCGCGCTAGCTACCCGCGTTGTGCCGGATTACAGAGGTCCCACACGGCCAGAACAAATATTAGCGTGTGTATCATCAAAAATGTTGTTATGATTTCGATGCTTGTTATTACCTTATTATTAAAAACAAAGTGATATCAATGCTAAACCTGGAGTGTTGCACCAGCAAATTTGTGGTGCTGGGACGTTTAACATTAAAACTAAGCTATTAGTATTTGTTGTAAAAGCAAAACTTTTTAAATTGGTGCACTCTTTAAAGCTTACGCGGTGAATTTCACTGTAATTAAGATACAGTGAACTTTGGCATCACCGTAACTTACTGTGAATTTTCACCGTAAGCTACGGTAAATGTCACCGTAGATTACGGTCATGCCCCCTGATTCACCGTATGCTACAGTGACTTTCACCGTAGCTTACGGTGAATGTCACCGTCGCCTACAATGAAATCCACCCTAAGTCTAAGTTACGGTGATGCCAAGTTCACCGTAGCTTACAGTGAAATTCACCGCAAGCTTTAAAGAGTGTGCCGCTGTTAGTCAAAAGTAATAAATTATGACGATAATTTTCGTTGCGACAGTTATCCTACAATATTACGTAGTTATTACTAGTTATTACGTAGTTACGGATCCCATCACTCCGCATCACTCTCTACCTGGCGCCTCATGGCACAAGTCGCCTAGGCGTAAGCCCCTGTACCCTGAGGTACAAATCGACTAGCCAGCGCCCTCTCTACCTTCACGGGTCACAGCTGACGCACAGGGTGGGGTCACGGGTCAGGGGGCCACGCCTCCGCCCCTGACTGCCCATCTGCATCGTATGGGCCGCCCCGCCACGCCCCGTCGGGTGGGTGGCCACAATGCCCACTTAGGCCCCTGGGCGCACGCGCGTGTGATAAGACCAGCCGCAGCCGGGGTCTGCCATTGTCACGCGAGAATGCCCCATTGAAGGCCCTCTTTCTCTCTCTCTCACTAGCGCGCTCGCGCGTTATCCGTCTCTTTGACAATGTCATCTCTCAAGGCATCTTTGCCGCCACCGCGAGAGGTGAGAAATACTGTGAAGGGGAGAGAGGCAGAATGGGCGTTCGTCTTGCGGCTTTACCGGCCCACCAGTAAAACAAATGTACAGCTTTGCGCACTTAAAGTGTTCTTTTTAAGCGGTCTCAGCACCGCTTCTAGCGCTACGTCGGCTGGGGCGGGGAGCGTGTCGTCGTCATCGTCGACCGTCGTCGTTCGGGATGGCTTCGGGCATGGTCGTCCTTTCGGGATGGTCGTCCGTTCGGGCATGGTCGTCACTGTGACGTCACGCCTCCCCCCTCCACGCTCTGTCCCCACTCGTCTAGTCTGTTCGTGTGTCGTGTTCATTGCTCGGCCCGGCTCGGCCCGACCCGGCTCCCCCCGGCCCGGCTTGGCTCCGGGTAAAACTAGGTGGAGTCCTCACTAAAGGCCGAGCTAGTTACACTCCGCGCTTCAAACACACTCATAACTTAAAATTTGCATTATCGCATTTTTGCTTCTTGCTTCTTCTACCGCGGAAAAATTCAAATTGCCATACCTAACTTCCTTTTGTGTGAAAACTTATAGAAATGACTGTTCTGTCATTAACCATTTACTTTGCATACCTCCTGCGTACTTAAGTAAATGGATATTCTCTTTGCTACCTCTGACGACGCATTTCCTCGATACTTGGGATTTTTGTTTGAATCAAAGAGGAACATTCAGGGTTCGCGCTACCAATATAATACCACCAATTTTGCAAGAATTCCAGGATTTCTTTTTTCACATGTATTTTCTTTTAACAATTACTCTTAAATAGTCAAAACATAATACTTTAATTTTTGTTCTTTGTTTCTTTACTTTGGTTGCGATAATTAGCAGACAACTCTCGTTTTTTTGTTGTTAAGTTGGATCCCCATAAGTGCAACTCCGATCTCCATCCACGGAGCCCGGTGCTCGCTGCTCGTTACATTGGCTTCGCTACTATTGAGATAGAGATATATATTGAGATTAGCTCAGCCAAAAATGTCAGGAACCACAAAATATCAGGTCTGATTTGTAGGTTTTGAAGTTGTATCGAGATTATGTGACGCATAAACTAATGTGGTCTGTCCGATGTCAGCTAGTTTTTGTACAATGAGGACCTTGCCCCGAATGGCGGAGCGTAGTGGGAACCATAACAAAGCACCATAACCCATAATGTAAACTAGTTTAAATCTAGTTTTATATTCAATTCTAGCATAACTCTGTTAAAAAAATGGTGTGTATTAGGGCTGCACATACATTCGGATCATTTTAAATTACAAAATATCAGGTCTGATATGTAGGTTTTGAAGTTGTATTGAGATTATGTGAAGCATAAACTAATGTGGTCTGTCCGATGTCAGCTAGTTTTTGTACAATACTGGGCCCATCACTATCACTCATTTGTAGTAATTTTATTTCATCTCCCTATCTCTTAAATAATAAAGAACCATGTTTAGAATACACAAGTTTGGGTGCAGGCAGCAGAATTAGTGAAACTGATATCATTTGATAGGTATCATTTATTATACACTTGGTGACGGCAAACCGTGGATTTAATATATATCATATACTCTTACCGAAACTATTGATGCTGCTGTACTCAGATGTTTTATAAATCCTGAGGGTAATATAGAGAACCATTTTAAAACGAAAAATGTCAGGAACTACAAAATATCAGGTCTGATATGTAGGTTTTGAAGTTGTATTGAGATTATGTGAAGCATAAACTAATGTGGTCTGTCCGATGTCAGCTAGTTTTTGTACAATACTGGGCCCATCACTATCACTCATTTGTAGTAATTTTATTTCATCTCCCTATCTCTTAAATAATAAAGAACCTTGTTTAGAATACACAAGTTTGGGTGCAGGCAGCAGAATTAGTGAAACTGATATCATTTGATAGGTATCATTTATTATACACTTGGTGACGGCAAACCGTGGATTTAATATATATCATATACTCTTACCGAAACTATTGATGCTGCTGTACTGAGATGTTTTATAAATCCTAAGGGTAATATAGAGAACTATTTTAATTTCTTCTCCGTATTCTAAATAAAAAAGTACCTTCGTTTTAAACACAGAAGTTTGGGTGCAAGCTGCAAATTGATATCATTTGATAGGTATTACTTATTATACACTTGGTGACGGCAAACCGTGGATTTAATATATATCATATATTCTCACAGAAACTATTGATGCTGCTGTACTCAGATGTTTTATAAATCCTGAGGGTAATATAGAGAACCATTTTTAGCAATATTAAAGGACTGAAAGATTCAAATTGAAATTTCATTCAGATCATGTGAAGCGTAGAATACAGTGTTCGGTCGAATGTCAGCTAGTGTGTTTTGTATAATATTGGTCCGATTACTGATTTGATGCAAATTTATTTCTTCTCTGTATTCTAAATAATGAAGTACCTTTGTTTTAAATACACAAATTTGGGTGCAAGCTGCAGAATTATTTAAATTGATATCATTTGATAGGTATTATTTATTATACACTTGGTGACGGCAAACCGTGGATTTAATATTTCTTCTCTGTATTCTAAATAATAAAGTACCTTTGTTTTAAATACACAAATTTGGGTGCATGCTGCAGAATTACTTAAATTGATATCATTTGATAGGTATTATTTATTATACACATGGTGACGGCAAACCGTGGATTTAATATATATCATATATTCTCACTGAAACTATTGATGCTGCTGTACTGAGATGTTTTATAAATCCTAGGAGTAATATAGAGAACCTTTTTTAGCAAAATATTATATACTCTTGCCTATTTCAGTCTAGCATTTGAGGCCTATTAATCAGCTTTAGACATTTTAGTCTACATATTTAGCAAGTATACATATACCAGACAAATTTTAGATTTTCCATGAAAAATCTATTCAAGTCGTTTGTATCTTAGAATTTTGTTATCATCTGGCCTATTTTTTTAGCGCTCCCTTCTGGTTTGGAAAAGCTTGAGAGCGGGCTTTGGTGTCTGTTTGTTTGTTTGTTTGTTTGTCTGTATGTTTGTTCCACTCCAAGGAGTTGCTGTAGAGAGTCGAAATTTTTGGGGGTATTTTAAGGGTCACTCCTGGACACCGAAAGGCCTGGTTCAAATCCTGCCAACCCTCATTAAGGCACTGAAAAAAAAATAATTAAAGTTCTACAGTAATGGGAAAAAAATTTATCGGGAAAATTTCATGAGCTCGTAACGGGAATGTCGACGAGTTAGGTTTCTCTAGGTCAAAATTTTGCCCGTTTTGCTGTATCTTCTACCGTTTTGGGTCGGCTCAGCCACCCACCGTTTTTGCGATTAAGGGCGTAACTGGCCGGTACAGTGTAATAAATAGGCGAAAACGGTCCAATTCTAATTTTGTCTAACCCAGCTGACTCGCACATCGCCAGAACCGTCTCGACGGTGGCTCATTGATGCCGCCCAACGTTTTCAGCGATTTCCCAAAATATCTCTGGGAGCTGAGTTACGCCCCTCCGGAAAGGGCCTAAATCACGATATTGGCGTAATTTTAGTTTTGGAGACGCCCCCATCTCCCCGCACCTCTCAGGAATCGTCTGGACGCGGCCAGAATAATGGCGCACACCATTTTTGTTCCAGGGGCCCAACTGGCCGGTACACTGTAAAAAGGGGGAAATTGGTGCGATTTTCAAGTTTCTCTAACCCCATCGATCCGCCCGGAACCGGATTTTCAAGTGCAGTTCAATGACGCAGACCATTTCCCTCGGAAAAGGGCCTAAACCACAAGTACACTATAAAAACCGACCAATATTGGTCCAGTTTTCAACGTTATTCGACCATATCGACCCGCACCTCTCCGGAACCGCCTTTTCGACTCCAGGTCAATGCTGCGAACCGTTGTCCTTGAAAACAGGCTTAACTCGCTAGTACACTGTAAAATCCGACCGAAATTGGTCCACTTTTCCACTATATCCATCCTCATCGATCCGCACCACTCCGGAACCGTCTTTTTAAGTGCAATTACTCGAAACGGACAATTTTCAAAAAAAAATTACGTCTGCTAAATGGGGAAAACTTTTTACATAATTAGAATTTGTAACGTTGTACAACCTACTTTGACTGACGTTAGTTTAACTGTTTAACTAAACTTTGGCAGTCTCAAGTATCGAACCACAATTTACACCCACTAGAATAACGTATGTGAATATATTTGTCGTAAACCTTTTCGTTGGTTCATTTTAAGGATTCTGAGACCGCTTCGATACATTTTGATGTATAGGAATGTTTTTTTACTACATCGCACCTCACATGGAGTCGCACATTACTCATACTTGCGCGTAAGGTTCAAAATTTAAAACGCTTGGCGACAGTGCAGATATTGCACACTGTGTCGAGTGCTAGTCTCAGAAATATTATAGCAAACGGTTACCCGGTGTCGAAATTTGCACATTCCAAAATTACTACAATTGGTGGGCAACCCTCCATTTGTGTTACCCGACAGTACAGACAGGGTGGGGGCGGGGGCCGGACCCAGCCCGACGACCTGCCGCCCACAAAATCATGGCACATTTTCGCAACGCCAATAACACCGCGGTGCGCCGGCCCTGACAAGGTCTGCAGTAACACCTGCAATGAGTACCGAGAGGACTTTTGACGCGCGCGGGCGGCTGCGGTTGCATCAGGAGCGGCAGAAACAGCAGCAGGAGCAGCAGGAGCAGCAGGAGCTGCAGGAGGAGCGGCAGCAGCAGCAGCAGAAGGAGCAGCAGCAGCAGGAGCAGCAGCAGGAGCAGCATGGAGCGGCAGAAACAGCAGCAGGAGCTGCAGCAGCAGCAGGAGCAGCGGGAGCAGCAGCAGCAGGAGCAGCAGCAGCAGGAGCAGCAGCAGGAGCAGCATGGAGCGGCAGAAACAGCAGCAGGAGCTGCAGCAGCAGCAGGAGCAGCGGGAGCAGCAGCAGCAGGAGCAGCAGCAGCAGGAGCAGCAGCAGCAGGAGCAGCAGCAGGAGCAGCATGGAGCGGCAGAAACAGCAGCAGGAGCTGCAGCAGCAGCAGGAGCAGCGGGAGCAGCAGCAGCAGGAGCAGCAGCAGCAGGAGCAGCAGCAGGAGCAGCATGGAGCGGCAGAAACAGCAGCAGGAGCTGCAGCAGCAGCAGGAGCAGCGGGAGCAGCAGCAGCAGGACCAGCAGCAGCAGGAGCTGCAGGTGGTGGCGGCGGCGGCACCGGCGCGGCGGCAGCGACACTTTTGCCCGACCGGCCGGCGATAATAAAAGGAAACCAATCGTCGCAGGAAATTGGAAAAGACACAATTTTATGCGGGATTGGATTTGAGGAGCGCGACGGCTGTGGGGCGCCGAGCACGAGACAATGTTGTTCCTGTCGGAGTTTTCCCGACGAAGAATGGCTCATTCCTGCAGAGCGCAGCGAGGACACTCCCTCCCTCTCTCTCTCTCCCTCCGCAACAGGACAGGGCAGGACATCCCTCATTACAGGGCCGTCATATTGCTGTCAAAGCAGAGTGGAAGGAGCGCGGCGCGCCGCGGCGGCGGAGGAGGGAAATGGAAAAAGTGTCCGGCCCAGTGCGCAGTGCGCTGCTGTTGCGGTGAGCCACTGCAGCTGCGCGGGAAATAAAAAACTTCCTCCAGGCTTTTTAAGCAGTCTGGATTGTCTTATGGAGAAAACAAACTAACATCGTGGCTAAAACTGGCTTGTTGGAAACAAGGATACATAGTTTGGCTACGTGCAGCCAGCGCACCGGATACCAGTGTTGCCAGAAAAGTTAGGCAAAAATCCGCCCCAAACACTCCAGTGAAGGTGGCGGTATCTCCGCCTGCCTACTAGGCAACTCCTGTGCACTACTCCTGCCCAGAGGTTGGTTAGTAGGCAGGCGGAGATGCAGTCCCGTTACGAACAGGTGTAGTGTGTGGATTTTTATTGCCTACTTTCTGGCAACACTGCCGGATACATACAAGGTACAACGGCGGGGAGAAACATTTGATCAACGACGAGCGGTGAGGAAAGGTCCGAGCAGGCACGTAAGAGGGGAAGGAAGGGCGATGTATCGAAAGTTGCCTACATTCACGGGGTCTGAAGCTCAAATTGCCTACATTCAGGCGGATCCATGAGCTGACAGGGGCGGGAGGGGGGGGGGCCCAGTCCAAAAATCCCATGGACACCATGGAATTCCATGATCTCTTTTCCAAGGATAGAGGTCTGTTTTCCATGTAAGATGCATCATATTCCATGTGGTGTCTGTTCCCATGGGCGTTCTACCATGGAAAAGTGTTTTCCTTGGAACAAGATTCCATGGAATATCGCTTTCCATGTGAGGACTCCAAGGAAAATTTCTTACCATGGGTAAAGGCTCCATGGAAAAATGATTGCCATGCGAGAGGACTTCATGGAACGGTTGTCTTTCCATGGGGTGACCTATCCCATTGGGCACTTGCCTATCTTTACCATGGAAACAATTTCCCATGAAAATTAAAAGGGCTGTAAAATCTATAATTATTGGAATTTCGATCTGAAATTTGGTATGTAGCATCTACGATGAATTTTAGTAGGGCCATTTAAATTTCATTCAAATCTGAGAACTTTTTTCTGGCAACTCGAAAACGGCTTGAGCTAGGCAAAAACGGCCACCAGATTTGGCTCCGCCTCGTTTCCGACACCCTATATCCGTGTTTCATTTATTTCGATCAGTCTTCTCTTTGTCGTTTTGTGGACTTAAACATTTTGTTATTACTCCATGGAGTTAGTGCTCTATTCCATAGAGACGGTCAGCTGCCAAGGAACCTTATTTCCATGGAAAGTACCTCACATGGAAGTGGGCAAAAACTACATGGAAAGTTATCCTCCATGGGGAAATGTCTCCCATGACATTCCTTGATGTCCCATGGCTCATGGGAACGATCATGGGATTTCTGGACTGGGGGGGGCAATCGTAATCTCACTACGCTTGAAAAAATGGGCGTACGGCTACGCCTTAGTTACCAGTGAAGTTGCTTCTAAATATAAAGTATTCAACACTTTGAGATACTTAGTTAATGTCTTTCGAATTGAGCCTCGAGCATTTAGGCCTGCAGATAATTTTGAATAGGGGGGATACCACGCATGGTATAGTGACATGATAACCGTGAGTTGTTTTGGTGGTTTGAGATGATAGGCCTCGGGTGAGGCTTTCGCTTGATTTGTCAACACTTGGCTATCAACCCAAGGGGGATACAACTCTGAAATTTTGAAACACCTCCTAATTCAGAAAAATTCTTTTTAAAAAATCAAAACAATTCAGGAAAAAAATAGAAAATTAACAAAAAATCAGAAACATTCACAAAAATCAGGAAAACTCACCAAAATTAACCAAAACTCACAGAATTCTAAGAAGAACTCGACCAAAAATTTACAAAGTCACAACATTTGTACACCAAATTCAGAGTTGTTTCCCCCTCTTGTGAAGCTCCAGCACCCTGCTCGGGTTTCTGTCGGGCCCGCGCGGGGCCGCGGGTAGAGCCGGGCAGGGGCTCAGAGCTGTTGGGCCCCACTTCCTAGAAGAGTGATTTGCCCCGGGCTGTCACGGCGCGCCGGGGCCCGAAGCCCGGGGCCCGGGGCTCGCAGGGGCGCGCCGTCCACCATGACATCGCGGAAACAATGTTGTTCAAATACTTCCAATCACGCATGCCGAGGTTTGGGCTGGGTCGGGCGTCGTCCGGGGCGCGCTCCAGACTAAGCGACCATGGCACCTACTCAAGTGTGGTGAATGTCACACACCGCACTGTACAAATTTGTTAATAAAACAATAATTTTAAAATAATAAAAAATAAAAAATCAGAAAAATTCACAACAAATCAGAATTAAAAAGAAAAATTAAGGAAAATCGCCAAAAAAAACAACTAGAAAAATCAGTGTATGCTTGAATTTATCGTTAAGGACACCTCAAGGTCACCTATGAGGGGGGCAAATAGAGGGCTCACTCGGTATGTATGACTAGCATGAGGGGGAGAGAGGTAGAGGAAGGGGGGGAGGGAGGGAGGGAGAGAGAGAGAACGGGGTACAGAAAGAGAAGGGTATAAGCGTTAACGCAGACACTTGCGGCCACCTACCCACACTACCGCTCGCACCGGTTGTGAAATGACCAACAGCACTTTAAACCAGCAGGCAGTGCGCGCGTGGAGCGCCTTCAGCAACCTCTCTGCCTTGACGTTCAATCAAAAGCACGTGCCTGTGGATCCTCTGAGCGGTTGATAAAAATGCTCGAATATCAGCGCGCAGAGCTGTCGGGGACGACCGAGCGGCAACGGCCACCGCGTACGGAATGGACATTGCGTTTAGTTGTGTCCGTGCCCCGTGAGTGCGACAAGCGACAGCACTCCCAAACTCTTACAAAGAAAACTCTGCTTGAATGACAAAGACTTAATGCAACCGCAATACAAAGCCAAATTTTCTTTGTAATACAAAGAAGAAACACTTGCAATGCAAAGAAAAAATGTACTAGGAAATTTCCTGTAAATTACGGTTGCACAAAAAGATCTTTGTCGAAGATTTAGAGTGAGGACGAAACCTCAGAGCGGAATCACCCTCGTCGCTGCAGTGTGGGCGTGTTACGAAAACCGCGCGAGCACACGCTACCCCTCACCCCTCAATATCTCCGCAGACATTAATGCTTTTGTTTTTCCTTAAAGAAGCCGTTTATTTTTCTTTTTTCTTTTTGACAGTGCACTCACTCCCAGCTGACGGGGCGGCGTGGCGTCACAGCCGTACCGGTGCTTATCTCGTGCGTCACGCTGTCATGAGAGCCATGGGCCCGCAGGCAGGCAGGCAGGCAGGCAGGCAGGCAGGCAGGCCGCCGCCCATGGGCTGCCCACGGCCCGGACCCGCCCCGCCCCGCGCCTCCCATTGGCTGCCATGGGGCCCGGGGGCCACGCGAGCGCCCCACCCGGCCACCAGGCCCCGTGCGCGGTACCCGTTGGAGGGGCAGTAAGGGTGATTCCGCTCACTGTGTGTCTTCGCTCTTTCCTTGTCGCACTCATTGGGCACGAACATAAGGAGCAAAACAGAGGACACTACAAAACGGTGTTTGGAATCGCCATGCAGAACAAGCACACACGCGAGTGACAAACGAACCAGCCATGGGTACCCGTGCCAACGCAAGAGTCATGAGCCGGTACCCGCGCCGGTACCCGTGCCGGTGTCAGCACTGTCGTCGTCTCTGCTCGTTTACCGTGACATAGTCGAGAGGATATATTCGCGCGAGAGGCACAGCGACGCATACCATCCCCCCCCCCCCCCCACCCAAAGAAAAAAAAATAAGCCGCGAACACAGTAGTGTTTAAGGCGGGACAGATAATAGCACCCGGACTGTAATTAATCGTCGTACGTGAACAACATTCTATTTGCCCAGCCTGAGCAGCGCGCGCGATCTTTCTGATTCATGAAGGCGCGCTCTGCCCCCCCCCCCCCCCCCCTCGCCCTCGCGGCCATTGCACACCACACCGTGCATGTATGCGGGTGGTCGTGCTCTAATCAACATGGCGCCAATTTACGGCCCGGCGTGACGTGGGTCTTTGCATGCGCCGCGCCATTTTCTTACGAGCGCGTGTCACTCGTAGAATAAAACATTTTTGTTTACATACCAAGAAAGGGAAAAAAAAGCAGCAAAGCTTTTGAGCCAATGACTTTTCGTGACTGCTCCTTAATACGAAAAAAAGTCACGAAGAAATGCTGTAAAACAAAACGACGTCAGTAGTGCTAATCTACTTCAAGCGCCTGTTTTTTAAACTGACAACAATGTCGCTTCAAACAATTTCGTGAGATAGCATTTCTCTTGACAAGAAAAGCGCATGATATAATGGATGGATTGATTTCCATAGACGGGAGCGTTGCCAGGAAAGTAAGAAGCCTGAATTCAGAAGAATAAAATTCTTATGAAGGGCCTTTTTTCTTTTAATACGCAGATATAAATTTCTGTAAACATGCTCTGTTTACGCATAATTTTGTGCTCAACTATGAACAAAATAAGCTGACTAGGATGATTTTGTTCATAGTCGCACAAAAAAAAATGATGCGTAAATAAAAGCATGTTTACAGAAATATGTAACTGCGTTTAAAAAAAAGTTCCTAAGAATTTAGTGTGCGGACTACATATGCACCTGCAATCACATCACATCAGCAGATATCACAGCCACAGCCTGGCGAGGGGCCCCGCGCGGGTAGGCACACCGCGGGCAGGAGCGCCGCGCGGGCTACATGATAATGAGGAAGATGATGATGATGAAAAATTTCTCGGCTACAAACACGGTAGTCGGTCATTATAACCGATATGTACTATAGAAGTTGGGGGCGTGACGGGGAGGCCTTCTCCTTTCACGGCAGTTGCAGACAAAAGACGCTCACGCAGCAAGGCCGGCCTCTTATTCCGAAGATCGCTCTCGCGCCTGCTCCTGCTCCGTCCTCGTCGCACTCATGGGGCCCCGACATCACCAACATACGGTACCGCCACAGGTGCGACAAGGGCGGGCGCGCCATAGAGCGATCTCGGCCGGGGGCTCATCGGAGAGCCTATTACACACCCACACGGGACCCGACCCCGACCGGTAGCGGCGCTAGCGGGGCCATCAGGGGCCATCAGGGCGGCCCACGCGCGGGAAACTGAGGTGCACGATGGTGGCCCACCTAGCAGCCCAGCGAGGCGTAGGCAATAGGTAGACCTAGCACTCTGTGGAGTAAAGCGGGCTGCATAAGCACCTGCCAGAATAACTTCAGTATAAATTCAAGCGCACGACGATCATTATATTTTTTTTTCTCGTGATTTTCCTTGAGTTTTGCAAATATGTTTTATTGATTTTTTTCTCTGACTCCCCCCCCCCTTTTCTTTTTTCTTTCACATTTTTCCTTATTTTTTTCCAGGCCTTTTTTGGTGGTGGACACTGATGCCTTTGAGTGATGAGCCCCTATCGGACAACGACTCTGCACGTGTATGTTGGCCAATATAGGCTGGCGCCGATGCAGCCGCAGCCCGCTTGACTCCGACTCCTGAGTGTTTGGGCTGCTTATGTTGCCTATTGCCTACTGGAGACCTAGCGCGAATGGCACACGACGCGTCCGATAGAAACACTGTGAAAAATAGTCGTAAGTCTACGGGCAAATTTTCTATGATGTAAGTCGTGAAACTACAATCTAACATTGTAAATTTACAAGCACTTCCTGTCGACCTATGGAGTTGATCGACGAGCATGAATGGGCAGTCGTAAATTTATAACATTTCATGTAAATCAAAATTACAACAAATTTACGACAATATTTTTCACAGTGAACGCGCCAACCTCGGAGCTGAGCGCGTAGAGTGGGGAGAAAGAAGGGGGATCAGGTTTTTTTAATCGCGCTCCTCCGAAACGGGCGGGCGACGGTTTGAGAGGAGGAGATGCTGGGAGGAGAAGATAAGGATGGGCAGGAGCAGGAGCAGGAGGCGGGGGCTGGCACGGCCAGTGGGCCCGCCCTTCGGTATGGCAGAAGTTACTTTCAATACCAAGGAGTGGGCCTGTTGCATTATTATGCTCGTCTCAGCCTAGCAGGGTAGTCGGGATGGGAAATTTAGAAGGGGAAGAATTAGAGCGCCTGCAGTGAGTATTACACTCAAAAAAAATAAATACATAATTCCGTTTAATTTTTATGCAGGAATTAGCGTATTACTTGTAACACAGGAAAATGATACAGATTTTTGTAATTTGTGTTAAAATTATGTACGAATTGTCCAAAATTCCGTAAAATTGATATAGTATTTTCTGTATTAGATGATACAAAAGTTTGTACAAGTGATACGTTAATTACTGCGCAAAAATAAAAAGAATTTCGCACTGAATATTTTTTTTCTTTTTTTTTTAGCTGCTTTGGCGTCAGCTCGATCAAGTAAAATTTCTTTTTCTTTTCTTTTTTTAAAAAGGTTGTTTTCCGCGAGCGTTGCCGTGCCGATACATCAGTTATACCATGACACTATAAACATACTCCAGTGCGCGGGGGTGCGCTCGTGGTCCGTGAAGCAGGACCAGGGCGGTCGCGCTGCACACGTGCAGTCTCGCGAGTTATCGGTGGTGAAACTCCGCGAGACGTCAGTTTGTGTTGGCCGGGGGGTTGACAGTCCGTGCCGCGCCTGCAGCCCCGCCGGGCCCGCCGGGGGGCGCCGCCATGTCAACGCGATTAGAATTCACCTCAGCTCACTCGGCTCAGCCCCCAGCCTGCCAGCCCCTTGTACCGAGGGGGGAGGGGGTGGGGGGAGCGTTGCCGGGTGCGGCGTTAAAATTAATCGCCCGTAAAAATAAAAGGAGTAGGCACGTCGGCAAAATAAGAAAAGGAAAGTAGCGCGCGAGAGAGAGAGAGGGGGGAAGGGGGAAGGGCACGGGTGGCGATGTTCATAACGGTGACGCGGCGATGATCATGACGGTGACGGTCGTGACGGCGATGATCAGGGGGAAGAAGGCGATGATCATGACGGGGACAGTGATATAGTCAAGGCGACGACGGCGATGATCGCAAAGGTGATAGAGATGGTCATATGACGGTGGCGGCGATGTTCATGACGGTGAAGGCGATGATCATGACGGTGACAGCGATATGGCCGAGGCAACGACGGCGATGATCGCCAAGGCGATAGAGATGGTCATATGACGGTGACGGCGATGTTCATGACGGTGACAGCGATACGGTGAAGGCGACGACGACGATGATGGTCAAGGTGATAGAGGTGGTCATACGACGGTGACGGCGATGTTCATGACGGTGAAGGCGATGGTTCGTTATGCAACAGGCGGATGGTGCGGGTGCGGGCCGGTGGTGATTACTTTGTTTTGTGTGTTGGTATCTGCCCCTGCTATCGGCTACACGGTCGCCAACCTCGGCCGCCTATGTGCTGCGTCTATGGCAGCCATGGCCACACCAATGGCCGCCAGTGGACTGTCGGGCAGGCCTGGCCCCCGGACCAATTTGCCCCACCCCCTCCCCTCCCCTCCACCCCCTCCGCCCTATCAGCAAAGGCCCTACCGCGCCGCCAGCGCCGCGCACTGCTCGTGGAGTTTCCGGCCAATGGAAGCCGACAAAACCTACCCTATAATCCAGCGTAATTAACGAATACCTACTTGACTGCCGGGCTGCCGGACTGCCGGTCAGGGCAGGCCGGGCCGGGCCGGGGCACTGAGGCCGAGCTGTGAACAGAATGAACACGCAGCCGGGCGGGGCGGGGCGGGGCGGGGCGGGGCAGGGCGGGGCCAGCCTCGCATACATATTTTAACCGTAATTACACCCAGGAGCAGTGCAGCGCGCCGGGCCGGCCCTGCCCTACCATGCCGGGCGCGTTTTGGCTCCGTTTTGTCCATTCATGGGATATGGAAAAAGGCCATAACCAAACCCCGTCATCGTCATCGGCCGACGCTGAGCGGCCCCAGCGCGCGGCGGCAGCGCGGCGTTCCATCAAGCCAAAGACTATAAATAAATTAACGTTTCGGGACGTCAGTTCAAACCGACGGTAATTGTGACGACTTTATCAACGGTGCGTAATCACGAGCGAGAGGAGCAGCGCGGCGGTGCGGTGGCAGCTGCCCCGCCCCGCCCCGCCCCGCCCCGCCCCGCCCCGCCCCGCCCCGCCCCGCCCCGCCCCGCCCCGCCCCGCCTCGCCCCGCCCGACTTGTATTACTTCCACAAACACCTCAAATAAATTGATGCAAATTGTTAGTTTATGCCTCGGCTCGCTTGCTCTGTAGCCCCGCCCCGCCCCGCCGCTGAAGCTCACGCGCTCTGTGGCACGCGGCTCACCATACACCGCACCGCCGCGCGGACATATCCAAACCATGCGCGCACGAATATCGTGCACTTTGTTGGAGCTGGTGAGTGAATTTATTCACACAGGTGCGGTGCGCGACAGTTTTGTTTACACACTTCGTACACGAACGAGCCATATACACGGTAAAAATAGTTTCTTGTATTTCAAGATCTGTCTTGGATGTCCATTATAATTCTCCATAAGATCCAAGAAAGATCTTGAAATACAAGAAACTATTTTGACCGTGTAAAACCGTTTCCAGTATCAATACCTAAAAACTGTGAAAAAAAAGGGGGGGGGGAAGCCCACTACCCCCAAAATTTACTTACCTGAAAGCTATCGGCATTAAATTCGTTTACGAAGTGCACACTTGGATCCTCAGTCCAGCCTGGAACAAGAAGAGATAGAGAGAAAAAAAATCAGTAAAATATTTTGACACCATAAGCAGATATAAACGTGAGTTGGAGAGGAAAAAAACTTTTTTGCATTTGATGCGATAACAGGAAGAAATACATGTTTTTCGTCACGTATTTCAAAGCGCTAAGAATATTCCCTTTATCGCTAACAAGAAAGCAGTCGAGTCCCGTACGGCAATAACAGCGTGCCGCTGCGTGCCGTCGTGTAGCAAGGTGTGTTCCAAATGTTCCAATTAACACCCTTCTCTTTCTCTCTCTCCCACTCTCTCTCTCTCTCTCTCTCTCTCCGCTCGCTGCTCCAAGAAGGGGGAGTCGGCATAAATCTGAGGACCATTCCCTCAGTCCGGTCCCACTTCCCAATGCGCTCCCCGTCGCCCTGCGTTTGAACGATGAGGTGTGTTCCAATTACCATCGCTGGCACGCCGCGCGCGAGGCGCAGGGGGCGGGGTGGGGGTGAGGGGCACCCGAGGGGGCACCGCAGCAAACATAAATAAGGAGTAGTTGGGTGAGTCACCTCGCTCGGGGCCTCGCGATGTCACGGCAACGACGCCTGAGGCCCCGCCCCGCCCCGCGCAGATGCAGCTGCAGTCTAGATGTCTCAGGCTGTCTTAAAACATCTTCAATCTGCACACACACAAAAAGTTTGCGTCCGAGTCCGAGCAAAGTTTTTAGCTCTCGAGCAAAAAAAAAAATTACCTAAATAGACTAAGCTAATTTATTTAGCACCGGTGCAATTTTTATCTGTACCGGGTATCTTTTTGAATGCGTAACAGTGTTGCGGGATTGCATACTCACCAGCGCTGTAGGCCATGGCGCCTTACGGGCGAATAAGGTAGGCAAACCCACAACACTTACGCATTCAAAGAAACACCCGGTATACAGGTAACTGCTGTCTGAACAACTAAGCCCACTTAGATGTACTGCTAATTTTTTGTTCCTACAGCCAAGATTTTAGCTCGGGTGCTAGAATAGACCAGTTAAGTCTATTAACACCGAAATGATGTTTTGCGTGTGAATCCACACAAGGGACGTCAAAGGCTCACTCCAGATAACTCGGATTTTATTTTTGTTTTATTCCTAGCGAACGGTCCACATAATGTGTGTGTGTGTGTGTGTGTGTGTGCGCGCGCGCGCGTGTGTGTGTCCCTAACAGAAGTTGAAATCCCAAAATTGTCCCTTTGAAGTTCCAAAGTTGTCCCTCTTCTTTTCAAGGGACTTGGAAGGGATTTGGCACTTGCTCAAATCCCTCTGAAGTCCCTGCCCCCCGAAATCCCTCCGAAGTTCCATTTGCGATCGCGATGCCATTTTGACCTAATCGAAAAAGTGGTTTAGGAGGACTCCCAGGTCGTTTTTAACACGTCACATGGAATTCAGATGTTCAGAAACAATATACTATATTGTTTAGATGTCTCCTTCATACATGTTTCATCCATGAACGGTGGTTTAAAACCACCAGACAGCTATGCGACTAGGATTCAGCGGTAGTTACGCAGGGACTTCAGAGGGATCTGAGCAAGGGCGAAAACCCCTTCAAGTCGTGAAATCCCAACTCCCTCATATGCTACTATTTGGGACTTCCAGGGGATTTGGACTTTGGGATCTCGAGGGACTTTGGACTTTGGGACAAATTTGGGATTTCAACTTCTGTTAGGGGTGTGTGTCCCGGTGCAGTGCATGCCGCCACCGGCGGCGCAAGACAGTTCCAATATCGAAGATGACGCCCGTCGATACAGAGATAAGTGCGACTCGTTTTATTTTTGATTCATCTGTGTATTTCAGTCCGGCGCGACCGGGCCGGGCCGGGCAGTGACCGCGCGAGCCGAGCGGGGTGAGCGGAGCGGGCCGAGCCGAGCCGAGGCGGGGTGAGCGGGCCGAGCCGAGCCGAGGTGCGGGGTCCGGTGAGGGGCGCGGTTATTTAGTGCGCCAGAGATACAGGTGGAAGCGGACCACGCACCAGGACCCGGAGGCTGCCGACAGGCATCTCCAGGGAAAAAAAAAACAAATCTGATGTGAAAATGAAGTGAGAAAAATATGATGATTGTGGGGGTCACGAGAAAAATCTCTGTCAGAACACTGAACTACGACAAAAATATTTTTTTAAAAATTGAAAAATTGGTAGGCCCCTACCTAACTCGCAACCTGCGAGCCCCGCCTGCTTAACTTCGGAGTTCTGATGGGATCCGGTGTGTTCCAGGCGACCGCCACCCCGCGGGCACGAGAAGTCCTCTCCGCTTCGGGGAGAGTCCCCGCTTAAGGCTGGCGGCCTGTCAGGCCCGCCGTACTACCCTATTTAAACAGCGCCTTGAAGCCGTAGGTAGCATTTCAGACCAACGACTGGGCACCACCGGACCGCATGACCGGTCAGTGGGAGGTAGAGGCAAGGAAGGACGATAGAGGGGGAGAAAAGCAGAAAGAGAAGTTTTTGCGGAAGAGTAAGCGTACGGTTGGTTAGACCTGTACTGACCCGCTCCCGCACAGGTCATGGAAAAGCTGTTTACTAAGGAGCCAGATTCATAGGCCTTACTTCCCCACGAGGGACCACCCCCCGTGGCATGGGACGGAACTTCCTGACAACTCGCTTTCGCTGCCAGTGAAGAACCTACCTGGGAATTGAACCCAGGCCCCAAGTGCCGAGTCTCATGACACCCCGCGGCTTTCGTGGTACTAAGACCACTAGACCGTCGGCGATTCCACGAGGGAGCTCCGTTGAAATGGGGGGTTTGAATTCCACGCCAAGCTGCTGTCCTCGGAAAAATTTATATTAGGCAAGATTCGAACCTGGGTTCCGCGGCTCGCGGGACAACGCTGAGCCGGCACGGCTACGACGCCACGGTACACGACGTCTGCCTACTAGTGATGACGCTGCGACGAGCCGTAGTCGCCGACGAACCTGTACCGGTGGCGTCATCAGTAAACCTGCTCTCCTTGCTGGGACAGCCCGGCCGCGTGGCGACATTGGTATGCACATCGGCATCGTTAATAGTTTTGGGTAGACAGAGGTTCGAATACCGATCAATTTTTTTTTCTTTAAGAAGCTTTGTCTCTTTGCAGTTGTTCGAAGGGACGCGAGTACAGTGGATACAAAGAAAAAGTAGGTTTTATAAATTAAGTCAAAAGTCAAAACAAATCTACACTCCATATTGAAAGAAATTGTGACCGGTATTCGAACCATGAGCACACTCACAGCACACCCCGTGCCAAAGGACTTCCGGCGCCACTGGTACCCTATCCTCAATGTTAAAAAATGGGGGGTACGGTGAGGCGATGTACGGAAAAGTTACCGTTAATTTTTTTTCCGGTGGTTTCCCTTTTCGGTACGGAATCAGTAACGGCGTTCTGTACCCCGTACCTTGGTTCCACATCTTGCTCATAAGAAATGCCAGGTTCTTCCTGAAAGTTCGGCAAGGTACGGAACGAAGTACGTAAAAAACCGTACTTTCATCGAGAAAACTCATTTTTTGAGGGGGTACGGTCTTCGTAGTTGGCTCCGTACCAGAGGCTGTTTTTTTACAGTGTGGGCAAGCATAGCGTTGTCTATCTGCCATTGGTTATAATGTTGTGAAGACCAGAGGTGTTTTGAGAAATACCATTTAAAAGTAAAGTGAAGTACGAGGTAGAGCAGATAAGACTGCAGAGGGCGCGGTGCTTGCCCCGTGTGTGATGTACGAGCAGTGCAGGGCAGGGCCGGCAGGGCCGGGCTGGGCGGCAGGAGGCCCGGGGCTGGGGCCAGGCAGTCTGTCAGCTCAGGTGTGGGTGGTGGGGGCGCAGAGGTCCGAGTGGCTCCATTCCTCGCCGGTGAGGTCACTTTCGCCCCCGGGACCTCGGCACAACATCTCTGGTGCGGCAAGCGAGCGAGGAAACTTCCCGCCCTCAAGGAGAAAGAAAAAAAAATAGTTCCTTGAACTGCTTGAACCAAAATTTCTAGTCAATTTTCAGACAAAGAATCTTTCTTGTTTCAAAACCCCGGCACTTAAGTCAGCAGAAACAAATTTTCGTCACCAGAACTTTAATTTGGTAGCTGAAATTTAAGTGTCAGTTACAAGAAAAAAGCCAACAGCAAAGACATTTTTCATTTGTTTTTATCCTTGAAACCAAAACGTTAAATTGAGCGACCGAAAAATAGTTTTGGTGACAAAAAGTTGGTTCTTACCACTAAAGCGTCGGCGTTCGGAACCAAAAAGGATAAGTTGTCTTAAAAACTAACTAAAATTTTAGTCTAGGGAACTGAGTGTTACCCTGTATCAGTGTAGGACACGGACCTACAAAGGTGCGACATTTGCTTGTTGTCCACTGAAAGCCGTTTACTGCTGATGCGGTCTGCTGTACAGGACGACGACGACGCCACAACGTCTGCAGCGGTCGCGACCTCTCTCGCGTGCAGCGGGGCGGGGCGGGGCGAGGCGGGGCGGGCGACAACCCTTTAGCTCCATGCGGGCCACCGGGCGGGGCGGGCCCGCACCCCGCACCAGACCACCACCGCCATCATAGGGGTCTGACCCTTGATCTCTAGCCTCTCACCACATGGGCCCCGGCCCCGCCCCGGCCCCGCCCCGCCACCCCGCCCCACCCCGAGCCGGCTGCGGGGCCCAACCGGACCAGCTAGCGACCGGCCTGGCGACAGTCCAAACGACCTGTCACACCACCTGCTCGGGGGCCTCCTCCTCCTCCACCACCACTGCCTCTAGGCCGGCCAGGAGCAGGACCCCGACCCCCCTGCTAGCGGTCAGGCGGAGGGGCGGGGCCGGGCGCTCCCATCGCCGGTAGCCCGCCCCGCCCCGCCCCGCCCCGCCCCGCCCCGCCCTGGCCGGCCCGCTACGCCCATATCCCTCATCACAACCGGGAGGGACTAGACTGGGCTGAGCCGATCGCCCAATAGTAGGGTTTCTATTTTTCCGGAAATATAAAAATTGGAAATATTTCGGGAATATTTCGGAAATATTTCGGAAAAATTGGAAATATTGAAAAAAAGTAGTTTTTATTGTATTTTTGCAAAGAGCCGCAATTTTTTCCACGAAGAGGGTAGGGAAATGACGTAGAAGAACTTTCAACACGTATACTTATGCTGAATTACATCGTTTAATTGCAATTTACAAGTACAAACAAATTCTCGTCTTGAAGCGTCCGTCGGATCGGATCGTCGCACATGTGAAAGTAAGGTTAGGGGGCGCGCCGCGGTGGCGGCGACCCTCACCGCCCCCGAGTGGTTTTTGAAAAGACCCGCCACAAACAACACTGGTAAAACTAAGGCGTAACTGTACGCTTGAATGAAGCATACAGTTACGCTTGAAGACGTTACGCTTGAAATGAAGCGTACGAAAGAAATTCTCCCATACATTTAGATATGACGAATGGGAGCGGATCGACCTGGTACGCTTGATTTCAAGCGTAATCTCAGTACGCTTGAAAACGGGGCGTAAGGCTACGCCTTAGTTTTACCAGTGAATTGGTATCCGACAAACGCGGGAAATTACGATTTTAATGCAAAGTTCCGCTATATATTCATGCAAATGCCCTTTGCTGAGGAGTTTCAATATTTCCAATATTTCCAATATTTCGGACCCCTCGGAAATATTTCCGAAATATTCCCGAAATATTTCCAATTTTTCCGGGAAATATTTCCAACCCGGAAACCCTACCCAATAGCTCCGCCCCGTCCCGCCCCGCGGCCCCACCACGCCATGTGCAGGCCTCCTGACCCGCGGCTGGTATTTGATTCCGAAAAGCGTTTCGTGTAGAGTCCTCTCTCTTGCCCCTCATGGCCTCGCCCCGTGAGTGCGACTGGGACAGAAAGACGAAACCATACCGTGCGGAATCACCGTGCAGGACGTGCTCGCCGCCGTGCCGCCGACCACTGGGCCGCGGACCAGACCCGCCCGGGCGCGCCCCTGAGCCCCCGGGTCCCCACCACCACGTCCGGGCCATGGGAGATCTCTGTGAGATCTCGGCTAGGGCTGAGGCCCGTGGAGGAGGCCGTAAGCACAGCAGGGTGATTCCGAACATCATGTATAGTAGTGTCCTCTCTCTTAATCCCCCAAGGCCGTGCAGAGGCGAAACCATAGCGTGGAATCACCCTACAGGAAATGCAAGTCACAGGTATCTCATCTAAAATGCGCGTTTTTTTCCCCCTTTCGCCCCCGTAAAAGAGATAGCTCAGGAACCTCGGGTTCCTTAGGTTCCTAAAACCTTAGGTGTTAAGACCATGCTTTGTCACAATACCTACTGCATATACAAATGTGTAAGCCCAATAACGTTTCTAATCGATAATGTGTAATAATTTATTATTGGTCCTCCTTACAACTTGACTTATACACTTGAAAGAATGAAAATTTCAATTCGTACTCTCCCTGTGAAAAATTCTCTTTTTTTAAAAAAAAAGTTTACGAATATACAGATTGACACACGTGTATACACTGTGAAAAATATCGTTGTAGTCTTAAGATACATTTTGTGAATTACGACTCACGAAAAATGTTGTAAATTTACAACAAACCATTCCTTTTCGTGATTGAATTTCAAGTCAATAGGTAAAGTGCTTGTACTTTTACAATTTGTAATTGTGATTTTAAGACTATACATACTTTGTGGGAGATTTTCCCGTAGATCTACGACTATTTTTCACAGCGTGGTGTGCGCAACATTCACACACTTGCATTTCTAAGTGCCACACCGAGTCGCCCGTACCGGATGCCACGAGGCTACAGAGAGTCTCGCCGATTCCGGAGATCGCTCTCGCACCATCGTCCTTGTCGCACTCCAGAGGGCCCCCTGCTATCACCTGCAGGCGGATTCAGGGTATCGTTCAGTAGTGTCTTCTCTCTCACTCCTCATGGGCCAGCCCCGTGAGTGCAACAAGGACAGAGAGACGAAGTCGGCGCGCGGAATCGCCCTGCTGCATAGGGCCGCACCACAGGTGCGACAAGGACGGAGGTACGAGAGCCATCTTCGGAATCAGACGGGGCATGGCAGTGCCGCAGTCCTGCACGCGCAGCCTTTGCCCGTCCGGGCCGCGTCCTCCAGGGTCCGGTCATAATGATCCGGTCCCAGCGCAGCCCGGCCCCGCCCGGCCCCGCCCGGCCCCGCCCGGCCCCGCCCGGCCCCGCCCGGCCCCGCCCGGCCCGGCCCGCCGGCGTAATTGCAGCCGCACCACCACCACCACTAATTGTCCCCGCCAGCAATAATTGCTTATCAAGCACATCATCGAAGCCAGGCAGCAGCAGCAGCAGCAGCAACAACAGCAGGCAACCCGCGCGGGAGGCGACCTGACCTCCACGCTGACCCCCGCGGGCCTGGCCGGCCCGGCTGCGCGGCACCACCACCACGCACAGGTAGGCGCCTCTCTCTCTCTCTCTCTCTCTCTCTCTCTCTCTCTCTCTCTCTCTCCGTGGGAGTGGCCACACGTCCAGCTTCTGATCCGGTGGCGCGTACACCCTCCTATCCCGCGCTAGCGCAAGCAGCAGGGGTCAGAGGTGCTGCCGCCGCTGCCACTCCTCGTAACTAACTCCCATGATAAGCCCCGCGATATGTGGGAGGAGAGGATAGGAGAGAGGCGGTCAGGGGCTGGGCTGGACCCTGAGGAACGAGGGGGAAACAACTCTGAATTTTTAAAAAATTATTAAATTTTTGTGATTCAATTTTTGAGAATTTTTATTGTATTTTGCCTACTTTTTTCTGAATTTTCCTGAATTTCTCATACTTAACCTGATTTTGAAATTACGAGTTGTACAAAATTTTTAGAGTTGTTTCCCCCCTCGGAAAAGGGAGATGCGATGAAAGGGATCGGAAATGGGCGCTGCTGGCCTGGCTGCTGCTGCTGCTGGGCGCGCGCGGGCCGCGAGGGAAATTAAAGACAATTCAAATCCGCGCGCGATGCGAGTCGCCGCACCTAGAGCGTGGCGTGGCCGAGATGTGTTCGCGTTCAGCAGATAAGAGTTTTATTTTAAAAAGATTGCATTGCTGCGCTCCGCGGGATCGACAGCTGCGCCGCTCTGACAGGAAGAGGGACAGGGCATGCAGGGGCTGACGGGGTTCGCAAGGACTTCAAACACACAAACACACACGCACGCACACAAGGCCCAGGAAATAAAGTCTGTCAACACACGAGCTGTATTTCAGTCCGGGGGCTGGGACCGCATTAGCACACACACACACACACACACACACACACACACACACACACACACGTGCGGCAGCGCAGAGGTAGGTGGCGCTTCCTGGTGGCCGGAGATTGAACACACCGAGGGGCACAATAACTCAGCCCTGTGTCTCACGCGGGCGCGCGCGCGCACACACACACACACACACACACACACGTACGCACAGCCCGAGGAGGATAGTAAGGAGCAGTGGCAGCCCATAGCAACAGCGCTTTCCTCGCTCTGTCTCTCTCTCTCGCACGTGTACGGCGACGGCGCAATCCATGAGTGCGAGAGAGATATAGGGCGAGGAGAGCGCACTTCTGAATCAGTCTGCACCACCCGCGGCTGCCATACTGGACTGGACCCACAGCTCAGCTCTCCTGACCGCCTCGTCTCTCATTTGATACAACTCAATATAACGCGCCTCGCGGACTCCTCCAATATATATCTAGAGAGAGATAGAGAGGCGCCCGGATCGTTATAGCGTTATGCGCGACGCCGCGCGCCGCGCGCTAACGCGTTTACCGCCATCGCGGCGTAAATCAGTCACACTCGTGGGGCGCTAACGCTTTCTACAGCGCGGTATGCAAATAAAGAATTGACGCGGTAAATGGAGGCATAGGCAGTTCGGCCCGGAGGGCGATAAATTACCAAACGGAGCTCGTTCCCCGCGCGTCGTCGCGGGTGGTTCGTTAACCCGCCGCCGGCGCCGCGCTTAAGTTTCCCTTCCTTAAAGAAAAGGAAGAAAGAAAAAAACAAGCAGGCTGATACATTCGTATCATCTGCTAAAAAGAAGAAAAACAATCGGGGGAAAAATTGCTAGGCGGGGAGTCGGCTGTCGAGAACGCAGAAACGTGGAGGTTCTTTTGGCACTTATTGCAAATACGGAAAGTTGTTGACCACGAGGACTAGGTGCTGGTTGAGGGCCGGCACGGAGGAGGCACATTATGGTAAGTATAGCAATATCTGATCTTTTTTTAGGAGGAAGAGAAAACCTGAAGAAATTCTTGCAGTTTTGGGGATAACTCCTCAGATTTTAAGGGGACCTAAAAAAAATGTAAAATTTTCAATCATTTTTTTTGGACTTTACCGAAATTCGAGAATCTATTTTCAAACTGCGGATATACCTCAAAGATCTCCCTCTTTCCGTACAAAAATGTAATTATTGTTATTGTTATTGCTATTATTATTATTATTATTATTATTATTATTATTATTATTATTGGCTGAGCTAAATTTAAATTTAACTTTAAATGCTCAGCCCTGTCAGAAAGCGCAAGGGGAGACCGCCTGGAAGATGGGGTGGCGTGAAGTGAAGCGGCAGGCGTGAGGCGTGGGATGTGAGGTGGACAGGCATGCCAACCAAAATCGCGAAAATATTTTAATTTTAGCGCGCCGCAGGCCAAGGTAGACGCACATTTAGATCAGCTTCACGCGGTTTTAACGTGCGTCTACCTTGTTTAATTCGGGCGTTGACCGTGCAGGTGAGGTGCGCTGTGCAAACTGTCGAGGTCAGACGCGCGGGCAGCCGCCATTTATTTCTTTCTCCTTGAGAACTTCTCTACGACGCGACTCCCATCGCGTGGGGGGCGTGGCCAGCGCGCGGCTGGCGCGGGTGGGGCCCGGCCCCGGCCCCGGCCCGTGGGGCACGCGGTAGCAGAGCAGCAGCAGCAGCAGCAGCAGCGCGTCAATCAGATTTTAACGATGTTAGACAACCATAAAGGAGAAACTCTTTCGCGGGAGGAGGACGTGCTAACGGGGCGCGGGCCAGGCCCGCGGGCCGGGGGCAGCTGCACGTCGACGCGCCGCGCCCTGGAGCCGGCCCCGGAGCCCGCGCGCGCGCGCCGGGTCTCGCGGGGAGGAGGACGAGCAGGGCGTGCTGCTGTACCGGGGGAGGAGTGTAGTACAGAGTAGCAGGAGCAGCGTGAGAGCGCGCGCCCCGGGTCCGGTCCAGCTCGGGGCACTATTCGATCACGTCCCGCCCCGCCCCACGCAGAGGCGCCCTCCTCCTGCCTGCAGCACGGCCCTGCTCGCCTCACCCTCAAAGTTTGGCCTCGTCTCTTTTTAGCGACACGACCAGCAGCTTTATTCTCGACCTCTCCGACCCGGGTGCCCGCCGACGCGCCGCCACCGCGGGGAGGGAACGGACCCCGTGCGCCCCGTCCCGCCCCGCCGAGCCACGGTTCAATTCGGTTCGGGAGGGTTGAGGCGTGAGTGAGGGTGCTCCGTAGCGAGGCGGGGCGGGGGGGTACGGCATGCCGGAAAAATAGGGCAGGGCAGGAAAAACCACAATTCCAATTAACTGTTGGAAGAACGCGCGCTCAACTCGGACTTGGGGGGGAGGGGGGGGGGTCGCGGCTTCGGCGGCGTGTAATTTGAAAGGGGCGTTCGGTCCCGCGCGTGGTCCCGCAGCAGCAGCAGCGCGGCCGGGCAGGGCCTACGCGGGGATCGAGTCGAACCAGATTGAAAATCGTGGTTTTCTATGCGACTGACATTCCGAATGAGAGGAGAAAAGAGAGGGAGAGAGAGGCCCTGGTCCTACCCGAGGGGGAGAGAGGGGGGGGGGAGAGTCGAGAAGAGCCCAGCCCGACAAGCGCTCTCCTCCTCCTCCTCACGCCTTCCCGTGACAGCGTCACCACCGCAGGGGCGACTGCAACAGGACCAGCAAGACGCCGTTCTCGTCCTTGACACGGGCCAAGCACCGCCCCCTGCGCGATGAGGGAGAGAGAGCGAGATGGAAAGAGAGTGTCGAGGCTGAAGACGTGGGGGAGAGGGAGAGAGGGAGAGAGAGAGAGAGAGAGAGAGAGAGAGAGAGAGAGAGAGAGAGAGAGAGAGAGAGAGAGAGAGAGAGAGAGAGAGAGAGAGAGAGAGAGAGAGAGAGAGAGAGAGGAGGGGTGCGGCCCGGGAGAAAGAGGGGGGGGGGGGGACCTGCGTTTGATTTAAATCAGCCGTCGCCACGTGGACACGACACTTGAACATAAGCACACAATCACTCGGGGATTAGACGACGAGTCTCTCACCGCCCCGCGCTGCTCCGCCTGCTCTGGGAAGGGAACGAAAGGCGCTGGGCCAGGAGGCAGGACCAGCAGCAGCAGAAGCCCTTGAGAGGGACACAAAGCAGCCCCGGGAGGGGATGAGGGGGGGGAGGGGGGGGAGGGGCGAGGTGAGGGGGGGTGGGGCGAATCGAGGAGGGGCGAATATCGAATTGCCTCCGGTCTGGTCCAGGGCGTGACGTGCCGTCATTTGAGAGTTTGGTGTCCGCTGAACGAGAAGAAGCACGAGAGGAGAGAGAGAGAGAGAGAGAGAGAGAGAGAGAGAGAGAGAGAGAGAGAGAGAGAGAGAGAGAGAGAGAGAGAGAGAGAGAGCGGGAGGGAGAGAGGGCGAGAGAGAGAGAGGGCGAGAGAGAGAGAGGAATGCTAAGCGAAACGAGTTGATCAGACCCATTCAGATTCTCAGCCCGCACTGCAACCGCTCGACGCCGCGTGGACTCCGCCACCATCACAGCGAAGCACTCGTGTTCTGGACGCGATCTGATCTGATCTGGTGCGTTCCACATCCGGAGAAATGCGAAGGTGACTTGTCTAAGGTGATGCGCTCGGCGACAGCAAAATTTGTCCGAAGCAAAATTAAATATTTAAACAATAAAAAATAAAAAATAAAATATAAAGTTTCGAAACGGAACGTCGAAGAAGATGGTACGTACCGGGCGTTTAATAAAAGACGCAGGTGCGAGCGGGATTGCCTACCTGATCTCCTCCTAAGGCGCCACACTCTAAACTTTCTCCAAAAAAAATTCGTAGAATACAAAAAATTCTGTGCAATCGTGATATACAATAAATTTTCTTGTATTACAAAAAGCATGCAAAAAGTTTGTCTTTGTAGGTACTGCAAGGAATTTTTTTGTAGTACAATGATTTTTCTTTGTACACTCTAAAGTTTTTACTAGGTACCAACTTTCCTTAGTAACTAATAAGCGTTTGTGCTGTAATAAGTTATAAAGAAATTCTTTTAGTATTAGTAAACTTTTTCCTATTAATACTATAAACGTGTTTCGTACTACTTAATTTCCGAGTTAATTTCATCGTAATTATAATACTAGAAAAACGTTTTGTAATAGGAACAATTTTAGTAATACTGAAAGAATTTCTTTATAATTTATGACAGCACAAACGCTTAGTAGTTACTAAGCAAATTTGGTAGTAAAAACTTTAGAGTGCGTATTACAAATAAAATTTTGCTTTGAATTGGCTTTGTATTACGGTTGCACAGAATTCTCTGTAATACAAGGAATTTTCTTTGTAAGAAGTTAAGAGTGCAGGTCGGGGCGGCCTACCCTAGCACGACAAGGACCAGGACCAGCAAGGGCAGCGCCAGGACGACGCAGGCGCCGCCAGCAGAGAGTTTTCTGCTGGTGACGTGCGCGACGTACCCCCCGGGGCAGTTTTATGTGTGACCTTCTGGCAACTAAAGGCTGTGTGTGGGTGTCGCATCGTGCGAGTGTGTGCGCCTCTCTATCTCCCGCAAAAACACACACTCACTCACACACACACACACACACGCACGCACGCACCCAGTGGCGCTGCACCAGCTCCGCGGCGTGCTTCGGCTTTTCCGCTCGTGTGATCATTGGGGGGACCCATCACTGCCGCGTATGGCTGGAGCAGCAGCGGGGGCGGGCGGGGACGGGCGGGGGTGGCGCGACCGCCTCAACCGCACACCAGAGCACGACCACGACAGCGAGCACACCCAGAAAGCCGTCCAGTTATTCAGGGGACCAAATTCAAAGACATCAGAAGTTTACAGTTATGAAGTACGTTTGAAAAATTATTAGATGAAATCATTTCATCAACATGACAAAATTTTTATTTATTCAGAAAAAACGGGGGAGAGGGAGGGGAAAAAATTGCCGCGAACTGCAACCAAATTTTGTTAACATTAATCCCCGATTCTCTAGAAGCCCTCGAAGAGGCATAAGAAGGGCACCGAAAGGCTGCTCCCTCCTGACCAAGGGGGAGATCACTCAATCACTCATACAGAACCGTACAAAGATTCTTCGAAGTGACTATGGGACTATACCCCCCTCGCTACTGTCACAAAATGTTCCAGTGCCCTGCTGAGCATTTTCTTTCCTCTCAATAATGCCGTGGCATAGGTTCCCAGCCGCGGGCCCCACACAGCAGCAGCAGCAGGTCGCACTACATGGTGCGGGCCCCGCCCCGCCCCGCCCCGCCCCGCGCGGCACCACCCGCCCGCTTAGCGTTTAGGCGTACACATTGCAGATTTATCCGATTTGTCCCGGGTGTGTGTCCGTGGCGAGACGGCGGCGAGCGGCGGCGGCGCGCCGGGCGAAGCGGCCGGCATCCCCGCCCCGCCCCGCCCCGCTCCCCGACCCGTCACACGCAGCCTTACGCCAAATTGCTTGAAATTGCAATCGCTCCCGCTGAGCCCGGCCCCGGGGTAGCGCGCAAGCGCAGACGGGTAGCGGGAACTGCGGGGAGATTCCGAAACAGCAGCGTGCAGTAGTATATGTCCTCTCTCTTGCTCCTTCAATGGCCGTCCTCCATATCAGTGCAGCACGGACAGAGAGAGACAGATAGAGAGAGAGAGAGAGAGAGAGAGAGAGAGAGAGAGAGAGAGAGAGAGAGAGAGAGAGAGAGAGAGAGAGAGAGAGAGAGAGAGAGAGGAAACTGTACTGCCGCTGCCGGCCGCGTGCGGCCATTAGTGACGGGACAACATCGGCGGCCGCCTCGCAGCGGGGAGCGAGCGTGGTGCGTAGCGCGCTGCCTACCGGGGGGACCCCGGCGGGGAATGGACAGCGCCACGCTGCACCCACCGCCACGCCACGCCCGTCCATGCTGCTTACGCAAAGCAAGCCGAGCCGCAGGTGGTGGTGGTGATCGGCTCGAGAAGGGTGCATCGCGCCCGCGCCCCTCTCGCTCCCGCCCGGGCGCGCCCCCGCCCCGGGCCAGATGAGAACGCCGTGCAACCCCCCGCGTCGCTGGCGGAGCAGGAGCAGGCGGGAGGCGGGACGGTGGGTCGAGGTCTTGAGGCCCTCCAAGCCGGCGGCGCACCTATAGCTTTTCACTGTGGAAAAAAAAAAATATTCGTAAATTTACGACTTTTTTCCCGTAATTTGTGATTACGACACAGAGTTGTAAATATACGAGCGCAGTCGTAAATTTACGACAGCAAATTCTTACTCGTCAAGGAAAACTAGGTCAACACGTCGAGTGAAAAAATTATCGTAACAACACAACTGGAAGTTGTAACTTTACGACATTTATCATGGAAAATTTTCCCGTGACCCTTACGAATATTTTTCTCAGTGTTTGGACGCTGCTTCAGCTCCGGGCGGGCGCGGTTGTTGGACGAGGCGCAACTCTTATAGTGCACTACAGTGCGCCTCGAGCCCGAAGGGCGAATTATTAACCGGAATTAACTCTGAAATTTTTGAGCACCTCGTAACTCAGAAAAATTCAGAAAACAAAACTTGAAAAAAATAATTGAAATTTCACAAAAATTTACAAAATTTTCACACCAAAATTCAGTTTTTTTTACCCCCCGCTCGAGACACAATGCAGCCCATACACAGTAGTGGGAGCAGCTGGCTGGCTGCATCTGCGCCTGCCCACGAGGCAACACCTCAGCACTGGCGCGCGTATGCAGTAGCCTTGCAGGCAGGCCGGCGTTCCTCGGCAACTTCCTTATGCCGACTCTCCTATCCTTGCTGCACTGCATTGAGATGTGCAGAGCGCCATTCACTCAGATGGGAGCCGCGGCGCGGAGCGGCGCTGTGAGAACTGGACTGACTGTGCTGTTTGACAGGAGCAGGACCACAAGGAGGAGGAAGGGGAGGAGGAGGAGGAGGAGGAGGAGGAGGAGGAGGAACCGTCACGGCGTCGTCACGGCCTTGTTCGCAGGCGACGAAGTGACGGCGGGAGCGACGCCCGCCTGACGGACGCGGACTAACTGCATATTAGTTACCCACGCCACGCCAGGCCACGCTGCAGCCGCTACAGCGGCGCTACAGCGGGAGCAGGGGTTGCTCGGGGGAGGCCCGGCCGGGTCGTGTGGCAGATTAGTTCCCACAATGCAGCGGCGCGGAGCTGCGGCGGCGGCGCTCTGCGGACGTCGCGACTGCCGTGACCTGACCCGACCCGGGGCAGCCTTGGGAAGCAGCAGGGCCTGCAGGGCCTGCAGGGCGTGCAGCAGGGTGCAGCAGCGCCACGCGGCCCAGTGTAGTGCGGACGTGAGGGAGGTGCTGTCTGGACGACATGCCATGAGGCGGGAAGGACCACGACATAAACGTCATCATACACCCAGAAAATGGCCTTGAATTAATGATAAATCCCAGAGATCAATAGAACTTTTATCAGTGGAAAATATCATTTTTATAAAAAAAGGTTTACGTTAACCTAGAAGTGATTTTCTTCTTTACTCCATGGGAATTTTTCCGATGACTCAATGGCATATTTTTATTTCATTAAATCAACGGAACAGTTTTCTCGGTGTAGACCCTCCACTAAACCGAAAAACTCGCACTTGCATTTTAATGGAAAATTAGATTTTAAATGCAAACTCAAGTGCGTGTAAATGTCACACACTTGTTTTTTTGCACACGAGAAGTGTTCCAACGACTCCAACGAAAATTGTTGACACATTATTCGCTCTGACTTGTTTCAATGAGAATTCACACACCTACCCGCAGTGTGTGACATTCACAAACGTAGAGGATCGCAGTTTATATGCGCGTGTAGGTCCATCCTTTTCGGAAAGCCTTGTTGACGCGGCGGTGTCCAGCGGACATTTGTAAGCCTGTCGCTGAGGGGCTGGTCGTCGTGTTGCACAGTCACATCACATCGGCGGACGCGTACACGGGGCGCGCCAGCCGCTAGCAGCCCGCGGCCACCCCTCGGCCGCCCCGCTGACTGTGTGACAAGTCATCTGTTGGACGCCCCTGCCAGAAACACATGAATAATCGTAAAGGGGCGCTGTAATCGTTGTCTCCGCCCCCGCGGCGGTGGCGCGGCTGGGGGCGGGCTGGGGGCGGGCCGGGGGCGGGCCGGGGGCGGCGCCGTGTTTTGATGCGTATTTACCCGGAGCTACTCCGGCTGGCTCCCAGAGTGGCGCCTCGTGAGTCAAATTACAGGGTACTCCGCAGAGCGCGCGCGTCCAGCGGTGGGGCGGGGGCGGGGGCGGCGGCGGGGGCGGGGGCGGGGGCGGGGCCGTGTGCACCGGCACCGGACCCCTTCCTTCACTCAGACGCGGTCACTTCGATTCACTTCAGCCGGAAATGAGAGACGGCAAGTGGCCAGCAGAAGAAAAGGCCGGTGTGAGCCGCCGCACACCATCAGTACAGCGCCGTCAAAATTCGAATATTAAAGAAATGAAATCAATCGATTTTTTTAACTGCAAGATTGATGTACTAGAGGGTATAGAAACCTCGAGGATAGACGACGAAGCAGTCATAGAATTCTGCTGCTCATTCAGAAGGAGATTGTGAATGAGTTCCCCTTGTGGATGCCGAGCGCGGTGCGGGCAAGGTACCGCGTCGGAGGCTACACACTAAATTCTTCTGAACATATTTTATTCGTCTCTGTGATTTTGTTTTGCACATGCTCTACTTATGCATTTTTGTAATACACAATCAAGGACGAATTGCATATATTGTGCTCAATTGAGAAAAAAAAATGTTCATAGTTGCGAATTTTAGAACAATTTCACAAGCTAAGCACGTGCAAAAGGAATGAAAAAGCGTTATTCATAAGAATTTAGTGTGTATATACGGCAGGGCAGCGGGCGTGGTATAGTAGTGCAACAACCCCAGCCGCCCCGCCCCGCCCCGCCCCGCCCCGCCCTACGACCGCACTCTACCCCGTCTCTCCGCGCCCCGCTCCCCCACCGGCCGCGCGCCCGGCCCGGCCCGGCCCGCTGCTGCTGCCGCTGAAGAAATCACAAACACTCACTTGATCAGGAGCACGCGGCGCGCACGCGGCCGGCACGTGCCGTGACATGAGCACGCGCTCACCGGGGTGCGGGGCGGGGCGGGGCGGGGCGGGGCGGGGTAGCACTGCTGCAGCGAGCGGGGTGAAGGAAGGGGCAGAAGAATTAGGTGAATGAGTCTGCAAGAAACGGGAGAAGGAGCGGCGCGGGCGCGCACCCGCAAGGCGACTGGGCGGGCGCCACTCTGCGAACAACCAGTATAACTGGCTAAACGTGACGTTTTAAAAAAAAAAAAAAACGTTAGATATTTCTTTTGAAGGGAAAAGGCTAAACCTTTGAGAAGCTCCCCTTAGTTTGAGTGAAACTGTCAGATTTTGTAGGACTTAGACTCCTTAAAAAGAAAGATAAAAAGAAAAGAAAAAAGAAAAAACCTGCGAAAATTTCTCCGATGTTCTTATTGATACTTCCTGAAATTCTAGGAATTTTTCTAATAATAATGGAAGTTTCCCTCAAAAAAAAAAAAAAAAAAAGTTCCGTTGCAGCAGTAATTGCATTGCTACGGTTTCGTTTCCTTTTGGGGGGGGGGGGGGCGGGCGGGAACCCCACGCTGCACGCGCTGGCCGCCCCTCCCGGCCGCACTCAAGCATATATTTGCGAGAGCGATTGACGGAGCGTAATTCATCAGACCCGCTAACAAAAACAAATGTGTCGCCCTGGCCTCGCGAGCTCGACTGGAAAAGTGCGCTGCTCGACTTGACGAGAGAACTTCTCTACGGAAAAGAAGAGTGCACTGGAAAAACAAAGGTGCTATCTAATGACTTATCCAAGGCGTTAGTAAAACAGTGCCTTTACAAAGGCGCTACTTGCCTCTAAAGGTACTATTTTCGGCTGTTTTAGTGCCTTTCCAAAGGCACTGTTGCAATAGTGCCTTTGAAAGGCATTATATTGCACCTTTGTTTTTCCAGTGTGGGAGTTAGATTATAGAAAAAGAAAGAGATGAGGGAGTATGGGGGTCTGGCAGAAGGCCTGGAGGGCGATCGGCGTAGGGTGATTCCGAACAGCCTACCTTCGTGTCCTCTCTCTTGCTCCTTCTAGCCATGACCCACGAGTGCGAGAAGGACATAGAGACGAAACCCACTCTCCAGGAGGGAGGCCACGCAAGCGCTCTCCCGGCTCTAGACCCACGTGGGTGTGTTGCGTTACTCCCTGCGGGCTTCCCGCCGGCGTAGAGTGGCGGGCCCGTGTGGTGCGCGCGGCGGGGCGGGGCGGGGCGGGGCGGGGCGGGGCGGGGCGGGGCGGGGCGAGAACGTTAGTCAGGCTTCCCTGGCCCTCCATGGTGCACGCTGCTTACCGACAGCGCTCGCAGCAGCCAGAGCGCCAGAGCGCCTCCGAACTCCCCGTACCGGGACCGGCTGGGGCGGCGTGGAGCGCGACTGATAAGAGCTGGGCGCGTGCCGATCGCGACGCAACGCGACACCCGGGCTGCATGGGCTCCCCCAGGACAGCGCCGCGGCGCCGGGCGTCGCCCCGCCACGCCCCGCCACGCCCCGCCCCGCCCCGCCATCCGTTATGAGTCATTCATGCGCGCAAGAGATCGGTGCGACAAAAATTTCCTAACGTGTGCTATGGCGAGATCGGTGCGGCGGGTGGCTGCACTCTCAGATACGGGGCGCGCGCGGGGCCCGGTAGTGACAACAAAAGAGAAATCACTTTAAAAAAATCATTGTGCAACCCCCTCTCTCAAAAAAAAACATTTAAAAAAAATAAAATGTAATCAAAAAGATACGGAACAAATCGAAAAAGCGAGAAAAAATTAACATAAAACCGAAATAAAATTCTGAGATATTTTCAAAGATATTTTCGTAAAAAAATCAAGAGGAAAAAAAATCGAAATTGAAAACTTTAAAGTAAAAAAAAAAAAAAATCATTTTGTCTGTTTCTTCCCCCCCCCCCCTCTCTCTCTCTCTCTCTCTCTCTCTTTGCCCCTCGGTGACAACCATCAGATCAGCGCCAGACCACGGGCTGACGGACAGCATTGCACCGCGGGAGGCGCTGGGCTCCCACGGGGCCCCGCCCCGCCCCACGCCCCACTCCACCCCGCCTCACGCCCCGCTCCGGCTGCAGCGGAGTCCCTCCTCCTCCCGATAACACGACATGAGTCACGGCGGCGGTGGCGCGCCGAGTCACCTCACTCACCATCACGGGCGCCGGATTTCTGCCTGCGAGTAGGACCGCTGGAACCTATGTGACAGAGAAGGGGGAAATGATAGCACAACGTAAAATCTGCCTTTCGAATGAACGTTGCTGCTCAATGGTACACTGGAAACCAAAGTGTGTGAATGTCGTACATTCGTGGGTGTGTGAGTATTTATTCGTACTCTTTGGCCACTCAAACGTGGACGAATGAATCTCGCACACCTAAGTGTACGACATTTACACTTGGATTTCTAGAGTAGTTAGCATGTTAAACATGCTTGACTGGAAACAGTAGGAAAATAGTGTATAGTACTGTACCACAAGCAAATGAATTATTTTAGGTGGTGAAGAGCGATTTTCGACAGTGCTTCTCTACTCTCACGATCTCACACACACACACACACACACACACACACACACACACACACACACACACACACACCAGCGCGCGCTGAGCCCCGCCTCCACGCTCCGCGTAGCCGTCCCACTCCATCCCATTATAATCCCGTGCTAATCTGACCGAATCCACTCTGTCCGCTCGGCTCGGCTCGGCCTCGGCTCGAAGCGGCGCGCAACACACCGCTAGTCCAGGATCAGCAAGGGGCTGTCCACAAGTGGATTCCGCGCGCAGATTGAATCCGACCATCGAGCGGACGAAGAGCCGCACGATCCGATACATTGCGGACGCACCAGAGTGTGTGAGTGTAGCGCACTTGCAGGTGTGTGAAGAATTCTCATTAGTGCCGCGTGTAGCAACAGCAGCAAAGGGTCTTGCGAGATTGCAGGAGACTTCTTGGTGCCTTACTGGAGAACGGAGTAGGTGAAGCACGGTAAAAACAACGTCTGATTTTTTGAGGGAAAAGGGAAAACTTTGAGGGTCCCACTTAATTTGAGGAAATATCCTTAAGTTTTGAGGAAGTCTCCTAAATTAAGGAAAATTTCCTCTTTTTTTTGGAGCGAGACTCCCTCAAAAAATGAAGAGTTTTCCTGAAAGTAATTGAGTTCCTCAAAGTTTTCCCTTTTTCCTCAAAAAATCAGACATTGCTTTTACCGTGGAACCCGAAACACTGAGGCGTCTGCCGTACACTTCAGAACGTTCAAGCACAAATTACGAGAAATCTTTTTTTTTAATTTTAGGAGTTATGTACATATCACTGTGAAAAATATTCGTAAGGGTTACGGGAAAATTTTCCATGATAAATGTCGTAAAGTGACAAATTCCAGTGGTATTGCTCTGATAATTTTTTGACATCATGTATCAACTTTGTTTACTTTGCCAACTAAGAATTTGCTGTCGTAAAGCTACGTTCGTAAATTAACAGTTCTGTGTCGTAATAACTAAGTACTAAAAAGTCGTAATTTTACGATTATTTTTTTTTGGGATATATGTATACTTTTTTACATTTGCGAGCACAAAGGTTGTATTAAAGACAATAATCCCCGCCATTTCAAATTGCGCGCCCTGCCCACCGCTCCGACCTGGCGAGGGACACGAGGGATGGGCCGGGCCGGGCTGGCCGGGTCCGCTTTGATACTGAAAGAGAAATAAACCGCTGGAGAGCTGGAGAGCGCGTGATGAAACAGGGCTCAAATTGGAGGGGCGGTGGTGGTGGTGTGAGGAGCTGAACTGCAGCTAGGGGGAGAGAGAGAAAGGGAGAGAGGGAACGGGAACTAGGGCGTCTGCAGCAAGGACAGGCGGACAAACATGGAGACAGAAAGAGAGAGAGAGGAGGGAAAGAGGAGAGAGAGATAGAGGGGGGTAGGAGACCGGCAAAGGGAGGTGGGACGTGGAGGAAGGGGTGGAAAGACGGAGACCAATATGATAACATGCATGGTTTACTATGTTAATAGGAACGAGATAGGATAACCGCGCAGTGAACCGCGCAGCGCTCTCTTCTCCCTCTCCCTCTCTCGGCTTGGCTCTGTGATCTAACCACCCTCCCAGTCTCTCCACCCCCACCCCGCTGTGTGTGTGTATGAGAGAGAGAGAGAGAGAGAGAGAGAGAGAGAGAGAGAGAGAGAGAGAGAGAGAGAGAGGGGGAGAGAGGGAGAGAGAGAGAGGGAGAGAGAGAAGACCAGCCACGCCCCCGCCCCGCGAGTCGGCCGCGCCGCTCCCGCCCTCAGGGGACCAAAACATTGTGGCTCATTCTTTTTATTCCTTTTCTCCCTTTACTTTCCTCTGTGGGGTTTGCGGTCTGGGATCGACTGTTCGAAGTAGCCTATGCGGTCTTTTCCCGGGCGTTTCGTTTTAATCTGCATTCAACAATCTACTTGATATTTAGCAGTTGACGTGCGTTGAAAATACCTCGCGAGTATATCCAAGGACGGAGAACAGCGAGTTTAAGCGAATAATATAAGCTTAAGCATGTATCCGCGAGTATTGGTAAGCGCCCCGCAAGTATCAGCAAGTACACTCTAAATGAAAAAGGACAATATTGTATCCAGCCAAGTTGTGCCCTTGTGCACATCTAGAGAAGATATAAATTTGTTTCCAATCTAGGGACAATTTAGCCTATTTTGTCCCTAGATTGGAAACAAATTTATATCTTCTCTAGATGTGCACAAGGGCACAACTTGGCTGGATACAATATTGTCCTTTCCTATTTAGGGTGTATTTCTTGATTTGTTTCTCGCAGGTGTACGCGAGTTATGGCGTATCTGTCACTTAATTTTCCTCACGTACAATGTGGGTTTTTCTGGTACTGAATTTGCAAACCTGAGGTCAGACGCCTTTTAAAGATCTCGTCGCTAGCCCGCCCCGCGAGGCACCCCACGTCACAATGCAGGACAGCCCTGCTTGTTAAATCAAATATATGTCACTCATTCGTGTTTTTTTTTTTCTATAATCGCGGCGCGGTGATTGCTAGCACTCACTCTAGATGGAGTGGACTGACAGACGGGCCCGCCCCGCCCCGCCCCGCCCCGCCCCGCCCCGCCCCGCCCCGCCCCGCCCCGCCCCGCCCCGCCCCGCCCCGCCCCGCCGGCCTCTCGAAGGCCAAACAAGTAGAAAATGGAAATGGTCCGGTCAAAGTCCGTGCGGGGTGCCGCCCCACCACGTGATACCAACACCACGTGACCCAACGCCCCTCCTCCACGGACAGGGCAGCAGGGTGATTCCGAACAGCGTTTTGTGATGTCCTCTCTCTTGCTCCTTATGGCCTCGCCCCATGAGTGCGACGAGGACAGAGAGACGAAACCACTGTGCGGAATCACCCTGCAGGGGCGACAGGCGACAGCAGAAAGACAGCGAGAGCTACGGGATACCCCCTCCTCTCTCCCCGAAAAAAAAAGTTGAATACTTGCGATTACTCGAAGTACACTCATGAAACGCGTCGGGGACGCCCGATTGGAGAGTGTGGAAACCTCTCGGCGAGCGCAGGGCAAGCGCGCGAGGCTGTTTGCGCAGATGTTCCGTGCGCTACACGCCGTGTCCATATGGTGTCAAGTGGAATATGACTGTCTGGCGGGGCGGGGTGGGGCGGGGTGGGGCGGGGTGGGGCGGGGTGGGGCGTGCTCCGGCGCCGCGGGGTAGAAAGGGGTTCACGTTGTGGGCTGGGGTGGGGGTGGGGCGAGCCAGGAGAGTCAGAGACAGAGCGATAGAAGGGCCGGCTCAACAAGTGAATGGTGACTGGCCCCGCCCCGCCCCGCCCCGCCCCGCCCGCTAACGGCCCTAAACTTGCAAGAACAAAAATAATACTTCTTGCTGCTACGAGTGGACGCTTGCGGCGAGACGGGTTGAGGTTCGGTAATAACCTATGCGAGTGACTACACTGGAAAAACAAAGGTGCTATCTAATGCCATTTAAAGGCGTTAGTGAAATAGTGCCTTTACAGGGTTGTTACAGAGTCGGGAATTTTTATTTCCCTGACTTTTCCATGACTTTTCCATGACTGAATTCGAGGTTTTCCATGACCTTCCCCCAGACATATATAGGACTAGGTTTTTAAAAAGAAAACGATGTAAAGCAATACTTGCACTTGCACAATTTATTTATCCATTTTAAAGCCCTCTGAGGCACTCATTCGACATAAAATAAAAGAGCAAAACCGAGGGGGTGCTGTCTCAAGTAGCAGTTGTTCAATGATTTACATTAAAAAAAATCAAACGGTTTTTTTTTATTTTGGATTGATTTTTTTGATTTCAAAATGACTTTTTAATTTTTCTGTTGATTTTTGATCTTTTTTCTGATCTTTCGATCTTTCGATATTTTTCTTGATTGTTCGGGATGACCTCAGAAAATACACGCACATCTGATCCAAATTATTCTCTCAATTACATGATTCAATAGGATTTTTAGTAAATTACGGTGAATTATTTCGATTTATTCCAAATTATTGGAAATTAACTTGCAATAATGCAAAATAATCACAATTATTTCAAATAATTTTTAAAACTTTTCAGAAACAAATTTTGCTCTGCAATTGAAAGGGTGGCGTGAAAACATAGAAAATTTTTGCGGCAGTAAACCTCCCGAAGGAGGTTGCGGTTCCCGCCAGGCACAGGGCTTTTACCCCCTGTGGCAGCCAACTGCTTCGGTGTTCCATGGGAACCGGCGCTTTGCTGACTGCGATCCTATCGCGCAATTCGACAGATTTGATCCCCGTACCACCATTGGCCTACCCCTAGAGGTACGAGCGGTGTCAAGGGCGTTAGACTTCCTGATCCCAGTTTCAGAGGCCTTACCTCAGAGGGGTACGCGGGATTCGAACCCACAACCCCGAGTGCCGACACGTAGCCAGAACAGGAAGCGACCCAACGCCCAGAGCCACCGAGCCAACGGAGGTGAGACGTGTTTAATTTCTACTTGACCTGCCCTGGAGCAGCTGCCAAATGAAATGCCAAGCGCGAAAAACACTTTCCCAAGTAGGAGTCGAACTTGGGACCTCTCGGTTCAGTGTAGCGCGCTCTACCAACTGAGCCACGACGCCACGATGACTGCCTAGTGCGACGGGTTCGCGTCGTATTTGCCCTTGCCCCCAGCCTCCAGCCAGGAGGATTTCTGAGAAAACCTGTGATTTTTTTATTTTTTATCTTTTTTGATTGTGATTTTGATTTTTTTTTGATTTTTTTCGTGATTTTTTGGCCTTGTTCAATGATTTTAGAAGACAGCACCCCCTCGAGCAAAACCTTTGTTACGGCGCGGCAGGCAGAGAACACGGGAGATACTGCAATTTAACAAACTTCCATGACTCGGCGCTTGATTTCCCTGACTTTTTCATGACTTCCATGACTCGAATTTTTTTCCATGACTTTTCCATGACTTCCAGGTTTTCCATGACCTGTAACAACCCTGTAAACTTTAGAAAGGCGCTATCGCCTCCCAAAGGTGCTATTTTTGGCCCTAATCGTGCCTTTACAAAGGCATTAGTGCAGTAACACCCCGAAAAATGCTATAGCACCCCAAAAAGGGTGCTATATAGCACCTTTGTTTTTCCAGTGTACTCTGACTTAAATAAAAGTAAATTAATCTACACTGGAAATCCAAGTGTACGAATGTCGCACACTTGTAGGTGTGTGAATGTTCATTCGTACACTTGAGGGTGCAACTTTTTGACTACCACTTAAAATATGACTTCTGAGGTCAGCATCATCCCCGGCGTAAAATTTCCTTTCAAGCGAGATCGCATATGATAGGGTTGCGATTTATATTAAAGTGGGTATGTTCATCAAATCAAATGTCTGAAGTTGTATTTAAGGGCATGTCCATGGTGAAGTAACAATCTCAGCCGTATCACATGCGAGCTCGTTTGAAAGGAAATTTTACGCCGGAGATGCTGCCGACCTGCTAAGAAGTTATATTTTTAGTGGTAGTCAAAAAGTTGCAGCCCGAAGTGTACGAATGAACATTCACACACCTACAAGTGTGCGACACTCGCACACTTGGATTTCCTGTGTACGAGAGCTCACGGTCGCATAACACTGAATAAGATGCAGACGATCGGAGAGAATGACCTCTTTTCTCTATATCGAGCCTGAAAACCAAATAAATGTTAAGAAGTTATTCTCGTGCTTTTTCCTTCTTCTGATCCAATCGTCAATTTAAAAGGGCTTCGGCTGAAAAGTACTATACAGCAAGAAAGAGAAAACCCGTTGGTCCCGTGTCTGCACATCTCAACGGAGGCGCGGTGCGCTTCAAAGCGAGCTGCCTGGACGCGACGGGAAGGGAAGGGATTCGCTAAGCCACTCTAACCCTCTCTGGGCCGCGGACTTCCCCGCCGCACCCCGCCCCGCCCCGCCCCGCCCCGCCCCGCCGCACCCCGCCGCACCCCGCCCGACCACCAACAGCTCCGCGCTTCGACGCCCTCGCGCAGCTCGCCCGCGGGCCCCGCCCCCGGCGCCGACAGGCGAGGCGTGGCGTGGGGCGAGGCGGAGCGGGGCGGGGCGGGGCGGGGCGGGGCGAAGCGGCCCCCCGCGGCGCACTAGAGGCCGCCCGCTGAGGCTGTCCGTGACAGCACGGGGGTGGTGGGTGGTCGCCACTCCATCGAGTTTGCATATCATTCCGAAAAAGGCGTACTGTCCACGCAGGGAAAAACAGACAGACAGAGACACACACACACACACACAGAGTGACCGTCAGATGGACAGACGTGTGCGGCTCGCTGCCCCCCCCCCCCCTCCACCCCACACTAACAGCAACAAGTGTATGCGATGTGCGCACCTGTGCGAGGTCCGGCCGGCCGACACGCACCAGAGTTGTAAACTGCAGCCTCCTCCTAGTAGAGCACTGTAAATCGAGGAGTGAGAATTCTCGCTCTCAGGAGAGCGAGATTGGTGACCCAAATTTTATCGCTCGTGGGGAGTGATATTATTAAATATCACTCCCTTTGGGTCGTTTCGATGACTCAAAACGAGCGATATCAAGTGATCTCGCTCGATTTGAGTGAGGCTTATCACTCCAAATGAGCGATATAGAATGTCCTCACTCCTTTAGGGCGACGTTATATGCCTCGCTCAATTTCAGTCAGAAACATGACTCTCAGATTTACAATGAGTAGGCAGCGCACTTTACTCCCCTTAGTTTGGGGCAGCTACTTTACTGCCTAAGCTATATACAATTAAGAGGTGAGAGCGAGAGCGCGGTGGCGCGAGGGCGCGAGGGAGCGGCCGAGAGCGCCGATGGGGTGTGGTGGGGGATTCGGCTCAGCCTTCGGGTGTCTTCGGCGGGACCAGTTCGGGTCGCGAAGGCTGAGCCGAATCCCCCACCACACCCCATCGGCGCTCTCGGCCGCTCCCTCGCGCCCTCGCGCCACCGCGCTCTCGCTCTCACCTCTTAATTGTATATAGCTCTACTTTCCTTGGGCAACACTGCGGCTTGGCGGGGCCGCGGGCGGCGGGGCAGAGCGACCAGGTGTGCCGCCCGCGACCTCGGCCACCTGGGGAGGAGGTCAGGGCGGGGCGGGCGGCGCGGGCGGGGCGGGCGGGGCGGGCGGGGCGGGCGGGGCGGGCAGGCCTGCACAGCCCTCCACTGTGTGTTCAGTAGCTCGCGAAAGGGACGAACAAACGAAACCCTGCTGCTCGAGCCGAGCACGTCTGGGAGCCTGGGAGCAGGGGAGGAGAGCCTGGAGGCGGAAGTGAACAAGTGATAAAATATGAAAGGTGATGGCGGAGGAGCTGCTAAGGAGCCTCGCCGAGGGCGGGGCGCGGCCGGGCGGGCCGGGTCATGGTGGGGCGGGGCGGGGTGGGGCCGGGCGGGGCCGGGCGGCCCGGGGGCGAAAGCAGCAGCGCATCTCTGATTAATGACTGATACCGCCTGATCGTGCATTTAGATTGCCTCATTAGTAAGGAGTTACACAGATGAGCTCTCCGGCCACCACCACGCCGGGCCCCGCCCCGCCCCGCCCCGCCCCGCCCCGCCCCGCCCCGCCGCACCTCGCGGACCCACCCGGACGGGTCGCCACGCCCGCAGACACCTTACCTGCTCCCCCTACCCCCCTCTCTCCGGATAGCGACATTGGTCCGCTCCGCGTGACCCTCTTGTTCGGCCCAGCCTCAGCGGGATATTTTGCACCGCCCCGAGATTCTCGCACGCAGTACTGTTGGGTTTTCCTCTGAAACATTTATTTCTCATTCTTAAAAATTAAAAAATTGTCTCAATTTGCAAATTTGAAGAGAATTTTAAATTACCACAGTTTACAATTTAAAAACAAAACAAAAAAATGGAACGCGAAAGGTACGCAGTGACCCACTCAACTTCATAAATTGCTATCCGCTTTCATCATACTGCGCGTTGCATCCGCGCGTCGATCGCGATGCATTCAATCCAAAACTCTTCTTTTTTTCTCCTAATCCAGTCCCGCCCCACCCCACCCCGGCGGCGCGCCCGAAAACAACACCAATGATATCACTGACTGTGGAGATGCAAATCCCGTCGGTGTGGCTGGCTGTGCCGAGGGGTGTGGTGGGGCGAGGAGGGTTGGGGCGAGGCGGGGCGGGGCGGGGCGGGGCGGGGCGGGGCGAGGCGGGGCGGGGCGAGGCGGGGCGTGAGGCCCATCTCTGCCTACCACGCCTCTGCTGGGCCGGGCCACAAGTGGCAGTGCTCTCAATATGCAAAGGTTAAGCCCGCCTCCCCTCCCTGCCTCCCTGCCACCCCTGTCGCAGCCCTGGGGTCTCGTCCGGGACTCGGGCCACGTCGCCACTTCAGGACCGTAATCCCTGATGTCCGCGCGACGCCCCGCCCCCACCACGGCCCCGCCCCGCCCCGCCCCGCCCCACCCCGCCCCGCCCCACCCCACCCCGCCCCGCAACCCGCTCCGCCATGCGGTTCGGCAACCTGCAGCCCTGCCCTCACGTCCTGTCTAACGCTCCCGGCTCTACCGCGACAAACGAGGTTTGGGCCCGCCCGCGCACCCAGGCGGCACTGCAATCTCTGCCTCATGTGCAGGCACACACACACACACTCACACACACACACGTACTCATCAGCTCTAATACTTCCTGACACGCAAAGTATCAACAATAATCAAAGTTTTGCAAGTTCCTTTTTTATACAGGCCGCCAACCTTTAAGCGGGGACTCACTTCGGGGAGGAGTTCTCGTGCCCGTGGCGCGGTCGCCTGGAACACACCAGATCCCATCAGAACTCGGAAGTAAGCAGGCTGGGCTCGCAGGTTGCAAGTAAGGGAGGGGCATCCCAATAATTTTGTTTTTCATTTCTTTCCAATTTTTTAAAAATATATATTTTTTTATTTTGTTTGTTATAAATTTGAGGTGTTGTACCAGTTTTTCGGTGCGTATTCCTGCCTAGTCCTCTATGATACACATTCCTTCTCGAACTTACCCGTCCAAACAAGGTCGGACAATTCTAGATCGGATAGCGCTTTTTTGGATTTCGGGGATATTACCAAGTCTGACAAAATTAGGTCGGCGGACAATCTAGCGGCACCGACATTGCCACAGCCACGAGACTGGCGCCGGAAAAAAAAAAGAAATCCGAATAATGCATCAAAATATGATTTAAGGATCGAGATAAAAAAATGTGTCACCATAATTTTTACCTGATGATAGATTTACACAGTGAAAAATAGTTGTCGGCTGTCAGTCGTAAACGAATCGTAGATTTACAAGCAATGCATACCGTTTTGAAATTCAATCACGAGCAAGAATGGGCAACTCGAAGAATCGCAACCTGTAAAGCTTATTTTAAAACTACAAAGATGTATATTTCACATTTTAGTAAAAGCAAGTTGAAAAGAAAACTCAGGGCATAAGTTTATTGCGTATACGGTATCGGCTGGCTAGTACTCTGAAGCGCGCCTTGCCCAGTGCCTAGAGACCCTCCCGTAAGAGATGCGCAGCCGAGCGCTTGGTAGTATCGTGGAGGCAAAGGCACCCTGCGCCAGGCTAGCGGGCGACCGCTTTATACCTGCTGTGCCGCACCAGCCTTTATACCTGCTGAGCCTCACGCGGGGCGAATTCGGGCCGCCCGCTCCGCATGGTACTACCAGTAGTCTGTGATTGGCCGAGAGCGGCCCCTCTGCGCATCTCTCACGGGAGGGTCTCTACCAGTGCCTCATCCCACTCTGCCCCTCCGTCTGAGGTAAGAAACGTACTTCTCGTATAACACCGATACACTAAAAGATGTACCCTTTAATAATCCACCATCCATCTAAAAAGTTCAAAAGTTATAAACTTTAAATAGAATTTTTTTTAATGTCAAATGTGACAGACACTCAATTCTGCTCTGCCTGGTGGGCGGCTCAGACCAATTGTGTGATTTTGAACTTGTATGCCCCTCTGTTTTCATGAAGTTAACAAAACAAACAAGAAAATGGTAACAGCATTACTTGTTTCGCGCAAAAATGTGTAATTTTTTTGCCCTATATACTCTTCTTGTTGCGGACCCGTGGGACTCCCACCCGGCAGCACCGCCCCCTTCTGCTGCTACTCAGCCCGTTTAAGTTCCGCAACTTTTGTTATTTAGGAAAGCATTGGCGGTCGGACCGGGGCGCGGCGGGGTGGGGCGAGGCGGGGCGAGGCGGGGCAGGGCGGGGCGGGGCAGGGCTGGGTGGAGGAGCGCGCTGGCCCCTCATAGACAAACTTAGATGCGCCGCGGCCCGCCCCGCGGCCTACACAGTGGCTAGCAGCAGCCAAGCTCCGCTCGAGTTATGGAGCAGAGCGGGACGTGGCGGGGCGGGGCGGGGCGGGGTGGGGAGGTCCATAGTCCCATAGTCTAGGGTGCATTTGTGCCGGCCAGCTCACGCTCCGGCCCTACACCGCCCAGCATTGTTTTGACTCTGTGGTTACACTGCACGGCGATTCCGAACAACGGCGTCTTCGTCTGTCTTTGTCGCACTCACCGGGCAGGCCCATAAGTAGCGAGAAAAAAGACACTACTGACTGATACCCTGAATAATCCGCCTGCTTCCTGCTAGGGATGCTGTAGGATCCTCTCCGAGGGTCGCGGCCTTGAGGGTGGCCGAGCAAGGCCCGCGCCACTAAAGAACGCACGCCTGTAGGAGGCGTGGACCCCCCCCCCCCCCCCCCCGGGCCACTGGAACAAAACCGTACGAATAATGAGTTTTACGTTTACTAGTTTGCAAAGGGGAAACAACCCTAAATTTTGGTGTACAAGTTTTGTAAATTTTCGTGATTTTTGTCAATATTTATGATTTTTAAAAAATGTGGATTTTTAGGTTAAATTTAACCAAATTTGTGTGAATTTTTCTTGATTATTTATGAATTTGTCAGAATTTCTCCGAATTTTCCTCAATTTTTCTAGGTGTTCAAGAATTTCAGAGTTGTTTCCCCCTTGCAATTTTGCAAAGTTTCGCGCGACTCAGTATTTCTCCCTCTTCCTCCCTCTCGCTCCCCGGGCGTGTTCCCTCTCTGTTTATGTTGTTGTTGTTGTTTGTGTTTTTCTCTGACGAGGAGTCGGCGCGCCCTGCACCCCCGCCCCAGCGACGCTTCCAAGTGCTATCTCAGTTTTTCTCCTATCCCTCCCGAAATGAAGCCAGCGGACTCCCTCCTCTCCTCTTCTCCTCCGCTCACACTTCCTAATTCGAGCCGGGGCCGGGGGCAGGACGGGCCATCAACAGATCCACTGAAAATATACGAGTCATAAATCTCGCTCCGAAACGAGTGAGAATTTGAGGGCAATTTCATTCCTGCCTCTCTTGAGACTGGGAATTTTTTTTCTCGCACTATCTGAGGAAGAATTTTGTAACCTCACCCTAATAAAGTAAGGATTCGTGCTCAAATAAAGTGAGGCTAAAAAATCCTCACTCAAAAAGAAAAATACTAAAAAAATATATCTCACTCGTAGAGAGTGAGGTTAAAAATTCTCACTCTTTTTAATCATGGAGAAGTGTCCTCGCCCATTTTGGGTGAGAAATTGGAGTCGAGGGTTTGCAGTGTCCTCAATCACGGAGGCGTCTCCCTCTATACCTCCACCCCAACAGGCGACACAACTTTTTTTTTCTCTTCTAAGTACTTCACCCCTTCATTTAAAGATAATATAGTAGTTTGAAGCACGTACCACTTTGATGCGAGAGGCAAATAAATTGTTTTTAGTGAAATGCATTCACACAGACTTTTGCAATATCACAGCCTTTCTACCGTGCGACACCGCTCGCTCGGGCCGCCACGTCGGCGCGGCAAATTTTTGGCGAATGAGATTTTTAGTCCGCAAATAAGATGGCGCCCGGCAGGAGCGGGGAGGGAGGGGAGGAGGACCTGGCTCGCAGGAGATAACACCACATCTCCACCCCAGGACACCACCCCACCCCGCCCCGCCCCGCCCCGCGACCTGCCGACTGAGAGCAGGCGGGGCGCCCGGCCGGCACGGGAACACCTTCACCTCCCTAGGGATAAGGATTGAAGAGAGGGGGGAGGGGTGGGAGGACGAGGAGGAATAAGGAGGAGGAGTAGGGTGCGGTGTGAAAAGACAAGGAAGGGAGAGAGGAAGATGACGACGTCGAGTAAGGACACGAGGCGTCTTAATCCCTATAGGAAATGAATCTCACCTACTCCGACGTAGCACAGAAAAAAGAGAGAGAGAGAGAGAGAGAGAGAGAGAGAGAGAGAGAGAGAGAGAGAGAGAGAGAGAGAGAGAGAGAGAGAGAGAAGGAGGGAGGGAATTCTGCGAGTACTGCTGCCTCGCTTTCGGTTCTTCCTAAAAGTTAAAGTAACAAGACAAATATTTTTAGTTTAGTCCAGTTCAAAATTTAACGCCACTACAACACGACGGAGGCTGATGATTATTATTTTTTTTACATGAAAAAATTTCCACAAAGCGGAACACCCACTCGACCTTCCGCACTCATGATGGTGAAGGTAGGCGGGCCGCTGGAGCCGGGCGCGGATAGGCAGTCCCGCGGAGCAGGGGCGTCCAACGGGACGGCCTACCTCCAAGGCGCGCGCCTCCGCCGCCCCCCCGCTCCGCAGCTATACTCAGCAGCCGACCGACTGATTCCGAAGATCGCACCTTCATCCTTGTCGCGCCTATGGCTGTATCCTATGTTAGGGATGGCTGGGCCTCATGAGTGCGACAAGGACAGAGGTACGAGAGCGATCTTCGGCAGGCAGAGGGGGGGCGGGCGGCAGGGCGCTATGGCACTGCCGCCGACTCCTCCACCTCTCCTCTCCCGCCGGGATATAACAAGTCTTTTATAAAGTCTCATCCTCGTCTCCCCAGCGCGGACCCCGCCGGACAGAGGCGCCCACCAACAACAAGACAATCACAAAGTTGAAAATCGAAAAAGTCCCCAAAACAGCGACGGGGAGCTGCTGCTGAGCGCCGGGAGCAGGAGCAGAGCTCCCAAGAAGGGCGGGGCAGGGTGGGGCGGGAGCAGCCGACTTATTCCGAAGAGCGCGTTTCCCCCGCCCTGTCTCTCTCGCGCTCATAGACTTCGCCGTATAGGTGCAAGAGAGACAGAGCGAGGAAGATCGCTCTTCGGAATAAGCCGGCAGAGAGAACCACATCGAGCCTTGTCGAGCCCCGGTCCGGTCCGGCCCCAGCGGTCGCGGGGGAAGAGTCCCGCGGTGACCAGACAAGCAGGGAAGCGCGCGAGCACCGGCGTGGGCACGGCCACGACTCCCCGAGGGCAGTCTGCGGGGCCAAACCGGAGACTCGCCCCGCCCCGCCCCGCCCCGCCCCGCCCCACCCACGCTACTCCCCTCTCGCCTTTCTTTCCCGCTCCTACTTTCATGAGGACGTCTATAATGCATACGATTCCGGGGGCCGATGAAAAATGTATGGGGGTCGAACTGGTGTGTCAACGGGCACCCTTTGTGCACCCGCCGGCGCGGCGACGCGCCGCGACCCGCCATGCCAAAAGAGGGAACGAGTCTCTCTCTCTCTCTCTCTCACTCGCTCTGCTCTCTCTATTTCTTTCTCGCGCGCACTCATGCACAGTCGAGTGGAAAACACACGCGGACCACGGGCGCTCACGGGTTAAGTCACCGCCCGCCCTGCCTCAACCCGCCCCGCCCCGTGCCCCGACATGGACAGGTAGGATAAACAGACAGCGCGACAGCGCGACAGCGGGCCAGACGTTGCGAAATAAATTGTCTCTCCGCGGAGCAGAAGAAATATATAGGTAGAGAAACGCTCGACACGTCAGGGAGCGAAAGAGAGAGAGAGAGAGAGAGAGAGAGAGAGAGAGAGAGAGAGAGAGAGAGAGAGAGAGAGAGAGAAGGGGAGCTGTGACAAGAGAGGGGAACGGGTGAGCGGGGAGGAAGGGGCTGTTCGTTGAGTTAGGTGTGAAAAAAAAATTCAAAAGCTCATGTGGGATAAGAAGAAGTAAGAAAGGCGTTTTCGCATACGTAACCTTAGGTTCCAGGGGTGAGAGAAAAATAAGGAGAGGTTCAAGGAAAAGGGATGAGTAGTTGGCGACGATTGAGAGGCCTTTTCAGGCGTCGGCACTGTCGGGGTGGGTCTCATAGCGGAACTGGCCGACGAGGCCCAGTGGGGGAAACCAGGCGGGGCGTGGCGGGGCGGGATGAGGCAGGGCGGGTGGGGCGGGGCGGGGCGGGGTGGGGCGGGGTCCGCAAGCAGGCAGGCAGGTGGGGACGCTCTGGAGGGCTGCATCCCGGTGCCCGTCCCGCCCCGTCTCGCTCCCTACCTCCCCCTAGCCGCCCAGGGGTTGGCCCGGGGCTCAGGCCGGGGCCGGGGCCGGACGGGGCGGGGCGCGGCGGGACGGGGCGGGGTCGGGTTTGGGGATGGGCCCGTGCGCCAGACAGAGACGGAGCGAGCGTGCGGTCGATATCTCATTTATAGCAAAATAATAGAATTTATGGAAGGAACGGGACCTGCGCTCCCCCTCCGCTCCCAGCCCACCATATCTCTCTTTCTCTCTCTCTCTCTCTCTCTCTCTCTCTCTCTCTCTCTCTCTCTCTCTCTCTCTCTCTCTCTCTCTCCTCTCACTTTCTCTCCCGTCGTCTTTCTCACGCATGCCGTCGTCGTTAGGCGTTTGCCGTTGTGAAAGTAAAGTCTACCTGCCCGTCCGTGTTGCGCGAGGACAAGGCCTGGAGAAAAAAAAATAGGAAAGGCAGGGTGAGGGAGTGCCCTGGCGCTCCAACCAGGGGTACGCCGCCCCGCCCCGCCCCGAGGGTCCACGGCGGTGTCGGGAGAGCGCTCAGCGCTTTCCCCGCTGGTAGCACACCGCTCACACCGCTCCGCTCCGGCAGCAGTCAGATGGCTTCGCGGCGGGTCGGGTATAGGGACGTGGCAGGCTATACAGGCTCGATGGTGCAGCGATCAGCGCACCGAGATATTGCTCACCACTTGTTTGACACGCGCGATGCGCGCTCAGAAGCACACACATCTCTCCCTCCCTAGCCACTCTGCATCGCGGCAGCCTCTCAGTTCACCACCGCCACCGCCACCCACCACCACCACTACCACCATCACCACCATCACCACCAGAACCAAAACAACAACAACAACAACAACAACAACACGAGCAACAAACGCATGTATGAACCCATAAAAAATAACATGCGAAAAGTTGTGCTTTTTGCCTCTCACTTCTGCATGACAGCACTGACACTAGCGTGACAGCGATGAGGCGCGATACGGAGGGAGGGGCGGGTGCGGGGCGGCGGGTCGCGTCAAACACTTCTCTCGTATCAAAATATATCTGGCCGACAACAAGTTTGCGGCGAGGATAAAGATGGAAGGAGTAAACCCTCCACCGCGGGCGCCTCACACATCGTAAGGCCCGCCCCCGCCCCCGCCGCCCCACCCACCCCACCCCCCCGCACCAAGCGGGATAAACACCCATATTTCCCGGCGCGAGTTATAAAAAAATTACAACCGCCATCACTTTTGGCCAATAAACCTCCCCAGCCGCCACGGGTGGGGCGGGGCGGGGCGGGGTGGGGTGAAGCAAGGTGGGGCGGTGCGGGCCGCACCCCCGTTTGCTCCCTGTTGGGCGGGGCAGCAGGGCGGCAGGAAGTGTTTACGATTTCTGAAATCCCAGCAGGTTTCGGCGCGCCGTAGGCAGCCGAGCACGGGCTAGTAGGAGTAGGAGGGAGCTAGGGGTACAGGAGAAGGGCACGCCCCATTTCCACCCCCCCCCCTTTTTTTCTTTTGCGGGCAGAGTAGCATTGTGCTTGGATGATTGGGTGCGTGAGAGAGAGGAGATAGGACCTGTGGGAGGCGAGGCGGGGCGAGGCGTCCACCAAGCAGCAGCACCAACAGAGACGCCGCCCCGCCCCGCCCCGCCCCGCCCCGCCCCGCCCCGCCCCGCCCCGCCCCGCCCCGCCCCGCCCCGCCCCGCCCCGCCCCGAGCCCAAACAGGCACGGGCACAAAGGGGAAGCCAAGGGGGAGAGAGAAGGAAAAAAAGTACGGAGAGGAAATACAAGAGGGCGCGGTGCGGCGCGTCGCGCCCAGGAAAATAGGAAAGCGGAGCGGAGCAAGCGGAGGGGGAAATGTGGGTTTCCGTGAGAACAGCAATTCAGGGAACGACGAGCTATGTGTGCCTTCCTCATCGAAACTCTCCGCGCCCGGGCCCGGGCCGGGCCGCGCGCGATGGGGCTCGCCCCGCCACCCTGTTACGTAACGCCGTGAAGAAAAGTAGGATAGCTACGTCTTCCTCGATGAGGCTAAGCTACTATAGGAGAAGGTGATAAAACTCTAGATTTTTTGCACACGTCGCTGTTTGAACAGCTTTGAAAGAGTTTTTCAGGATATGTCAAAGATAAACTCAAAAAACTTGGTAAAATTTAAAAGATAAGAAAACAACACACACACAAAAAAAAAAAATGTAAAATTTAGCCAGCAGAACTCGTAAAAAAATCAGGAGAATTTGGGGATTCCAAAAAAATTCAAACCCTCAATTGCAAAACAATAAAAGAACAGTTAACAAATTCTTAAAAGATTAAAAAAAAAAATCACGACATGATGAGTACCAGAATTGATAGTTGTTTCTCCCTCGAGGAGAGACGAGTTGTGCGAAACGAGGAGAGAGGGATGGCCGAAAGAGATCTACCCACTCTCCCGGAGGGAAGTTTTCCTTCGGTTATTGGCGTCCCGCAAGACTTGAGGATTTAGCTCTTCCTTCCCACTTCGTGGTCGAAGAAAAAATGAAAATGCAACAGTGCGACGGAGCCGAGGCACGGGGTAGGGCAGGGGCAGGGTGGGATGGAACGGTACGACGGCAAGTTTACCAGTTCTTTCTCTCTCTCTCTCTCTCTCTCTCTCTCTCTCTCTCTCTCTGTTTCCCGCCCTCTTCCTTGCCCTCTGCCTGTCTCCCTCCCTCTCACCCTCCACCCTTTTCCCAGTTCGTAAATAAGCCCATCTCCCCCAGGCACTACACCGCCACCCGCCGCGCCCCGCCACGCCGCGCGCCGCGCGCTCATCTTCATTCTAATATGAATTTGCATGGTATTTGTTGGCATGATGCTGAAACATTGTATTTGCTGTTTAATATTCCCGGAGTCAGCTCGAGTCTGGAGGGGGTGAGCGCAACGTGGCGGTCCGGGCCGGGGCGGGATACGAGCCACACAGCAGCGCGAAAGGGCTCTGTCATATACCACTACTTCACATATGCGAAAGAAAAAGAATCATACAAAAAATTACATAAACTATTGCATTTATAATTTTTTAAGCCCAATTGGTTTATTTAAGGTTTTAAAATAAAACTTAAAAAGAGAGCCAGTTCATTATACCCTTTTGCTGGTCGTGTGGGAGGAAACAGCTCTGCAATTTTTGTACACCTCGTAATTCAGTAAATTTAAAACTTTAGCAAAATCTACAAAAATTCCCACAAAATCAGGAAAATTCACGACAATTCACTAAACAAAGTGAAAATTCAGAAAAATTCTATAAAAATTGACGAAAATTCACAAAACTTGCACACCAAAATTAAGAGTCGTTTCCACCCCGTCGTGAGGTGGTTTGACACGACAGACGCGTCGCGACTCCCCGGCCGCCGGGATGCCTGTTTATCTTTCACGTTCACGCGGGACAAAGGCAAAAGGACTCCCTGTCCCTCTCAAACATGCTTTCCCTCTGCGAGTCCCGTCCTTTTTCGTTCTCGTTCTCTCTCTCCCCCCTCTCTCTCTCTCTCCCTCCCACACACACCGCCGGGTCGCGCGCCCCTCCGAGGTCCACGGCGCGGCGCGCGGGTCGGACCGGACATGCGTCAGTCTGTCCAGCACACCCTGCCAGGTCCCACGCCACGCCGCGCCACGCCGCGCCACGCTAACGCCCTGGCGCTCCGTGATGACAGCGGCTGCTGCTGCTGCGGCTGGTCTGGTCCAGCAGGACGAACATGAAGCGCACCGGCTTTCTTTTCTTTTTTTTTCTGCTTTTCTTTTTCTCATTCGCCACATTTTCCAGTCCGGCGGGCCCCAGGCGGCAGCAGGCTGCAGGCCGCAGGGCCGAGAAACGCAACAGCAACAGGAGCAGCACCTAGCCGAGCAGCGCCGCGGCAGGACAAATAGCGTTTCCGCAGCTCCACAAGCCTCAAAATAAAAAAAAAAAAAGGGTTTTCTTTTTAGAACGCGAGGCAAATCCCAATTACGTAGCCCTTGCATGTCTCCCTCTCTGTCTGTCTCTCTCAATCAGACTCTCTGCTCTCTCTATGGCACGCCACAGGGGCCTATCCCACCCGCCCCAGCCGCAGCGATGTAAGGGCCAAAAGGCCCGCGGCCCGGCCGCCTGTAAAATTCGCAAAAGGCAAAAACATCTTTCGACGAAATACACACGCGACGCGCTAACAGGAAATTATTCCTACAGACGGGCGACGGGGAAAACAGTCGAGCTCTCTCTCTCTCTCTCTCTCTCTCTCTCTCTCTCTCTCTCTCTCTCTCTCTCTCTCTCTCTCTCTCGCTCCCTGTCTGGTCTCTGAGAGGCAGTGGGGAGATAACATAAGCCGCGCGCTCACATGCACATGTGAATACGTGAAAAGGGCGCGGGGCGCCGCATAGCGATGGCAAAAGCAAAAGCCAGCGGGCTGGAAAATAATTAAAGACGCTTGTGCTGGTGGGACGTGGAGCGGGGCACAGGGTGCGGGGCACAGGGTGCGGGGAGCAGGGTGCGGGGCACAGGGAGTGGGGCACAGGGCGTGGGGCACAGGGAGTGGGGCCAAGGGGTCCGCAACTAGGTTTGAGCGCATACACCGGCCGCCCGGAAAACTGGGAAGACCGGGAAGACCACCAGGAAGACCAAAGAAAACCGAAGAAAACCATTAAAGTCGTAGGCCACAAATGGTAAGGGAAAACCGAAAAATATTAGGGAAGACCGAAAAACTTGAGGGAAAAAATAGAAATTTTAAGGAAGCCTGGAAAATGTCAGGGAAGACCAATGAAGATGAGGGAAAACCATAGAAAACGGTAGGAAGCCTTCAGAAGATCATAGAAAATCAGTTATTGGGAAAACCAGGAAAAAGTTGGGAAGACCGGGAAAACCTAAAGGAAAACCTAGGAAAACCAGGAAGCTCACAGCATGTGTACACCGGCAGACCGTACTTGGGGACCCCTCGAGTGGGGCACTAGGCGCGGGGCACAAGGCATGGGGCTCAGGGAGTGGGACACAGGACGCGGGACACTTGGCGCCGCGGGGCACAGGGAGTGGGGCACAGGGAGTGGGGCACAGGGAGTGGGGCATAGGGAGTGGGGCACAGGGAGTGGGGCGCAGGATGGGGCGCAGGGTGAGGCACAGGGCGGGTTGTGGGGCGAGGCGCACGCTGGGGCGGGGAGGAGGGTGGGGAGGAGCGGAGTGGGGCGCCGACGTGTCCCTTATAGACCTCTCTCCGACGCCGGAACGTTGCCACCCCACTATACTTCACTTATGAACCTGGTCTCAAAAGACCTACGGTCTTCGTGTCGGCCTTCGGACCGCACTACTTGCGTGTACTCCGAGCGTAAGAACAGTCGGGCCCCAACCTTCTGTTCGTACGGGCGGTTAGTCCAGGCATAACGCGGTTGACTGCTGCGACATACCTCGATTACTGCTGGGCTGGGTCGTCCCGCGCTGCCTCTCTCGCCTTCGCCTGGGCACGGCGCTCTTCATACGGGTCCGCGAAGTCCAGCTGCCGGGCTGTGGACGATCGGTACTCTGCACGGTCTTGCGCTGCCTCTCTCCAGTTGGCGATCCCCAGGGCGGCAGCGCCCTTCCTCACTTGATCTCGGAGACGGGGGCGAGGGGCGCCCCGTACACCATGTTTTGCACCAAATAACATTTCTCTCACGCGGGTCGCAAAGAAAACTCTGTTGTATATCCAACTCCACTGCTGTTGCACTTACTTTGGCCTGGTAGGAGACTGGACATCGTCCTCTCTCTCTCTCTCTCTCTCTCTCTCCATCTCGCCGTCAGGTTGCCGCTCTCGCCGCCGGCCCCAGCGGCCGCGCCCCAGCCCTCTGCTGTCCTGTCCGGTAGCTCGTTTGTTACGGTGGACACTCTGCCTCGACACCATCCGTTCCTGTCGCAGGCCTGCCAACAGGAGAGAGGGAGAGATATAGAGAGAGAGAGGGAGAGGGTATAGCAATTGATTCGTTAAGTGTGCGGTGCGGCTACACTGCTGCAGCAGCCTGCGGAACATTTCAACATCAAACCAGTAGAACGAATAAAGAACGATTCAGTCATACTGGGCGATTTGGGTAGCCTGTTAACACGCGGGGGAAACAACACAGAAACTTTTGTACACCTCGTAATTGAGAAAAATTCAGAAAAATTTACAGAAATTCAGGGAAAATTCAGGAAAACTTACCAAAAATTAGGTAAAGTTTAAATGAAAATTCACAAAATATGTACCCCAAAGTTCAGAATTGTTCCCCTCGGCCCATTAACATTAGCTTGCCGACTTTTTCTTTTTAACATATAATCCTTGCGATTCGTTTGTAGTGTGAGCAAAGCCGTATCGAGTGGGTCTGGTCTTCCCCGGCCCAGCGCGCCTCAGGGGCGCCGCCGTACCGCCGGGAGAGGGGAGATGGGGCGGCCACACGCTGCGCGCGACCAGCAGACGATCACCCGCAAAGAAATTTATGATAACTGGGGAAAAGATAGCGTCAAATGTGTCCGACCAACATGAAATGAGGGAGGGGTGGGGTGGGGGAGCGCGGTCCAGTGGGGTTGGCGCGGTGCAGGGTTGGGGTTGGGGTGCTGGCGATCACAATACCCCGGGGACGCGCGCTGCTCCACCGCTCCTTGGGGTCATAGAATTCGTCTCGCCCCAGTGCGCTCCGAGCCGAGCCGCGGTGCCTTAAACACAAGGGGCCGATTTGGGCAGAAACACGCGTCCGTTCTGTTGGAGCAGGGGCCGGGCAGGGACGCACTAACCTGATTTGTATTTTGTATTTGTCCAAATAAGTTAAACAATTAAATCTTTGGTTTTTGAACACTTTAGTGCATAATTTCGTACCAAAAAAAATGCAAGTGTGTGCACAAATTTGTGCGAAACGAAACGCAGGTTTAACTGCACACAAATGTTTCCACAAAAATGTACAAATCCATTCAGCGAGGATACAACGCCCGCAGGCCCGTGGCGTATGCCTGTGGCGACAGTCTCAGCAGGTCTGCAAGCCTGCAAGCACAACGCCCGCAGGACAACACCGGAGAATAACATTGTAAGACATCGCACACTGCTAAAAATAGTTGTCACCGGATGACATCCGTCATAATGGCCGCCTTTCTTCGAAAACAACCTGTATTCTAATCAAAACTCTATAGAATTTTTTAATTATTATTATTTTTTTTTGTCTAGCGGTGTAAGGTCGACCTACCGATCGGTACCACTCCTGTCATCAAATTACATCTTCTGTGTTGTACACTCTCACTGCAACAACTGTTTTTATATAACAAGTCAAACTGTATGATTGCCAAATTTGTATCTATAAGAAAAAGGAATATTTCATAAAATTCTTCATTTTAATATTTTTTAGACCACTTCTAACGTGAGATTTTCAATGTTAGATTACGATACGAGTTGTTTGAAAACAATACGTGTTGGTATGAAAGTATCCAACAAATATGTTGTAAAACAACAACATAGATTTTAAAAGTGCAGGGAAACTGTAGGACATCGCAGGACAACATTGCAGGATGACATTGTAGGACACGGGACACCATTGCAGGATGAAATTCCCGGACATCGCAGGACAAAATCGCAAGAAAACATTGCAGGACCACGCTTGCAAGACAATAACACCGCAGCGCAACACCGTAGGACGAAACTGGAGAAGGACAAAGGTAAAGGCACCTCGTGGAAGGCAAAGCTGACCATCAATCACGGGGCAACAGCGCTATATCGTGGGCCTTGTCGTGGGCCTTGTCGTGGGTCGCGGGCGTTTCATTTTACCACGTCATCAATACATATTCCCACAAAACTACGCCGAGACTTTGTGAAAGAAGTGTATACATAGCATTCTGCAGACTGGCGACAAGACTTTTGAAGCGCGAGCGCGAGTGCTCTCGTGTGTGTGCGTGTGTGTGTGTGTGTGCTCGGCGGGTGCGTCGGAGGCGGAGGAGACCACTGCGATGCATAAGTTATCAAAACATATGGTTGATATTTATTCCGACCAGACCGGAGCCGCACTCGGCTTGGGTACAGCGACTGGAGCATGTCTGCTGCCCATTGTGGAGGAGAGGGAAGGAGAGGGGAGGGGAGGGGAGGAGAGGGGAGGGGGGAGGGGAGGAGAGGAGAGGGGAGGAGAGGGGTTGGGAGGAGAGGGGCGGGGAGGAGAGGGGAGGGGAAGGGGAGGAGAGGGGAGGAGATGAGAGGGGAGGAGATGAGAGGGGAGGAGAGGGGCGGGGAGGAGAGGGGCGGGGAGGAGAGGGGAGGGGAGGAGAGGGGAGGGGAGGGGAGGAGAGGGGAGGGGAGGAGAGGGGTGGAGAGGGGAGGAGAGGGGAAGGGGAGGGAGAGGGGAGGGAGAGGGGAGCGGCGAACGCCTGGCATACGACACCGCGCGATCACACAAACTACCCCTAATAAAGTTCACACCCTTTATAATAAAATCACGCATCTCGTTCCGGCGAGCCAGACCGACGGCCCGGCCGGCACTGCCTGCACTGCGCCGCTGGCTGGACGGGGGTCGCGCCGTCTCTCTCACTCACCCGCTTTTTATGTCGTCGTGTGTCATAATATATGAGCTGTACTAGTTAGCGGCGGCGCGGAGCGGTGCATCTGTCTCTGTCGCTCCCGCCGACAGGGACTGAATGGTGGGCGGAGAGAGAGACACACACACACACACACACGGCCGGTAAACGGTTGCGCCTGGGCTGCGGAGGAGTGACCAGCCCCGCCCTCACCACCCTCTAACCGGTCCGGGCATCGTCGCTTTAAAATACAGGGGGAGAAAAAAAAAAGAAGAAAAAACAACTAAAAACGATTGGTTAGCGTTTTGTGTGACTTTCCATTTATGAAGCGATCGATTTCATTTTTTTCCCTGCATTGCCATTATTGCCTTTTACAGCCGTAGAATATGATGAAGCCGCGACACGCGGCACGCGGCACGGCAGCCAGCATTGTAGGACGCTGCTAACTTGGCCAAAACAAAGAGAGCAAATAACTGACAGACTTGTGTGATATTGTAGGCAGTTCTGCCAGAAAAGTAGCTAAAACATCGCCCAAACTCAGCGGAGTGAAGCGGGCTGGCGCCTGCCCGCGAGGCAACACTGCAGCACAGATGAGGGTGGATGTTGCCTACAAGGCAGGCGCAGAGGCAGCCCGCCATACTCCGCTGTGTTTGGGAGGCTTATTGCCTACTTATTTCCTGGCAGCACTACAAGCGATATAGGGCCACGCAGTCACGAATGATAAACTAAACGCGCTAAAGGGTTACAGGAGCAGTAATTTATAATACGATATTAGTCGGCCGTGCTACTCCCCCCGGCCGGCGCGCGTTGGCACTTTGGGTTTCACGGGCGCCGCGCCCGCCCGCTCCCGCTCGCCGTGGAAACTAGCCGAAGCATCGGGTCGCGTCGCGTGCCGACAACGGAAGGGGCGTGGCGGAGCGTGGCGGAGCGTGGCGGGGCGTGGCGGAGCGTGGCGGGGCGTGGCGGGGTGGGGTGGGGTAGTGCCGCGGCGTTCCCAGAGCGACGCAACCCGATCCCTGATAGAGTCGTCCGAACACCGACCATAACTTCTGACATACTTAAGGGCGGGTTGCATAGGGAGGTGCGAGAGGAGAAAACAAGGACAAGTTTAAAACGAGACGCTGCCGCGAAAGTACGGCAGCGCGCGCGGGAAAGTGCAGCTATGGGGAAATCCGACCGCAAACGCACTATTTTTTGTCTCTCTTGCGGGGGCGTGTAAAAATATGAGACGGACAAGAAGGAAATAAAAGGAAAGAGGGACGAAAAGAAAAAAAAGAATTGGGAAGGCGGTGCCGGAGGCTGCTACAGAGGACCGGGCCGTGTAGGGGGCTGAGCGAGCAGATGGGAAAATGGAGGTGTGCGACATCGGGCGGGGCGGGGCGGGGCGGGGCGGGGCGGGGCGGAGAAGACATCGGCTTTGCCGGAAACAACACCCTAGTGTGTTTTTTGTCTCAGCCCTCGAGCGGGGGCTCGCGCGCCCACACATACGCCACACACTTGCACGCGTGCACACACACACACACACACGCGCGCGCGCGCGCGCGCCGGGCGGCCGGGCGTCTAGTGTGGCATAGGCCACCGACCTCATTCCTTTTGCACTCAGAAGAATAACTATCAAAGGCAAATGTGGGGAGCAAAAAGGTACGTTGCCCCCCGCCCCGCCCCGCCCGAACAACAAAAGACAACGGGCGGGCGCGCATATATGAAGCAGCCACCCCGCCCCGCCCCGCCCCGCCCCTCTACCCCTTTTCATCTACCCGTTCCACAGGACGGGGTGAGTGATGGCGCGGAGGGGCGCAGGGCTCCTTATCAGACGTAGACCACGCGCCCCGCCGCGCCCCTCCGCGCCCCACCGCTCCCATGGGGACGGCTGTTGCAGCGGGGCGGGGCGGGGCGGGGCGAGGCGGAGGGCGGGGCGGGGCGGGGCGGGGCGGGGCGGGGCGGGGCGGGGCGGGGTGGGGCGGAGGGCGGGGTCAGAGAGGCGTCTCTCCAAGGGCGCAAACCCACAAGGCACTCTCTCTCCCCACCCGAGCAGTAGAGTATATGGCGCCGCGCCCGCGGCAGGTTCGGCAAGGGGCTGCAGAGAGGGGCCGGGCGCCGGGCGTCGCCTAGCAAAGGCCTCTGAGCGCACCGGCTGCGAAAAGTGACTGTCACACACACGCACGCACGCACACACACACACACATCGCCTATCCTATAGGTCGCGGACGGCACGCGCACCTCGAAAATATTGGGTCTGCATTTTGCAGGTGCCGTAATTCCCTTCCATAATTGATTTCTTCGCGCTTCGCACCCTCCATCCCTCTCCAGTCCACAGCGCCCCTCTCCACAATTTTTTTTTCGCCTCTTTTTTTTTTTCAGCTCAAACACCTCCGGCTTCCGCGCGCGCGGCTCTCCACGAGCGCAAAAATATAAGAAAAAGAGAAAAGTGGTCGAAGGGGAAGGGCGAGGGAGATGGGGGGAGGAGGGGAAGGAAAAGTATTCTCAGGCTGAGAATGCTGAGGGAGCGAGCGAGAGAAATAAAGAGAGACGGGGAGGAACGGGGGAGCAGCGCGGGGTACTCAGCGACCAGAGGGGGCGAGAGAGCCCGGGAGCGAGAGGGAGGGAGGGAGGGAGGGAGGGAGGGAGGGAGGGAGGGAGGGAGGGAGGGAGGGAGGGAGGGAGGGAGGGAGGGAGGGAGGGAGGGAGGGAGGGAGGGAGGGGAGGGGGAGCGGGAGCGGGAGGGAGCGAGAGAGAGAGAGAGAGAGGGAGAGAGAGGGGTGAATTGCCCCTGTGCCCGGCCCCGACTCCGCCCCCTCTCTCCCCCACCGCTACACGAGTAGCACAGAAAATCAGTCTATCTAAATGCATGATGTTTCGCCTGGTGCCGATTTAGTCCCGACCCCTCCCCCGTTCGGCCTCGCACCCCCTGGCCGCCACGCCCCGCCCCGCCCCGCCACGCCCCGCCCTTCCCCAACTGCCGGTGCTGGAATGCCCCGTTGGCCTTCCCTCCCCCTCCACCTCCTCCACGCCGAGGGGCTGGACGTGGAGCTCGGGGTGCGCGCTCTGCACGCACGCACGCCGGTGCCGTGGTGTCCGGCCTCGCCCGACCTGGCCCCTCCTCTTCATCGGGCACCCGTGAGCACCACCAGCAGCGAACCCCCTACGCCCCTAACCTCCCATATCGGTTATAGGGCAACCCTGTCCAGCATAGCAAAGACGTCAGCGGGGAAGGCTTGTCAGGCCTTGCTCTCTTCCATCCACACACCCCCCCCCCCCTCCCCCTCTTTTTCAGGTACTCCAGGACACGCGGAAGGTTCTGAAGGGTGGGCTCCAGGAGGAGCTGGTGCACCGAGGCCGCGGCGCGCCCTCGCGCGCCTTCCCATATTTCATCTTAGGTCGACGGGGATTATCTCATTTACCCCAAGCCTTAAATTTTCCTCCTCTCCTCGAACGCAAAGAAGGGACTCTTCCCTTTGCTTTTTTTCTCGCTTTTCTTTTCTTTTTTTTCCTTCCCCTGCGCCTCTCCCGCTTCTACTACTCCTTGCTCCTCCTGCTACTCCTGTCGGAGAAAGAGGGGGGGGGGAGAGAAAAAGAAGACCTCTAGACCTCTCTACCGCCACGAATTCCAAGAGATTCCTTCATTGCAAATTTATTTTCCCCGCTTCGGCGATGCAGCTCGGGGCGCGGCAGGGCTGGAGCAGGCTGGAGGAAGTGAGGGTCGAAGTGGCCTAGAGTTGGAAAAGTCGATTTCGATTTTGCGATTAAAATCGATTTGAGACTTTTGAAATCGATTTTTTTCAAATCGATTTGGGGTTTTGGAAAAAATCGAAAAATCGATTTGGCGTGGTCGATTTTCGATTATATTGGAATGAGGCAAAATTGAAAATTTTCGCAAGTTTAACTGGTTGACACGCTCTATTAATGTGGCTGCTGATATGTTTATTTTACCAATTTTGTGACAAATGTCTCTAGTCGACAATATATACTGTGATGTGTAACAAGTTGAAACCAAATATATAGCTTAAATATAGCTTCCTTTTACTAATTTACAACAGTTGCCTATTTATTTGCAATTTTCTCCGCTTTTATGTTGTTTTTTTGTGATAAAAATCGAAAATCGAAAATCGATTTGAAAATCGATTTGGGCAATCTGAAAATCGACCCGAATCGATTTGGCCTATTTTCAAAATCGATTTAGCAAAAAATCGATTTGGCGAAAAATGTTTCCAACCCTAAAGTGGCCTACACCGCCGAGTTTCCCTGTTCAGGTTAGGTTATAGAGGTTTCCGATTGTCTCATTTCAATCAGTGACAACTTGTCCGAGCTTTGACATAAAAGTAGTCCCTCATATCACCCGTGAACGATGAACGCCCGTGAATAACACAAGAACACAAGCTGAATCATAGGAGATGGCTATGTTGAAGTTGTCGGTACTAACCTCGGGAGATGGAGGACGGAGCGCCAGAGCGCCAGACGTCAAATCGGCAGGTTTTGGAGACTTATAACATTCCAGCTTCCTTCTTTTCTTGATTTTCTACTCCACGGCCGTAGCATCTTCAACAATCTCTTAGCTTGGAGTAAAATATATATTCCCAGCTCGTGAAAAAGAGCACCAATATCAACTAACGTGACGATTCCTTTGTCTTTTAGCAACTTTTTAAATGAGGACGGTTGGCAGTTGGCAGTTGGCCGCGGACGTTGACGTCACACCCTTACAGAATTGCCAACATGACAAATAGAAATCACAAAACGTCAATGTTCATTGTTTTTGTTGGTACATACATTATAGAGCTTTTTCTACAGAAAATATTAAAAACAAATCAGGAAAGCCCGTAATCGTGACTTCGGCTGTTAAACATGTTAACCTCATGCATGCGCGACGAAAATCAAACCTCGGGCAGAGTTATGGTGGCCCCACAATAGCTGAACAGTCCATCAGTCAGGCACTTTCTGACCCATCAGTCGTACCTTTTCGCTTTTTCCGCCCAGTTTTGCCTATCCAAAATCTTCTACTGGTAATTTTTAATGTAAAGGAGTGGCGAGTCAATCTGCATTCAAAATAACAGATATAGGAGGCCAAAATGAGTGACTGACTGACCGATGGTCGCATCTAGCCGGCTACTGAGGGACAACCTTTACTTTATCTCAAAGAAGAAAAAGACTCTTTCTATTCTCGCCGATATCAGTCACCGCAGTCAGCGCATAATGAATTCCGCGAGGAGGTGGTCCGTTATTTCATCGGCGCGACAGGTTCCGATATTCGGCGGCGGCGGGGCGCGGGCGGCGCGACGGCGCGCAGGGCGGGGCGGGGCAGGGCGGGGGGAGGGGAGGTGAGGAGGGCCTTTCTGATGGCGGCGAGGCGATCCTGCCTGCGGCGTGGGCCCCGCGGCGCCCTGCCGCCCCGCCGTCTGATTCCGAAGATCGCTCTCGTTCCTCCGTCCTCGTCGCACTCATCGCAGTGCCCAATTTTAGGGGTGGCAAGGCCCCATGAGTGCGACAAGGACGGAGGCACGAGAGCGATCTTCGGAATCAGCCTGCTACCGCTGCCTGCGGCCCCGAAGGCGCCCCCCGCCCCGCCCCACCCCGCCTCTCCGTATCGCTGAGCCCTCCGCGCTAACTCGCCGCAGAATATAAATGTCCCCTCATTCGCCCCGCCCCTCCGCCACCGGTGCGAGACGAGACGGGACGGGAGGAGAATCTTCCATTATTTTTCCGGTGTCACGCTGTTCGCTCCGGCCCCGCTCCGGCCGCGCCCCATGGCCGCCTCTCGCCTCCCTCCCTCTCCCTCGCCCACCGGCACGGCACGGGGCGGGGCGGCGCCCCCGGCCTCATCCCCGCCCCGCCCCGCCCCGCCCCGCCCCGCCCTGCTCGACCCTCTCGCCCCACACGCTCCGACCCCGAGATGACCCCGAGCTCCGGGCGGGCAGGCGGGCCACGGCGCGACCCCTCTTGGTCGGAGGATCTATTGAACAAGGGTCAGGTCCAAGAGAGGAAAAAAAAATACGAACTTTTTTCTCGTACAGGGAGAAGGGGACTATGGTATTTCGAGCGGGAGATGTGTGAGGAAGTGTAATGATCACAATTTTGTTATTGACCCCCTCCACCCTTTTTACAACACCCTGCCCCCCCCCCCCCCAAAAAAAAAATGTGAATCTTAGCAGACAGCACAAGGGTTCCCGCGACCTGCGACCTTTCCCCGTCAGCCCGCGAGCCCTAGCCAATGCCGGAGTGCGCTCTACTTTTACCCATGAAATAGTCCACGCGAAAAAAGCTCAAAGGGGAAGCGGGCCTGGGGGAGGGGGGGGCAAGCTGTGGCAAGTGCTGTGCCCCTACCCCTCGGTGGACGCGCGCTATGGCAGTGCCATGGTGGTGGTGCTGCCATGGTGGCGAGCCCAGCCCAGCCCGGCCCAGCCGAGGCGCGGGGCGAAAATCTATGCATATAGATTGCTTATTTTCCACGCGACAACAAAAACCGTCCTCTCCTTCGCTCTCCATCCCCTTCCCTTTCGCCCGCGCTCTCCGCGCTCTCCACTTTCTCTTCTTCTCGCGCTTTGTTGTTCCAGTTTCTCTCTTTTTCCCGTTCAACCCCCCTCCCCCTCACCAATCCGCCCTCCTTTTCCTCTATTCCCGCCCTACATTCGCAACAACCCCTTGCCCCTTATTTCCCCTCGCTTTCTCTGTACGTCTTACTATATTTTCCCGCCCAATACTTTCCACACCTGTACCTGCCAAAAGTTTTCTTCTTTTCTCGCAAGTTTAAAAATGAAAAGAAGACATAAATAGAAAGCGCGCGCAAATGCGCGACGTAGCAAATATCGTCTAAAACATACACAACACAGACCCCCGCTTCCCGCCTGCTTGGCTGTGGATAGGCAGCCCGCTCCACTTCGGAGCCCAACGAGCGGCCCACCGACCTCCTTTCTGCTGCTCACTCACTGACTGACCATTCCTCAAGGGGCCATCCATAAAGTACGTCCGCTGTTTTGGGGCCAAAAATGACCCCTCACCCCCACCCCCATAACGACACCGTCCGTCTGCAGATACCCCCCTTCCCTCTTTTTCGGGTGGCCGTTTTGGCCTATCCCCCCCCCACTTACTAAATTTCTTTCTACAGTACGACGCATTCCGGTTTTCCTACAGATTAAAAACGAACGTCCGAACTGCAGCGGCCCCTCCCCCCTCTACCAAACGTACGTCAACATCCTTTTTCGACCTCCTCACTCCGGCAAAGGATGTACTGTATAGATGGCCCCCAATTCGACAAAATTTGTAGCCGGAGAAAAATATAAAACGATCGCTTACTTATTGCACACACGTATACTGCTGCCCATATGTCGCGCCATAGCCCGGATAAAATAAATACGCGTCGTTCTTCAAATTATTGACTATAGGCGCGGTGCGCAGCGGGCAGCAGATGACACCGTTTGCACTTGTCCGGGTCGCGAAGGCACACAAGCGCTCCGGGCCGGGCCGGGCCGGGCCTCCTGCACCCCTATGCCAAGCACCAGAGCGTCCTCAAACAAACCTCTTCACAATCGAGCCGCTGGAGCCACCCCGCCCCGCCCCGCCCCGCCCGTGTCGGAAAACAAAACAGCGGGAGCCACGGCGAGGAGGGTGCGGTGTGCTGGCCGGGGACAGTACCGCAGGGTCGAGTTGAGTGAGTTGAGGTTGGAGGACATGTGTCGTAGGGCTGCTGCAGGCTGATTCAGAAGAGCGCTCTCCTCTTGCGGTCTCTCTCTCTCGCACCTATGCGACTTACCCGATGCTAGTGCGATGCAGATAGGACGGGGAGAGTGCTCTTCAGTCTGCTCGGGCGAGATCTATATACCGGCACCGTTGGCAGCGATATCCTCTGCATTCTACAGATCAACACACTCCACAATGTATTTTCTTTTTAAAAATAAGTCAAATAAAAATACCAGCTAGCGAAGTGGGGCGGAAAATAAGTTCAATATAAACTGTAAAATTTAGTACTTTGCTTAATTTTCCCCCACACACGTTGATTGGCGGGTAACTTTAAACTACCACTGTTGGGTGTTGCGATTCCATCCGACCCGACTCGACCCGACCCGACCCGACCCGGCCGCCCGACCCAACGCCCCGCTGCGCCTCAGCTGAGCACTTCTGCCAGTCACGATAAATCCGATCAGCTGACTGGACCGGGCGGGGCGGGGCGGGGCGGGGCGCGGGGTGTAACGCGAGACGGAGAGGAGAGGACTTGTCGCACCGACCGTAATTATTCGCACCCCACCACGCCACGCCGCCGGGCGTGAAATGATGTGACAAGTCTGTTCTACTCTGTCAACAACCGGTAGTGTCAACTTACACACAATGACAAACGCGCGGTGTGAGCAGAATTTTTTTTATTTTTTACTGATTTTCATGGCTTGGGGGCTTTTGCGGCGGAGTGCTAAGTACGCTGCGACGAGTGTTGTTTCTAAATAGAAATATGTGGAACGATTTCCGACTGTTTCCGTTATTATCATTTTTGAAGAGAGTAGGTCCGTTTGTAGGGGATGAACAACACGGCGCACGGAGATCGAGGATCCAAACAGCCGGGGCGCGGCGCGCACAGGAATGACATCAAGTACCGCAGCCGTCATCAGCGCAGGGCGGGGCGGGGCGAGGCGGGGCGAGGCGGGGCGGGGCGGGGCGGGGCGGGGCCGCGCACAGGGGAGCAGGGGCGTCCCTCCTCTGTCCCTGTCCCTGAGGACGGTGAGGTTGGGGACGCGCCGCGACGCCACGCGGCGGGGCGGGGCGGGACGGTGGTGGTGGCGCGAACGTCTCTGGGGACCGCGCGGGGCGAGGCGGGGCGAGGCGGGGCGAGGCGGAGCGAGGCCAAGCCGGTCCTGGTCGGAGCCTCCAACAACAGCTTCCCCCCACGGGCCGCTCAATCTCTGCTTGTTAAAGCTGACCGGCCCGGAGCGGCCCGGGGCGGCCCGGAGCAGCAGCCCGGAGCAGCGGGGCCATAACGCCACATGTTGCTGCAGGCAGGCGGCTTGGCCCGCTCGCGGGTTGAACTAAGACACGTGAAGAAGACGCGCCGGCCGCAAGGAGACGGCGGGGTGAGGTGAAGCAGGGTGTTCTGGGGCAGGAGCAGGAGCAGAGCACCTGTCTGGTCTGAGACTCTGCGGGCAGTGCATGCCGTGTGTGTGGCCGGCGCGGCGGCGGCCTCCCCGCGAACTCATTAGACTGTAAGTCTTGAGAGTGACCGTCAGTAACATTTCGCATCGCCACTTTTATGGCAACTGACAATGTCGAGGGGTAAATAACTCCGAATTTTGATGTACACCACTAATTCAAAATTCACACTAATTCAAACTAATTCACGCGAATTCAAAACGAATTCACGCGAATTCAAAACGAATTCAAAACAAATTCAAGCGAATTTAAGGAATGACCTCAGAAAATACACGCACATCTGATCCAAATTATTCTCTCAATTCCATGATTAAATATGATTTTTAGTAAATTATTGTGAATGATTTCTATATATTCCAAATTATTGGAAATTAACTTGCAATAATGCAAAATAATCACAATTATTTTTTAAAACTTTTCAGAAACAAATTTTGCTCTGCAATTGAAAGGGTGGCGTGAGAACATAGAAAAATTTTGCGGCAGTAAACCTCCCGAAGGAGGTTGCGGTTCCCGCCAGGCACAGGGCTTTTACCCCCTGTGGCAGCCAACTGCTTCGGTGTTCCATGGGAACCGGCGCTTTGCTGACTGCGATCCTATCGCGCAATTCGACAGATTTGATCCCCGTACCACCATTGGCCTACCCCTAGAGGTACGAGCGGTGTCAAGGGCGTTAGACTTCCTGATCCCAGTTTCAGAGGCCTTACCTCAGAGGGGTACGCGGGATTCGAACCCACAACCCCGAGTGCCGACACGTAGCCAGAACAGGAAGCGACCCAACGCCCAGAGCCACCGAGCCAACGGCGGTGAGACGTGTTTAACTTCTATTTGACCTGCCATCCAGCTGCGGCCAAAGGGAATGTCAAGCGCGAAAAACACTCTCCCGAGTGGGAGTCGAACTTCGGACCACTCAGTTCGGTGCTGCGCGCTCTACCAACTGAGCCACGACGCCACGATGACTGTACAGTGCGACGGGTCCATGGTGGTCCAACCCGTGCGAAAAGATCTATGGGAGGTAGACGCGGTCCTCTCTACGAAAGTCCCATAGCAGAGCAATGTGCGGAATCAGCTTACTGCCTAAAGCCGCGTCCAGATAGGTACGTGGGTGTCTTGGGTGCCTTGGGTGTCTGGCCGTCTGGCCCTATGCTGTTCGCATGGCTCAGACACCCAAGACACCCCACGTATCTGGACGCAGCTCTTGCCCTTCCGGGCCCGGCTGTGGCTACCACACAACTGCGGCTCCTCCCCATCCCCATCCCCTCCGGCCCGCCCCGCCCCGCCCCGCCCCGCCCCGGCCACAGCATGTGCCGCTCTGGCCAAGTCCTCCACTACACCACCTCGCCCGGTGGCGGAGCGGCGCGCTGCCGCGGCCACAACAAAGGCCCCGGCCCCGGCCCCGGCCCCGGCCGCCCGGACCGCAGTGGAGCTGAAAGAGATACAGGCGGACAACAGCAGAGTGGAGCGGGCGGAGCGGGGCGGCGCATCGCGGACCAGTCCAGTGGAGGACGTATTGATGACGTACTCGGCGGGGTGCTTGAGCCTGAGCGGAGCGGAGCGGGCGGAGCGAGCCCCTATGTAGTGTGTGCGCTCGCTGGAGGAGCTGAGCTCCAGCTGGGACAGCGGCGGGCGAGCCTGCCCTGCGCGCCCTGCGCGGCACGGAGCGTTTTCTCAGTTTTAGCGTCGTCACTAAAGCCTCCCTCGGCGATGGTGGGGCGGGCGATGCTGCAGCTGCACTCGGATGCACCGTGGTGCACCACTGCACCACCCCGCCCCACGCCACGCCACTGGTGGCGCGCTGGCGCCTGGAGGGCGATGCCAACCCTGCTCCAACGCCCCACCCCGCCCCACCCCGCCCCACCCCGCCGGGACCAGCCAGCCACCGTCGAAACGGAATGGACCCAGATGTGCCCGCCACCCCGAAAAATCCAGGATCCGCCGAGGAACCAAGGGGTAGGAAAGAAATATGACGAGGAGGGGTTGGCTCCGGGACGGGAGGAAGGCGCCGGTGGCACAGAGGCAAGGGGGCGGGGGAAGAGAGGGAGGGAGGGAGGGGGGATTGTTTCTAGCACGTAAGCTAAGCGAGGCGGGGCGGGCGGTGGGGAGGGTGGGGGTAGCTTCTTAGTTATGGGGGCTTGACTTTACGGGCCGGCAGAATCGCACAGCCCAGGGGAAAGAGAGTCCGCGGGCAGGAGGCAGCCTCGAGGCGCCGCCCAGCTCCGCTCCACGCAGCACCGCACCCGCCCCAGCAGAGCAGAGGCGCAGCAGCGGGCTGCTACAGAGCCCGGCCACATTTCCACCGGGATCTACATTTTTAGGGACGCCACACCACGCCAGCACCACGGGCGGGCATTAACACCCTGGTGGAGTTACGACTGCTACCCGCCCCGCCCTGCCAGTGCCTCTCCCAGTCGGGATGCACGCTTAACCCAACACCTCGGCAGGGATACAATACGCTGCACCAACGATGTAAGATGTCTTCCGCCAAAAGGGTAAAATCGGGGGGGGGGGGAATATCTTATTTTTCTCCAGAGAGGCTGCGCCGCAGTGGTGGAGGGTGTGCCGTCAGGTCGGGTGTCTACCACCACACCACGGCCCTGGAGCGGCACGGCGCGGCTCGGGGCGGGGCGGGGCGGGGTGGCAGCGGCCTCTCGCGCCAATAAACACAGCGGTGTCACCCCGCCACGCCCGCCACGCCCCGCAACGCCCCCGCAGTGGTACGCCCGAGCCAGCACGCCGCGCGGCGCATGGTAATCTGCATTCATTACAAGCTGCTACTCCGGGGCGAGGCGGACGGGCCGCGGGGCGTGGCGGGGGCAGCGGGGGCGGGCTTGGTGAGGGGCTCAGCCGGAGGGGGAGTCCCTTCCCCCGCCCCGCCCCGCCCCCGGGGGCCACAACCACAGCCGCCATCTCCTCGCGGCGTGGCGCGGCGTGGCGCGGCGTGGCGCGGCGTGGCGCACCCCCCGGGCCCCGAGGACGGCTGTGCTCGGGCTCGGCATGGACGGGCAGGGCGGGGACCCGCGCCTACACGGACAGGAAACGCCGAGCCAATGCAAGTCACCCGAGGAGGAAACGAATCTGAAATTTTGGAACACATCGTCATGCAGAAAAAAAAATCAGATAAATTCAAAAAAAAATCATGAAAATTCAGAAAAATTCAGAAAACATTAAGAAACATTCAGGAAATTCAAGAAAATTTAGGACAAATTCTAGCAAAAATTCTCAAAAATTCGGTAAAAATGCACAAAAATTCACAAAATTTGTACGTCAACATTCAGAGTTTTCTCCCCCCTCGGAGTCATCTGGGGAGTCAGTCATCAAAGCTGCTTCAAGCGACTAGGCGCTGAGCGGACCCGCGCGCGCGGCCGGGCACGGACGGTCAGCCCCACGGGGCGCAAGTGGCCCCTCAGCGCCGCGCCGCTGCACGCCTTGCTCCTCCGCGACCGCAGCCGGGGCAGGGGCAAGGTGGGGGCGGGGCCACCTGTTTCTAATGCCGAAGAGTCGTTCGATAAGGAGACCTTCCACCGATGGCCCCCCCTCCCCCTTCCCTTTACCTGCGGAAAGGTTGCGGAAGTGCTCCGCGCTCTCCCTTTCCTACCCAACCCGGCCCTCGTTCCAGCCGAGCGATCCCGAAGATCGCTTTCATATCTCTGTCCTCGTCGCTTTCATGGAGCAACTACCATGGCCAGCGTAGGGCACCGGTGAGGGTGCAACAAGAACGGGGGGATGAAGAGCGATCTTCTGAATCAGTCGGCAGCATCGGCCGCAGCAGCTCCAGCCAGCGCGCGGGGGTGTTTGCGCTCAACTAATCACCACAGGAATCTGCAGCGACGTCGCGCCTGGCCGCGCCAGCCGCGCCAGCCGCGCCACAGCGCCGTCGACGGCGGCAGCGGGTGGACTCGAACCCCGTCGAGGGTATTTGGAGGCTGCAACCCTCATGGGAGGAGCGTGGCGTGGCGCGGCGTGGCGCGGCGTGGCGCCTCCCCCGCCTCCTCAGTAGTCCCACGAGCCCGGCCCGACCCGACCCGGCCCGACCCTGCTGCTCCACTGGGCCGTGGTAATAAAATGCGCTCGCGTAAACCTCCCCTTCACCCCGCTCCCTCCTCACTCCGCCCCGTGTCCCTCTCCTCCCCGTGTTGCGACTGTTTCGAGGGTGTGCGATGCGATTACTCATCGAGGGGCGAGCAGGGCGAGGAGGGCGGGGCGCTCGCTCTAGAACCCCGCGCGCCCCGCGCCCCGCGCCCCGCACCCCACTCCCCCACCCCCGGACCCGACTGGTTGGCTGAGATTGCAACTGGTCTCAACGTTTTGAGGTTACGGTCGGCTGGTAACAGCATGTAATGATATCAGCGCGCACTGGAAGGGAGCGGGAGGGTGAGGGGGAGGGGGAGAGGCGCGGTGTTGTACTGCCCCGAGCGGAAGGGGCGGGCCAAGGGCCGGGGGCTCGGGGCGGAGCAAGGTGCGAGGTGGTAACGATGGTCACTCTCCAGATTAGCTTGAGTGTTGAGCCTACCTGAGGTCGCGCTCGACGATACCTTGAAGAAAAACGGGTGAACGGTGAAGGGTAGCTTGAGCGGGTCGGGCCACGCCACGTTAGAGCGGAGGTTGTGGGGCAGGGGTGTGTGGGCGGGTGAGGGTGTGTGGTAGGGGTGTGGGGCGGGGGTGTGGGGCCGGGGTGTGTGGGGTGAGGGTGTGGGGCAGTAATGTGGGGCAGGGCGCGCAGCAGATCTAGGGGAGGGTTCGACGGGGGCTTCCCCCCTTCCCTAAACCGCGCCGCCGCCGCCGCCCTAGAGGCAAGCCTATAGATGCGGCTGGGAGATACAGAGATGGGGGATTACCGAGGGATTCCGGGGATCAGCCTGTGTAAGCCCGCGCGACCTAACCCCTGGCCCCGCCCGCCCCGCCCCAACCCTCCGCGCACCCCTCTCCTCTTTTTACCTCGCGCATGGCATCCCATCGCCGCCGGAGAGGAGAGCTGCTCCCTTGGAGGAGGTGCTCCTCTCTCTCCTCTCCCGCCCGGCCGGTGCGAGGCTAGGCTGGGGCTTTGCGCTCCGCTCCAGCGGCTGGGCTTCAGCAGCACGACCAGAGACGAGACGAGGGAGGGCGGGAGAGCCCCGCCCCGCCCCGCCCGGCCCCGCCCCGCCCGGCCCACGGATAACCGAATATCACGATCGCCGCCCCGCCTCACGCCTGCTCCTTCCTTTTCAATTGTTTTCTCAAACGCTCGAAAAACGTCTTTCGAAAAGGGGCCGCCGCCGCCGCGCCCGCACAGGCAAACGGCGAACCCTCTTCCTCCCCCAGAGGAAGACTTTCTCTCTCTCTCTCTCTCTCTCTCTCTCTCTCTCTCTCTCTCTCTCTCTCTCTCGCTCGCTCGCTCTTTCGCCCGCGGTGACACTCATCGGCAAACAACGCAAATCAAGTCTTCCCTGGTCTTCCCTCTGCCGCCGCACCCAGTGGCCTGCAGACTGATTCCGCAGCGCGGTTAGGGTTGTCGAGGGGCCCACCACACTTCGTTACTCGTGTGTACACAAAGAAAATTACTCGCGCCCGACTCAATATTACTCGGCATTACTCACAGAAACTCACTATCACTCACCAATCCTCGCGAACTTTTTTTTATCAAATTACGCGCGAAATAATCGCTTATACTCACTAACACTCGCCAATACTCGCCTTTACTCAAAATACTCGAGTGAGTGTACACAACTAGAGGGAGTGGGAGACCCCTCGAGTGGTGTCGGTGGTGTCCTCTCTCTCTCTTGCTCCTTATGGCCTCTCCCCATTAGTGCGATAAGGACAGAGAGACGAAACCGCCTTGCGGAATCATCCTACTGGTCTGGCCCTGCCCCTGCCCGGCTATGTCAGGAATGTGACTTCCCCCGCGGCCCCTCCCCGCCCACCCGCACCCGCACTGGACTGCACTGCAGACTGCTCCTCGCCCCGCCTCGCCTCGCGATAATGTCCTGTTCACTTCATTACCTCCGCACCGTCACGCCGCGCCACGCCACGCCACGCCACGCCGCGCCACGCCACGCCGGTGGTATTACGGGGACTCCCGCTCCCGACTCTCGCTGCTCACGCTCCGTGCCGGCTGCGTGCGTGCTCCGGGGATACCGTAGGGTTTTGCTGCACAGATTGCAAACACCAAAGTATAAACAAGTTACATTTTATTGATGAAAGGATACACCGAAACACATATCGGGAACTACCATGAAAATATTGGGAAGTTCCTTACACAACAGGATATAAATGCAACAAAAAAAGAGAGAAAAACTCAGACCATTGGTTGACTGTCTTTTGAAATCGATGACTTTATGCATTTGTTAAGAGAGTATCATAGTCCAGTAATATGTCAAATAGACTTGTAGAATCTTGGGATAACAATACCAGAATCCAACTTATATTTAATTCAGAAATAAGCATTTCTGTCAAACTGATTCCATGAAAGATTTTATACAAAATACTAAAGAGAAATGCTTAAACTTAGATAGAAGACATATAAAACCCAACAAAAGCAGCATTAAGCAGGTACACGTAATGTATGATATGCCCAGCACACCACACGATAGCATTAAGAAACATGAAATTTTATTGGTCTGTGATGAAGAAAGGCAATAAGGACGGAACAGAAATGAAAATGTGAGCAAACCAGCTCAATTCCATGACTCTTCCCTCCCTTCCAGCATAAATATTTCTTTTTTCAAGATCTTGCTCTCAGTACCTCCCTATCTGACTCAGTTAAACACTATTACCATCAGACATATAATTGGTTTCTACCTCATATAAAAAGGTTAGATAAAAAGCAGGAGGAGCAGTGAAGTGATAATATTAAAATTCATTTCAAATAATAATCATATCACAATAAGAATTACTTGTATAAATAAATAAATAAGAAGCCTTATATGGTGCCCACACAGGCAGATAAACCTGAATAGCTCTATGTGGCTACAGATCTTTGCTAACAGAGCACAGCATTCAAAGAAGATATAAATGCACAAAAAAAATTGAGGAAGTGCTACAAACTGAAATGTTACCCACTGCAATATAAAACAGACATATAATGAAGGACCAGGCAATAGAACAAATATGAGGCACAATTGACAGCAAAAGAAATTAGATCTACTCCACCATAATTGACCACAGAATAAATTACAAACATGTAACGAAAATATTATTTCAAGACTAGAGTTTAATTGAATACCCAGTATAGGAACCACTTTCGCATTAAACACATATACAAATAATTTGAAACTCCAGAGGACTGTTGTTTGAAAGAAGTGCATATCAAGAAAAAATATATTTAACATTATTTTATGTTACAGGGGAAGCAGGAGATCCTAATTGGTTTCACCATGGTCCCACATCTCAGCCACTGGGCTGGTAGTATCAATATAGGAGACACAAATCTAAAACAGTAAGTATGAAATTTATAGTATGATAAAAGGAGCTTACCAAATTAACTGCTTTATGATCAACCAATACTGATAAAAATAAATAGCTACATAAAAATCAAATAAAAGTCTGGGAGCAAAAAAGAACTTCTTAAAGGCAAGATGAGATGGAAAAGAAAAAAAGAAAAAAATTAAAAAAAAAAAATCCAAAACACAAAAACATTACAAATAATGGAATACACCTGCTAAAGATATGGAACATTTGTGTGAGGCTAAAGTGTGAAGCAAAGCTAGATAAACACAAATAAAATGACACAAAATTTGTACACTGGAAAATAAAGTATGTTTAGATAGATCAATTATGCCTGAGTAATTGCATTTCACTAAAGCTTGATACAAAAAGTGACAGCCTAGTTTACAATAGAGAAAAAAATTGTCGATAAGGCCAAATAAGAAAGTAACAATAAGGTGAGAGAAAAGCAGGAAGATAGAATTCAATAAAATCCTATCTTTCAATGACGAAACATTTTGGGAAGATATTTGACATATTATTGTTGGCTCTTCACTTTTACAGGGCCCATAATGGACTATACAAACCTGATAGCCAGATTTCTAATTGAGATTCTTTTGGTTCTTGATACTAATACTTCTCAACCTCAACTCTTACTAAACTGACTAAAAATATCACATTTGTTGAACAATAGCAGAAAGCCAAGAAAAAGAAACACTAAACACTATGGGCAACAGACAAAGGGCAGTGTAAAAACACATATTTAAAATATAGCACTCTGGGAACATAACTCAATTCGATTTTATCAAACTTTTTAAAATGGCAATATTATTCACAAACAAAGACTGAAACCAGCAGCAATTTGTTACATAACAGGAATTTTTTTTATAGTTTATGCTGAGCTTGAATTTGCTGATGCACCACTTATGGCACTGAATAAAGCTTGACTGTTTCGCTTAAAACTGCCAAGCTCTTCATCAGGCCACACAGGTTCGCCAAAGAGTTGGCTCAGCTCTTGACAGAGCTTGTGATAGTTCTGGCGCAAAACTTCTTGATATTCTTGCTGTTCTGATGTAATAATCTTACTATTAACTTGCAGAGCAGCATAGCAGATTTTCACAAACTCCCTAAACAAAATAAAAATTCATAATTAAAACAAAATCAAAAGCTATTTTCTGAATAAAAGACTTAAAACACAGACCTGAACACATCACGGAGGTCTTCAACTTTATCATCTGGATACAGTTCTGATTGACCAGGCTCAAGAAAAGCATGAGCATATGCCAAGGGGCCTGCATTAACTTGGACACACACTGATCCTTGAAGACGGAGTTGCAATTTCTTTGCATCTGTTGGCTTAGAAAGAGCAACTTCTTCCAATTCTAGCACTCTGGCTTGCATCTCATCTAATGCTACCTCAATGGGACTAAGTTCTTCAATAACATTTTCAATAACTCGAATACGCTTTGTGACATAAGGAAATGATTTTTCAGCTGAAAAGGAGATACAAATTATAATTCAAGATTGCTTTTGATTGTGAATCAATGGGAGAGTTGCTACTTGCTTGTTAAAATAGTCCTTCTTTTCCATTGATCTTGAGGTTGCCCCCTGGCTTTCTTTCCATCTTTGGTAAAAGGAGTTTCAAACATAAATCTGCAAATATCATGATTTTGCTCAAACTCCGTTTGGCGTTCTTCAAGATCAGTTTTGTCAAAGTATGGTGTTACATGAGTAACTTGAATGTGAGCAAGCTTTGGATCAAGTTCAGCCATATCAACAGGTGCTGAGTCTGTCATCATTTTTACAATGCCATCTCCAAATTTAGAAGTGTAAAGGCGCTGAAGTCTCTCAGACACTTCAGCTAATGATGCAACCTTAGGTTCTTTGTAGATATAATCAATGCCACTTTCTTCTTCAAAATAAGCCTGAAAAGTAGCAAAGCAACGTAACATACTCTGACCATTAAACAGATAAGAAACAAGATACAGTATCCAATATGATAAATACATATTTCAACCAACCTGTCCATAAAATGTCACACGAAAGAATCTTCCTAATAGCCTTTTACCTGAACGCATGACCTCTGTAACTTTCAGGTAAGCTTTACTGAGATTTTGATAGCATTGAGCTAAGGCTGCAAAATTTCTTTTCTTCTCATGCATAGGAACAATGAGACGGTATACTTCCGAAAGACATTCATATCTCTCTGCTCGCTCAAGACACTCAGCACACACTTCTAGCTGTTCCAATAGAGACTGTTCGGTGTACTGCACATCTTGAACACCTAAATTAAAATAATAATTTAATAAAAAAATAAAAACATGACAGGAAGGCAGCTTTAGTTCTGTAAAAATCATACCTGCATCTAGCTTTAAACCAATTTCGTCACGAGCAATATTCGAAGATATTTTCAAAAATGCTTCAGCTCCCCAACTCTGGACATTTTTCAGTTTAAGATATTCTGCCATGAGAGCAGCAATATGTAATTGGCACATGGCAGCCTACAAGATAAAAAATATAACATGGGTGTAGTAAACAAATTGACTGTGTGCCCTTTATTTGGTTTCACCTCAAACCTACCTCACTGAAGTTACTATCCCTGTTATGATTGCGACTTATACTTTGCAGCCATGTGTGACGAAGTTCTGGAGTGCTTGCATAAGAGTTTGCCAGACTATGTTGAAGAGCAGCAAGCATTTCCGGATCATGGTGATGTTCTCTCATTTGAGCAGTAGCCATAAGAACAGTGCGAACTCTTTTAGTTAGGTCTTTAACCTCCGAAGGAAAGCCTAAAAAGCACACGAAAAAGTAATAAAAACACAAAATCTTCACCAAAATAAATGCAATTTCTAAAAAAAATTTAATACAAGCCACTGACTGAGGGAATTACCTTTTCCTTTCATTACTTTATCACTAGTAGCATAGCTATTGATAAGAGATAAGCTTTCTTGAAATCTGGCATTGTTCAATCCTACAATGTTACCTAACATCTGTGAAACTGATATAATCATCTAAAAATTATTGTAAAAAGAAAAAAAGTTTTAAAAAATTAGAAAAAGTTTTAAATTACAATAAAGTTAAATAAAAATTTTGAAAACTAAATACTCACCTGCAAGTGTACACGCGTGATGCCTTTTCCATTTGTGAATTCAAAATTACTGCGCATCAACAAATAGAGAATTGCACAAGCTTCTTGACGAATAGTGGATAGTCTGCTATTGCAGCACCTTAGGAGCTCATAACAGAATCGTCCACACAATGACGCATTACCTTCAACAAGCAGACAGAATGGTAGAAAATGGAAATTCAAACCTAAACGGAACTACCAAAATTTAAAACTAAAGTTCAAATTGAGTATTCACCTTGGAATAACACTGAAGAGAAGTTGTTTATTAAGGCACGTAGAGCAGCAAATACATGGCGGAAAAGAGTTTCAGACTGACCAACTTGTAAGAAAGATAGCAGGATATCAAAAATCTTGTTCATAATTGGGTTATCTCCTCTATTAGCGAGAAGTGAATCCCTCATGTGGATGCAGTATTGACCAAGAGCATCAAGTGCGATAAGACCAACTTCTGTGGCCATATTGGCTTCCAAGAGAGCCTGGTACAAACGAGTTCCTGCATCAATGTCTGCATTACCTATGGGCACAAAGAAAAGGTTCAATGTAAACAAAAAAGTAAATTGTATAAAACTAGGTGATAAGTAGATCAAATCATACTTTTGGGAACAAGGCTCTCTCTTCCAACACTGTTAGTACCACTAGTTACTATGATTGTAGTTGTAACAGTTCCTGAACTATTGCCAGAGATAGTTGTACTGTTTTCAGAAACACACGGGTCCGAAGAAAAGTCTGGGGGTGCCATCCGAGCGGGAAGAGTCATAGCCTTTGCAGAACCCGTTTTATTTGCTGGGACCATTTCACGGCTTGTATTTGAACTGGTGATATTTTTGCGACCAGTGTACTTAAAGTGGTGCAGACACATTCTGAAAAAAAATAATAAGATTTAAAAAATAAAAAAGACACATATATATTACATTGATTGGAAATATTAATCAATCAGCTCAACATACTCTAAGACTCTGAAGAAATTCAAGAGCTCTGACGGTTCACAAAATTGCCACCATGCTATTAGTTGTTCCTCAGACATATACTTAACAACAAAGAGGAAACAAATCAACAAATCTTTGACCTCTCCTGGGGTTATTTTATCAATCCGTAGAGGTTGTGATGTGCTGACAGACCTGCAAGCCATGTTTACATTACATCAGCAACTAGATAACGCTAGAGGAAAAGATACTAGCACCAATGATTAATCTGATTATGGCAGTGATGTAAAATCTTGCCTAGAGTGAGTCTTTAATGTTTCTCCATCCCTTGAACAATCATCTCTCATGATTGTGGTTTCTTGGGAGGCAGTTGAAACAGCATCGCAGGACATTGTTGATGATTCTGATTCCAAGCTGGTAGTGGAACATCCATTGACAAGTCCTAAACAGGAAAATAATGCATGAATAATGAGAACACTGTCTCATTTCTATTGATGCCTAAAGTTTTCAATAAATAGCTTACCTTGGCCAGCTATCGCTGCAAAATAGTTTGCATCACGTAAGTATGTGGATGATCTCAAGCTAGCTCGAGTGTCCAGGTGCAAGGTAATTCTGCAGACAAATGATTGAAATGAAGTACTCATATTGACATTGTAAAACCAAATGGTTATTGTTTTCTAAACATGGAAATAATAAAAGGAAAAATGGCAAATTACCTATGCTGAGAAGATCTGCTACTAGTCTCACTGTTGAGGGAATCTGACACAGAATACAAACATGAACCGGTGCTATTTGATAATCTATTTGTCCTGCCAACAAATCCTGGCTCAGTCAGAATATGAACTGCGTTCAGCCTGTTCAGGTTTTCTAACACGATGCCAAGCCAAGGTGCATACAGCGCTGCAATTCGGCTCAGCTGACCCTATAGGATTCAAGTTGCATGAATATGAGCAAAACTGTGTCTAGGAGAGAAAGTACTTGAATAAATTAATATTTGTCTAACCTTGCTCTGGTATCGATCATCTAATTCATGTTTTGCCAGAAGATCCCTCAGAACTGAAATTGCTATGCGTCGAGTATGGACAACTTGGTTCAATGCAGTACGAACTTCTTGGAGAAGTAAGCCTACTAGGAAATGGAAGCGGCAAAAGTCTTCACAAAGAATGAATTCTGATAACATATCTGCAAAAGTTGAGGAGGATAAATAAATTTTCAATATTAGAATAAAGCATTAGTCTAAAGCATGTTAGTAATGATACCATTTGCCCTTGATTTACTAGTTCGCTGCAAAGGTAAATTCAGGGTGACATAATGTTCATGTGAACAAATTATTTGAAGAAAAGTTAGCTTGTAATCAAAGAGGGTACGAGAATCTTCCGCATTGAAGAGTTCAATGTATGATTTGATCAATTGGAAGACATATCCTCGATCCATGAGTGTCAGACATTTCTAGAAAGTTAAAGAATCAATAATTGGCATTTACATCTTGCAAACTATAAATAAAACTTTCTTATCAGTAATTGCCACAAACCTTAAGAAAATGAGCTAAACTCATGTTCAGTTGCTTGGTTTCCACAGGTACTTCCTTGTATCTTTGCAGATAAGGATACAATGCTTTTAAAAGTTCTTCAATTTTCCTCTGATAGCTCTCAGAAAATCTTTCATTACGAACCATCTACAACCACAAACAAAAACTATCTTTCAAGACATGGTTCCAAAGAACATCATACAGTATTTAACAACAGCTAAGGCCGACAGAATACCTTGATTCTTCCTGAACTTAGCAAATATTGAGCCATACTTTTAGCCATTACTTGGAAAAAGAAATCTGAATGCCTCATAAGTTTGTTGACAGTCAAAAAGTCAGTATAATCAGGTCTTAAAAGTGTCGGCAGATGGTGGCTAAGTTGTCCATGAACAGTAGAACCTCCATTGCTTGATGTTGGAGCTACTAGTGTGTACTGAAAACAAACCCAAAACATTATGTCAGCAAAACTGAAAATAGAGTAAATGAAAGGACATCCAAGCTGCAGAAATACATTGAGAGCAAACGTACTTTTACATAAATTTTCAGAAGTTCCTGACGACCAGCATCATGAACCATATTTACGATATTAACTAAAAGTCTAATTATGTTCAGTCCAACATCTTCACTTGAACAATTAACCAACAATGTTAAAAGTTGATTAAGTATTGTTGGCAGTAGAGACAATACAGCTGACAACTGAACAGCATGAGCAGCCTGAAATAATAATAAAAATGTGACAATTGTCAACGGGATAGATTTACAGCTAAAAAGAAGAAGAGAAAACATAATAGATACCTTCAAGATTTGACATGTCTCAGTTTCTGAAGGACAAGCTCTTGCAAGTTTTGGATCTAAAAGTCTCTCAGCATGCACAAATAAGTTATGTAAGTGAGGATCTTTAGTTAGCACAGTTGAAACCATTTGGAAGTGTACAATAAAAATGGGTTTCTGACCATCAACCCATGTAACATCTGGTCCACTGAACTGAAAGTAAAAACAGAAAAACCAAGAAGCAAAAACATCAGTCAAAAGTAAAAACCACTCCCAGAATCAAATGTTTGATCCTGAGATGTAAAGCTCCTTTTTCCCCCATATAGAGTTCATCAAAATGTACACTTGTTATGACAACAGCAATTGGTGCTTAACATCCTTACTTCTTAATTGGATTTTCAGCAATTCTTTTCTTTTATAAACTTGAATAACTTTCTTGTTAAATTTGTTTAGGAGTATGTAAGCTTTAAATTTATAATGTAGGTTTGGAAATTAAAATTTTATTAAAATGGGTGCGGTAGTCTATAACCTACAACTTGAAATTGTTATTTTCTCAGAAGGTCACAAAAGTCACAAAAACATCTTACAGCAGTATTTCCATCAGATGTATGGTGACCTTTCTAATTATTGCAAAGGTTTCTATGTTATGTTTTGTACATTTAGAGATGAATCCTATCATAACACTGCTGTGGTGAACACAACTCTCATTCTGAACACACTAACTTTAATAAATTAGTGTGTGAAAACAAGTAAAATTTACCCAGCAGTTACAGTATATTTGTTTTCCTCTATTTTTTTCCTTTCTAGTCAAAATTAAATAATTAACTGATAACCATTACATTTAATCCAAGCATTAAGAATGGCAGTGCTTAGCAAAAGACAGGACACTGTTGCACATATAGCTGACATGATGATAAAAGCTTTTGACGTTTCAAACACAAATACATTGAATTCTAGCAGATCATTCCCAAGCTCTTTCTGCCAATCCTTACCTATCCCCGGTCGATCAATAATCAACATGCTCACCTAGAAAGCCAAAATAGTCATAGTCCCACATAAATAAAGAAGCACACACAAAATGGCATCCATTAAAATGAGCAGCATGAAAAGTTTTATGTTCTTTTTTTTTCCTTTTGCATACTTATAAAAGTACATGTAATGACCTAAGCTCAATCTATTAGATAAACCCTTTTCAAACACAATATGAAAGTATTTCAGAAGCAAAAATGCAGCATGCCTTGCCAGCCGAACAGTATGCGTAGTACACCTAGTCACCAACCACCAAACTAACACAAACTACATACAACACATTAATATGCCTCTGATGTGAAGATTGAATCCATCTGTTGTCACGACAAGTCCTCAGACTGATAACAAACAGCAAGCTGACAGGCTAGTACATACGTACGGGAAGAAGCAAATCTATAACTTCTAACAGACCAAAAATATAAATCACTTCTAATGCAGGAAAACTAAAGAGATGGTAAAATACAATGAAAATAAAAATTAACTCTTCACTTATTGTAGCACATAAGGCTAAAATTTCAAAAGTAAAGTAAGACAATAAACAATTTTATAAAGGGTACAAAACATCTAAAAAATGTTTTACCCCACCCTACCACCCAATAACAATAACCACAATAGTATACCGAAAGCAGTTAGAAGATGCAAACACTTACATGTGTTCCCTTTCCTTCATGCGCAGGCTCAGCGTCATTACTCACCCCCTTGCCTAGGCCCAGTGGTTGGATGGCCAAATAGCCTGGTGGTAAACCAGCGGCTACAGGTAAAATTTGTTCCTCCACACATATCCTTTCATGAAACAGAAAAATTGGTTTATTTAGAATCTCATATAGAAAACACACGAACATGAATGATACCTATGAAAAGCAGCTCACCTTCCTTTGTGCAGAAGAGGCACCCACGCATACCCTACACAGGTTTCCACATTTACATCTTTTTTCTTTGTTGTGTCACAGGAAATATGATAAAATGTAAAGAGTAAGTGATGTTTAGCAGTTATCTGAATTGGTAGGCGTATTTTTACTTCATCACACCATGTTGGTGTGGTGTTGTGATGCACAATTGAACAACAGATCTGAGAAACTAGAGATGGTCCCCCGGGTGAGCCATATATTGCCTGATAAAGTTTAGATGGGACAAAACTAATTACTATGGGTCATTCAGAATTCACCACCAGTATGAATTGAGAGAATAACTTACACACAATGGCTTGGCGTCCTCCTCATCGCCATCTCTGAGCTCAACAAAGCAAGCAATGTTTCGAGCCCGAGCAAAGGTCTTCTGGTTGTCAAAGTTTAGGCTTTGAGGATAGACATAGAGATGGCTCACAAAGGTGGTGTAAGGACTCACATCACATTCTGGAACTGAGCCCTCTAATTCGCACACTTCACGGGTGCAGTCATTGATAGGTGGAATTGGAAATGGTTTGAGTGCCATCAAATTAGTAGCAAGGCAATCTAAAAGAAAAGAGGAAAAAATTAATATGAAAACCAAACGAAGAAAACCAGAATTGATAAGCTTGCATTTAAAAACTGTATAGAGAACACACTTCCAGGCAGCTCTGTGAGGAGTTCTAATTGAATTTTTATGCTTCCAGGTATTACAGTTAGTCTGCTCATCTTATCAGGCCTGAAATAATTTTTACATTAATTACAACAGTGAAAACCGCGTTTGAGGAAAGTTGTAAAATGCAGACAAATACACACTTGCGAAAGTCAGAGAGAATTTTAATCAGATCTTCGTCTTTCAGTCTGTGACCATCCTGTCTGTATATGGCTGGGAATTCTGATGCAGTATCGAGCTCATTACTGTATTGGCGAAAGAGTGGCTTTGCTGACCAAGCAAAAGGCATTCGATATTTTCCTAGCCTGAAGATGTACAAAAATAGTTTGGACTAATTTACACCAATATTTATTATCAAATTAAAGAATTGTAATAATTGATATTACCTCTGACTGCATGTTTTTACATGTCTCTGTACTTTTAATCCAAGTTTTGGATCCTTAGTATTTTTCACATAAGGCTCAGAGGTAGGACACATACCTCCTTGTAGAACTTTATCAATTCTCATAACAAGGTAAATATCAGAATGCGGACAACTAATGTTAAAAATTGCCTAAGAAAAAAGAGAAGCGTCACTGAAACCTGATCCACATTTTTTTTCCATTATTAATATTTTTAATGAAATAAAAATATTACCTGTTTGGGAAAATGAAGCCATTCTAATGACACTTGTTCAAGCTCAGGAGATAGATGAGTCAGAGGATCAGTAACTGGGTGCCCATTGCCATTACAACTCTCAGCACCGGTAGGAGCGATTGGAAGTATTTGACGAATCAGCTCATCATTAATATCAAATTGGAAATTTTCTGAAAGCTTGCGTCCAGCCCGTGCATCATATAATGCCATTGAGGTAAAGTAGGGCTCAACCTGAAAATATTAGATTTTCATGACCAATTTTTAATTTCCTTAAATGAGATAGCTGCTGGGTATTTGAACGGAAGTATTTACTTGTCCAAGAGTTTCACTTTCTCCTTCAACTGGTGCTTGAAGCTTAAATTTCAATTCCTCACACTTTGCCAAAATGCGTAGCCCAAACTTTTCTTTAAATGGTTCAATATTACTTTCAACAGAGCTGAGAGCACCTTGTTTCACATGCTGCACAAAACACAAAGCATTATTCTCAATGGGGTGGATCATGAAAAAATGAATTTTAGTCATAGAGAATTTTGACTGAGCCTACCGGCATGTGAGGATAAACACTAAAGAGTCTTCGTCTATTTTCTTTTCTTGCATGGGCAATTGACATATCTGTCTCACGAGAGTACTTCATCAACTGTGGGTTCATGCTTTGATCTAAACCTTTCAAGGTACCATAAATAGGAAGTTGTTGAGGGGAAGGTGGAGTTGAACTTGCTGCAATTGATGGAAGTGAAGTTTTTACTGATCTAGATTTAGGAACCATAACCCAGAACAGGCAATATGTGTTGACTGGATTTAGGATTATGAAAGAGATGAATGAAATTTACCTCTTTCAAGGGACCCAGGGGGTTTATCTTCTTGTTGACGATTGATGTGCAATACTTGTTGAAGTTTACTGAGCCAGTCATGTAGTTCAGCCTCTGACTCAGCAGCAAGGCAGTGTGATTTATGGCCCTGAGGCATACGTAGTTCCATACAGAAACGCCCTCTCTTTGGACTCTGCAATCAAGATTAGCAATTATAGATTGCAGATACTAAATGAAGAAAAAGAGAAGCAATGAAAACACCAGAACCTAAATACTGTACCCACCCGTACAACTTCAGTACAAAAGTCCATAACGATTGTGGCCTTAGCTTCTCCTTTTTTATCATCTTTGTGCAATTCTAAAATATAAGTGCCATCCACCTCACGTCTGAGATAACAGTAACGTCTCTTAAAGGACTTTGAGGCAATGTTGCCGAAAATTCTATCAGAACCCACTTGAGGGCCTTTCAGAAGATATCCTTGTTTAGTTATACCTTCACATGTTTTGTTTACAACACCCTAGGATATGAAAAATATTTAAAAAAATAAATTTTGAAAATGACAAATACAGTAATTGGCATCAAAACAAGTTGAACTTACCTCATCAACTTGATCTGCATCAGTGTCAACCTCATACACTTCATCTTTTAGCTCGTCTACCTTAGGTACCCTACAGCAAAGAAGAAAAATCTTTAAGAAAAGAGAACAAGAAAACTTTTTAGACATTACAGACTGAGCAAGAAGTTGTACTCACTTTGGTAGTTCTAAGTAAGTTCCTGAGTATGCACTATATTTATAATGAACTAAATGCCAATTACTTGCATAACTTTTGAGGCATTCCTTCGTAAGCAAATTCTCTCTGCTATCACACTCTGGTGGGCTTGGTTGAGACACAGTGCGGTATTTTCTTGGCAAAACAACTTGCTGTAATTTTAAAAAGTGGGTGTAATAATGAAGAAGTTCTGCATTTCCATTCAACAAAATTCAAAACTGGAGGAAAGAGAGTAACACACCGAAACATCATCGGGTGGGTACACAAGCAGTTCTCGATGTGGATCATTGTGTAACAGAGTTTTATTTTTGGAAATGTATTCCTCAAAATTGACAGGCTCCACCATGAATAATTTGTTCTGAAAATACAAATCAATAAATTAGGACAAATTATGTGACTTGTTCAGCTCAAAGAGAGAACTCAGGGTTTCCACAAGCCACAAAGTACTTAATTAGCGGGAGGACAAGATATCATGTGAATAGATACATTTGTTGCAACAAAATCAGGCCAAATGAATAAGAATTTTAGGTTTGTTTACATACAAGGTCAGGTCAAAGTACAGAACGTTTTATACTTAGACTAAAGTTCAGTTTTACTTATTTATCGCACGAAAGGCAATCTTGAGCGAAAAATAGAAAATCCCTGAGGGGTAACAACCAATATACTGTCGTGACATTACAATTCACTATTGGTTTGAATGGGATTTATCAACACTCACCTGCACAGTACTTTCTCTCACCACCTGTGACACAGTTTCCCTCAGTTGAGCGGCCATTCCCGGTTTACCTAAACCACGGGTAAACTTTCTTTCCGTCATTTTCCTTGAAATTGAAAGTTCAGGCAACAGGTGAAAAAACTATGCGGAACATTACAATATCGGTAGTCATTTAAGCCCCAGGTTCATGATCGCACTGGCACCAACAACAACACCCTAGACAACAACATGAACACAACAGTGCCAGGCAGTGCCAGGAGTACCATCTGAACCTTGTAGCAAGGCACAGTCCATGTCTGCCAACAGTTACACTTCATCAGGTGTTCACAATAGCAAAAAAACATTTGCAAGTCTATGAGAAATGGATTGTGATTAAAATTCTAGAACGTATTTCGATGATTAGATTTACTATGAGCGATATATAGTGTCGCTAAGAGAGTATTCCACAAAGATATCAACACTGAAAAGAGTGGCATTCCCGGCGCACCTGTATTATAGCAGAAACGCGGGGACATTTGAATACCGACGCGTGGGCTGCTTGAATTTCCTGTTCCAAGACGAGCTAGATTCCATTTAATTTACTATCATTTATTTCCACAAATACTTAAATTTCTTACAATACACGCTGGTTCCAAACATTCATTCACATAGAACAAGTCTTTTTGTAAACATAAATAGAATACATAAAAAGATGACCAGAAATAAATGCTTATGACTAAGAGAGAAACAATTCTGATTGAACACTCTCTGTGACTAAAAACTAAATTTGAGTAAATGCAGGTCTATCATCACATGCACAGCAAAGGTATAAAATGATCAGATTTCTAAGACTAAGGTAATAATTTCTGAAATATATAAAGTGCATGGTAGGCATAAATATTGTCACAACTTATCCTCATGATTTTCAATTTTGAATGATGTTATAATGTCTGTACCCTTTTATAACTAGGAGATAAAAATTTACACATGCTGAGCTATATACATCCAGAAACTTACATCAAGATCTACTCAATACTGATACTGATTTAGATTATCTTATGTCTTCTTAAGACACCCTTAAAATTTACCAGATTCAACAGTAATCAATCTGTTGATGTACATATTGTGCTGAACTTCAAGAGCACTGCCCATTAAAGAATATTAATTGTGAGTAAACTTGATTGCTGAGGTGAGCCTATGTGGATTGGATGAGTTATTTTCATTATATAGCTAAATGACTTCACCTCTTACTCTCTAATGACAGTAAAACTTGGCAGTAAAATAGCTCTCAATTTAATTTTGAAAGAATTGATTGATTGATTAGGACCAAACCCACTGAGGAGTTGGTCCCAGCGCGAAGTTGGTCCGTCGGCGCCCCCACACTTGCGGTGTGGAGAGGAAATTCTCAAAACTATTGGCACACTTTTTTTTTTTTTTTTTAGAAATCCTTAACACTTCATGCTGTTTTCTTTATGTTCCATTACGAAAATAACAAAAACTACTGTCAATAGGTATCTATTTTCTGTAAAACGTGCACTCAGCACTTCAAACTATTCAGCCTTTTGATGTCCAATTTCCCTCTTCTTTTCCTTGCTCTTTTTGAGTGGGTTTGATTTGCAATGTTGGTACAAGTTATTCAGATCAAATGCAAGCTTGATGTTATCCTAGAGAGAAAATGTTAATGTATCAGAGGATGTATGTCAGTTGATGCAGCAAATTTCCAGGACTACAAACCTCTGTGAAAAAGAAGCGTATCAGTTTATTGCTAGTGTCAACGCATGGACGTCGGAGGGATTCCTTTCCATCTTTGAAGAGGATGACTGTGGGGAGCTGCTGTGAACTAGCACCATCGTTGATCCTATACTTTTTTGCTGCATCTGGATAGCGGCCAATGTCGATCTTTCCAAATTTCAAGTTATCTAAATTATACCTGAAACAGAAATGTCCATGGTAAGAGAAAGAGAATGAGGGCAGAGTAAATCATTTAAAACAGAAAAACAATACGGTTTCAAAGGCCCTGTGAAACTTACTCATGAGATAGCTGGGCAAAAATAGGAGCAAAGTTAACACATGCTGGGTTCCATGCAGTATAAAAGGTGACAATCCAGGTCACTTTCTTATCTCTTTCTAACTCTTCATCAAGGCCAGCAACAGTTCGAAAGTAGGTAATATTTTCAGGTCCAGTGTAAGTAGGTTCCGGCAATAACAATGAAAATACTGAAAATGAAAATGTGATGGTCCATATAACTACTTACAATTAATAATTTACGAAATCCTTTAACAGACGTACAATCTTTATTTTAAAGCAATGTAAAATTTGAGAGACAACTTACAGACAAACAAAATAGCAAATCCAATACCCATACGAACATCAGCATAAAACCATAGAATGAGATTCGCCACCTTTGCATAGATGAAACTTGACGACAGGTAGTTAATCATTGTCACACTACCAGCTTTTCTTGTTCTCAACATGACCACAATCATCAAAAAGAATAGAATTTCCGATTCTCTCTGAAATTGAACAAAAATAAAATACCAAAATGGGGAATGGCAATGTGTCTTTAACACTCATAAGTGCAATCTAGTTAAATATCGATTGGAACGAAATCTTAAAATTTCTCACTGTCAGAGAAATACAACGTGACTTTCTGTTTGTACTTACAGAATCCAGTTCACATTCTGCTGCAGGGAATACTAACGAACAGAGAAAAGGGAGTTTCTTAGCTGTCACATATGACAAACTAAGTAAAATATTAACCCAATAAAAGGGTTGAAGGAGCAAATGTAAATCCTTCTTGAAGGACATTTTCACAGAAAACGAGAACGAATTAATTAAACAAAATGCTTTATTTCCTGTCGCTTGCTTGAAGACGGGCGAGACGGGCAGACGTCTCAACCGTCTGCTAACCAAACTTCACAACTTTTCACACAGCCTTAGCCTTCTAAAGAGGAAAAGGGTGCCAGTACTACAGACAAAAAATACTTACACCGGAAAGCCAAGTGAAGAGAAGAATTTTTGTAATTTAAACTTCCGCAGCAGTTCAGAAGTGTTTGAAGGTCAAGAGGAATTGAATATTGGAGTTGACTTGTCGATAAACGCACGCTTGTATGTCCACCACTATTGTACGTAATTGGCTAGTAGTTGGTCAACATGACGCGCGGTTTTGAAAGGGAGCTGGGAAACCAGCACCATGAAATCATTTCCATTCGCTGCCTTGCCTTCTTATTCCAATTGATGATAATTGGATATGTAAATGTTTGAGAAAGTAAGTACATTCTCTTAGTCATTTTTGTTTTTAATGCACTAGTTAAAGAAAGGATCCATAGAAAAAAGTAGTACTACCAGACCTCTGTTCTCCTCTTCCCCCCTCCACCACCACCCCCTCTCCCTTCTACTCCACTTTCCCCCTCCCGTCCAAAACGTAGACCCGAAGGAAGGCGATGACCCGAACCGAGAGAGATAGCCTCACTGCACAGCCCAAGTGAGAGACAGAGATAGCAGCATTCGAGCAGCTTCGGGCATCTCCGTCGACATTTCTGGAACGTTCGGGATTATTCTGCTCCGTACGTGGGCCGAGTATATAAGCGAACGGACGCGTTGTCACGTAACTGTTCGTACTTTTCTGTTCGGTGCGTCCGTCCGTGCGTTGTGTAGCCAGCGATATTTTCGCGCAGTGTTGTGATTTAAGTGTGTCTGCTCGCAGTACTGTGGATTATTTCTTTCTTCTACGTTTGATACATTCCTGGTGAGTATATTTAACGTGTGGTTGCTTTGGAAGAAGTGCCAAGAGACGAAGGCTTTAGAAAACGCTCGAGTGACCAAATTTGGCAACGACTCCGACCCTGAATCACCAGGTTTCTTTTAGATGTTTTTCGGTCGAATGTGAAAGTGCTTTTCGTTCTTTTCAAATATCCTATTTCTTATCGTTAGCTGCCTATTCAGAATTTCTTGTGCTTGAACAGTAATTTTGTTTTTGAAACCCAAGCTCGTGATGGGATCAGTAGAACAGAACTGTTGAAGTCTTGTGACTTCTTACTTGTCCTCAAGTGATTTCGTTTCTGGTATTGAAATTATATTACCTTCTAAGAGAACTCCAAATTGAATTAGTATGAATCAATATTTCTTTTACCATCACTGAAAGTTCTTGCAGTTCTCTCTTTTCAATATAGTCTCGTTTTGAATACCTTGCCAGTGCCATTATCATTATTACTCCTGTCAGTATGATTTTGAATTTTTCCCTTTCTACCTCGGTTTTTCATTCTCTTTCTATTTTGCTTTGACACTGCACTCCACTTATCATTGTTGCCTAGCAATGTATGGGCCTTGCAATGGGTAGGTTTCCTTTTAGGCCATTATCATTTAAAATTTTTAGGAGCTATATTGAATCCCTCTTTACTAAATTCTGTAACTATGTTGGCCACAAAATTTCTTCTTTGACTGATATCAAAAATGTATCATCCATTTGAAACATCCTATTACAATTTTTATTCCAACCACAACTGTCATCCAAGTTATTTGAACTATAATTATTATAATAATTTTAACTACCACAATCATTATCAATATGGCCCAGCTATTAATTATTATGGTATGCATGAGACTCTGTCTTCCACAGAGATCAAGACTTCCTTGATGTCACTCTTAACAACTATTTGTTTATTTGTTTGTTTCAGTTCGAGGCGCCATGGGGAAAGACTACTACAAAATTCTTGGTGTTCCCAAGAATGCCTCTGATGACGACATCAAGAAAGCTTACCGCAAATTGGCCCTAAAATATCATCCTGACAAAAACAAGACTGCAAGTGCTGAAGAACGCTTCAAGGAAGTTGCGGAAGCTTATGAAGTTCTTAGTGATAAAAAGAAGCGAGATGTGTATGACCAGTATGGTGAAGAGGGTTTGAAAGGTGGTGCTGGAGGAATGGGTGGTGGAGGCAGTGGAGCTCAAGGAGGATACTCATACACATACCATGGTGATCCGAGAGCAACATTTGCTCAATTCTTTGGAGGCAGCAGTCCATTCCAAACATTCTTCGATCTGGGTGGATCTGGTGGTAATAGAATGTTTTTCCATGATGATGAAATGGATATGGACATGGACCCATTCTCATCAATAGGCATCGGGGGCAACCGACCCGGTGGTCCTGGAGGTGCTTTCAGATCCCATTCATTCAACATTCATGGAAACCAAGCTAGAAATGCCAAGGACAAAATGCAAGATCCTCCCATTGAACATGATCTTTATGTCACTCTCGAAGACATTTTGAAAGGTTGCACCAAGAAGATGAAAATCTCGAGAAGAGTCCTCCAGCCTGATGGATCATCAAGAAAAGAAGATAAAGTCCTGACTATCAGTGTCAAACCTGGCTGGAAAGCTGGTACAAAGATCACGTTCCAAAAGGAGGGAGACCAAGCCAGAAACAAGATACCTGCAGATATTGTCTTCATCATCAGAGACAAGCCTCACCCTCATTTCAAACGCGAAGGATCTGATATCAGATATGTGGCCAAAGTATCACTTAAAGAGGTGTGTATGATTAATTTGAACACTGCTTCATTGTTGATGGTAATTGTTTTACTCTTTGTACAAATGTGGTCTAATGTCTTTCGTTTTCTCTTTACAGGCTCTCTGTGGCATCAGGATAGAAGTACCAACTCTTACTGGAGAAAAGATACCTGTGAATCTTACACATGAAATTATCAAGCCAACAACAGTGAAGAGAATCCAAGGCTATGGATTGCCTTTCCCCAAGGAACCAACTCGCAAAGGAGACCTTCTGGTTTCATTCGATATTCATTTTCCTGACAACTTAAGTCAAAGTGCCAAAGACATCCTGTTTGATGCTCTGCCGTGAGCTTAAATACTGATATCTGTAAGTGTCATGTTGTCCCCTGTAACTCAGTACTTTGAACAATACAAGGCCAAGTGATGTGAGGAATAATTGAGATTTATTTTGTTTTGAATTTTAAAGTGAATGTCCTGGCAGTATTTTTTGTTTTCTTTCTTTTTTTTCTCTTTTTTTTATAATATATTAATCGAAACATGCAAAAGTTGACCCACCCTCAAACTTGCTTTAGAGTTCAAATGAATCTGTTGAACCATTAAGTAACTGTTATTTTAATTATTTTCTTATTGGGGCACACAACCAAACTGGTGACACTTCAAATGTATGAGACCCGATTCTAAAGGCTGTGATAGTTAAAATATGTTGAGTGTGTATGGGGTAGTATTTATGTGAAATAAGTAGTTTAAAAGCAATTGTTAGTCATTTTGCTGTTTTTGTTAAAATGTGGTACTGGCTAGTTGGTTGTGTCAAATTTCAACCTTGTATGTCAAGAGTGGGCTGCTGTTTTCATCTACCTTTATACCTGCTCTCTCATCAATACAAACATTTTTCTGTTGGTCATCTCTATCCTTGGTCTTGTTTCAGTTTCTTTGTGTTAAGTGTATGTCCTCTTTATGGAATTTGGTAACAGTAAGAGTAAGTGGTTGTGTGATGCTGATAGAGAAATGTTTGGAATGTGGCTAGTGAGCCTCTATGTTCAAAGTGGTGAAGGTAGGGCATCTTGAATCAAGGGTTGTTAAGACTGACATTGTTTGCTACCTCAGCCATAGGCTACTAAAGAGAAATGATATACCGTTTGCAGCCGTTTGATTACTAAATGAGTGCGTGCATTATTCCTAGGATTGATATCAACCTTAGCCAGGATGTAATGTCATGGAGTGGAGCTAAGGCGTTTGATTACTTAGTCATTCGAAGTAAAGGAGGGATATCAGCTCCCTGCTTGACATAAAAGGATTGAATTTGACAGAGCATCACATGTGTCAAATGGCTGCACGTTTTAGTGCAGGTTGGTACAAGATGTTTTGACTATGTTAAAATCATCCCTAAGTGTTTTACCATTGTACATATTTCTTAAATTCATTTGTATAATAAATTAATCATTCAGTTCAAATTCGCCCAAAATATTTTTTTTTCTTATCCATCCCGGTACCAGATATGAAATGAACAACACACACACTCCGTGCCAGTGTTCAGGATCAGCGCTGGCTGCGCCGTCTTGTTCTGTCGGGAATCGCCACCCGCAGTGAAGTGCTCTGTCCTGTCCTGCAGGCTGGTTCCGAAGATCGCTCTCGCACCTCCGTCCCTGTCGCACTCATGGGGTCCTGCCATAGGTGCGACAAGGAAAGAGGTACGAGTGCGATCTTCGGCATCAGTCGGCTGGGCAGCCATGTACGGCTTTGGAGACGGTGCCGCGCCGCGCCGGCGGGGTGGAGGTGAGGCGCGGAGCTGCGCGGAGCACAAGGCCGCTGCTGCACGAGACGAGACGAGACGACTGCTCGCACTGCTCGCCCCGGCCCGACCCCGACACTCTCCCCCTGACCCATGAGACCACCTGGACCACCCGAGGTGCAGTCATACAGTTTGGGTAATCCTCAAGGGGGAAACAACTCTGAATTTTGCGTACAAATTTTGTGAATTTTTTAAAGGGAATTTTCGCGAATGTTTGCTTGAGTATTTTCTAGAATTCTGTAAATTTTGTGAATTTTCTTAATTTTTTCTATTTCCGAATTTTTCCTAATTATAAGGTTCACAAAGATTTTAGAGTTGTTTCCCCCTCGATAGTCCTCTTCGCTCCTCTGGGCCGGGCCCGGGCCTGCCACGGAACGGGACTGGAGGAAGAAGGGCGTCGCGCCAAACCGCCGCCGCCGCGCTCAGCTGGGCGATTCCGCACATTGGTGTCTTCTCTTTGTCCTTGTCGCACTCGTGAGGCGAAGCTGTAAGGAGAGAGAGACAGACAGACAGACAGAGCAGGACACGCTGTTCGGAATCACACTCCAGGCTGAGGCTGAAACGGCTGAAACTCTGAAACTGGCCGCAATCAAGGTTCGCATATACCACCGCTGGGAGCAGGCCAAGGGGTCAACAACTTGGCATATTCAGTGTACAGGCATGCGGTAATCAGTTCAACATTCAACCATATTCAAGTATTCGGAGTACACAAAATCCCCAAAAGTTAATGACCCCTCGGAGCAGGCAACCGCGCGGCGAGTTGACGCTGTCGACCTCCGAGTCTCTCTAGACGGGGCGCGCCAGCCTCAGCCTCCCGAGTCGGAGTCCCGACCCCGGTGACGGGCTCGGGGGCGCCGAGTGTGTCCATCCATCTGGTCCTTCCCGTGGTCCCGGAGGGGGGCCGGGGGCCGAAGCGTCGTGCGTGGCGACCGCGCCGCGTAGCAAAGCGAGTGAGTCAGCCGACTTTCCCTCCAACGCTCAACGCTCGCCTCGCCTCTGCGCGGCACGGCCCGCTTCGGCGGGGGCGTTAAGCACTCCGAAAGCCTAGGCGGAGCGCCGTGCCGAGCCGTGCCGAGCCATGTCGTGGACGAGGCCCCATTCATTCTGCCGCCGCGATTACACTGAAAAAGAAAACGGTGCGGCGTATGTCCGTGTATTTGTTTTGTTCCGGCCCGGCGGGGCGGGGCGGGACGCGCCACACAGCCCTGGTCGATGCCGTGGTCGTCATGGGGAAGTTCAACGACCAGGTGGCGGAGCGGGGCGCGGCGGGGCGGCCCCGGTGGATCGACGCCCCAATCGCTGCCCACGCGCAGGGAAGTCCAGTCCAGTCCAGTTCGCTGTGGTGCGTCCCATAGCCGTCTGATTCCGAAGATTGCTCTCGCGCTTCCGTCCTTGTCACACTCATTGGGTCCTGCCATCCGAAACATAGGGCACCGCCACAGGTGCGACAAGGACGGAGGTACGAGAGCGACCTCCGGAATCAGAGGGCAGTGGTGGCAACCCCGGGCAATGCCGCGGCGAGTCAGCCACACCTCCGCGGGCATCGCCACCGGAAGGAGGCCCCCGAGGGGGAGCTGGAGGAAGAACGCTGGCAGCTGCTCCCAGATTCAGAAGATCGTTCTGCAGTTCCCTCTCACTCACTCCAAGTGGCCGAGACTCATGCATGTGACAAGGAGGTGTACACGAAAGCGCTCTTTTTAACCTGACGGCTGGCAGTGCTGAGGCGGGGTGGCCACCCCACCTGCGTTGCGCAAGTTGTGGAGGGTGGGGCGGGGCGCGGGGCGCTCTCGCCGGGGCTCCCATTCATTGTGACGCCGAGGCGGAGCGGGGCTGTGACCAGGGCGTGCCCGTGCCGCCGGCCAGTGCTCGCCCTCCCCCTCCCTCCGCCCCGCACCACGTGGGGTCGCCGACCCCAGCAAACCCTGCCCCGCCTGGAGGCCGCCGCGCCGGTCTGCTGCAGACTGATTCAGAAGAGCGCTCTCCTCGATCTGTCTCTTTCGCACCTTCATGGCGCAGTCCATGAGCGCGAGAGAGACAGGGCGAGGAGAGCGCTCTTCTGATCCAGTCTGCAGGAGGAGGAAGCCCGCGTTCCGTCCGCGTCTCCGAGATGAGGAGGGTTATGACGGTTATGACCGCGGGGCGGGGCGGGGCAGGGTGGGACGGGGCGTGCCAGGGATAGCACGCACGCCAATGCAAAGAAAGTGGTGCGTGCCCCAGTGTGTCAAGGCCAACACAGATCCATTTCTAGTCGCCGCCGCGCCGCGCCGGTCCCCCTCTGCCGCGCGGGACTGGGCGGAGCGGCGCCCGGTGAAACGTGCGGAGCAAGTGCGCGAAATTGTTGCAAAATGAGCAGGACGGGGAGAGCAACGGCCGAGTTTACCCATGCGGTCTGGCGCGAGGCGGCGGGCGGGGGGTTAAAATAGCGCAAGGAAAAATACACGCCGAGTGCGGAGAGGCGCGGCGGCGGCGGCGCGGTTGGCGGATGGGGCACTCAACCCCGTTCCGTCATTCAAGTGGCCCTCCGCCTGAGCGCACATCATCTGTCCGCTCCGGGGGAAAAACAAGTATGAATTTTGGTGTACCGGGTGTTTCTTTGAATGCGTAACAGTGTTGCGGGTTTGTCTACCCCATTCTGCCGGTGCGCATATTTTAAATTTCCGTAAATTTCTGTAAACTTATGTATTTTTTGGTGAATTTTTCTTTAAATTTTACCTAATTTTGTAGTGAATTTTCTAGAATATCTCCCGAATTTTCATGAATTTTAGTGATTTTTTTCTTTTTTCTCTGAATTTTCCTGAATTACGACGTGAATCAAAATTTCAGAGTTGTTTCCCCCTCGGCCCGCGACAGCTTGGGCCGGGCCACCGTTCGCCTGGTCTGCGGCCTGTAGACGCTCTCATATGGGGGTTCGATGGGTGCGCGGCGAAACCAAAGTCTTTGGTTTTCATTGGGTTTTCAGGCAGCTCTATGTGCCTTAAGCTTCCATGTGCAAGTCCCGCGAAGCTGCTCGAGCACGAGGACGAGGAATCAGTCGGCATGGCCGAGGCCAAGTCTCACTTTCGATCCTGCCTGATTGATCTTCTTGGCCAGCGGTCGGAGCGCGCGCCGAACATGTCACCGCCGCCCCACCCCACCGCGCCATGCCAAGGGCACCAAGTGCTCCTGGGGCGCTCCGCTTGGCCCCGCCACTGACACTGACAGTGGCAGAAGTGCAGTCGATACCGCGCGGGGCGCGGGGGGTCAGCTACGGGTCGCTGCTGCTTAATTCAAACACGCCATACTCAACCCCAAGGTGGCCCTGGCGCAAGCCCGCGCAAATCCTCGCCAATAGTGCACTCGCCCTGAGATAAAACAAGGGTAGAAGTGGAATCAAAAGCATGGCTATGCTTCGAGCATTTCTGTCTGTGGCTGGCCTGGTTCTCGTGAGTCGAGTGAATTCAGTTTGCCTCTGGCCTGGCTAGGCGCGGCCCGGCCCGGCCAGCAATGACAAGCGGCGCATGCATGTTAGGCCCCCCGCGCACCAAATAAAATGAGCGCGGCTCAAGAGGGACCCCGTCCCAACCCGCGCTCCACCCCGCGGCGGCCTGCTCCTAACATGGAAGTGCGAGTGCCCCGCCCCGCCCCGCCCCGCCCCGCCCCGCCCCGCCCCGCCCCGCCCCGCCCCGCCCCGCCCCGCCCCGCCCCGCCCCGCCCCGCCGCGCCCCGTGAGGCGTCGCTGACCGCCTAGTCCTCGCCCCACCCCGACCTTCTTTATTTAAAAAAATAAAAAATATATGTTTGTGTTTTGATTTTTCTTTTGATTTTTCGAGGAAAATGTCTTTCACTTTTTGATAAATTTTGATCTTTTTCCTCACCATGTTCCTGACTTTTTTCAATTCTTATTTCCGTTTTTTACTCATTATTTGTTCTAGATTTTTCGATTTTTTCAGAATCTTTCTTTCTTGATTTTATTTTGATTTTTAAAAAAATTCTTTTCAATAATTTTTTAAAAGATTGTTTTGGGGGTAGTACAATGATTTTTCGAAGTGATCCGCCCCTTGGCCCCGCCTCGAGATGTCGCGTCTCGGCGCCCGTCCTGGGAGCGAGGCTAAGCCCCCGGCCCCCTGCCCCCTGCCCCCTGCCCCCTGCCCCCTGCCCGCCCCCGCTCGTGTTTTGTGTCTTTGTACTGTGGGAAAAGCGGGCCGATGATAGGGCGGGGCGAAGCCGCGAGAAAGGGGGAAAAGGGGGGGGGGGGCAGCAGGCTGCCGAACGCTTTAGAGTGTCTAGAACCGGGTCAGCTTGAAGCTTGAGTCCTCGCCTCGGCCGACGGGGCGGGATAAGCTCTCCTAGGCGCCCTGGCCTGGCGAGGTCACATGTGCCGCGCGCTGCCCTGCTGCCCGGCTCCTCCGTAAACACAGATGCGCGCTCACCGGCCCTTGCTGCAACCAGCAGACCGAGTCAGAAGAGCGCTCTCCCTGCTGTCTCTCTCACACCTGTACGGCACATCCAAGGGAAAAACAACTCTCCATTTTAGTGTGCAAATTTTATGAGTTTTTATTGAATTTTTGTGAGTTATAGCGAATTTTTGCTTGAATGTTACCTTTTTTTTGAGTATTTTCCTTAATGTTTATGAATTTTTCCGTTTTTTTTCTATTTCTCTGAAGTATTATGAATTTTTCTAAAATTTCCTTAATTTTTGGATTTTTTTTTTTTTTTTTGGAATTACGAGGTGTACAAAATTTATACAGTTGTTTTCCCTCTCGTGCACACCCCATGAGTGCGAGAGAGACAGACGGAGGAGAGCGCGCTCCTTCTGAATCGCACTATAGCGCTGGCGGGTGACGGCGATGGCGAGGCCAGGCCTGAAGAAACCTTGCGTTATACTGGCCAGGCGTCGCCGGCCGGATAGGAAGGACATTTCAAATAAGCAATTCCCAAATCGGCAAAGTGTTTGCCCATCCTCGCGGATGCGAATGGCATGGGCAGCATGGGTCGTCACGTCGCGACGGTGTAAACCTGCCAACGAGGCGACTAGCTACTTGCGACTTGGCGCCTGAACCGAAGTGCCTCTACCGCTCCGCCCGACCCGAGCTCGCCGTCGGCTTTTGTAGGGTAATTTCAGCGGCCGGTGTCCCGGTGCCGGCGCCGGGCCGGTCAAGGGTTGATCTACAAGTCACCTCCTTACCTCTACCGTTGGCGCTCAGGGCGCGGGGCGGGGCGGGGCGGGGCCGCGGGGCAGAGCCGTAGTACGGCGTCGGCGTAGAGCCGCGAGGTCGGGCCGGGTCGGGACAGGTCGGGCCAGCAGGGCGATTCCGAACAGACTTTCGTCGTGTCCTCTCTCTCCCCCCCTTCTTTCTCTTTGCGGCGGTGCCCGGTGCCCCCCATGAGTGTGACAAGGTCAGAGAGACGAAACCCTCTCTGCTACGGGCCGGGCCCCCGGGCCGTATCACGAGACCACGCCGCGCCACGCCAGGCCGCCGCGCAGTGCGGCGCGAGACGTCAGCGTCACGTGTCAGGCCCAGCCATGGGCCCAGCGCTCGCAGCTCGCAGCCATAGCGGCGCAGCGCAGCGCGGTCACGTGTATCGGCCGGGGCCGCTGGGGCCCGGGGCCCGGGGCCGGGGCCGGGCCGGGCCGAGCCGGGCTGACGACGGTTTTATTTTATTCCAGTCGCTTCTCGAACCCGCGCGCGCTGCGATTGCACGACAGCAGCGGCAAATCAACCTTTCTTTGCGAAACGGGACGCGCCCCGCCCCGCCCGGCAGCGAGCAGCATGTGGACAGCGCTGCATGTGTATAACCTATCGTGTGTACTGTGCAGCTAGAGCGGCGCACGTTAGCAGCCACGCGAGGGGCGGGGCGGGGCGGGGCGTTGTAGAGCGGGAGGGACGCACAGGCCTGCGCCCTGCGCCGCGCCGTCGTCGGATTCTAAACATCGCTCTCGTACCTTCGTCCTTGCAGCACGGCGCTGACCTATGTTGGGGATGGCAGGGCCCCATGCGGTGTAAAGAAAAGAGTTGGCGAATTTATGAGATTTTGTAGTGTAGCAGATAATACTAATTTTTTCTGGTTTGTTTCCAATTTTGGATTTAATTCTTCCTGATCTTTTTTCGATTTTGTCCCAATTTTCCTGAATTTTCATAAATTTTTCTGAATATCTCTCAATTTTTCGGAATGACGAGGTGTTCAAACATTTCAGAGTTTTTTTTCCCCCCATCGCGGCCCCGGACGAAGGCGCGAGAGCGATCCTCGTCCTCGGAATCAGACGGCTGCCTCCGCCTCCGGCGCGGGCGGGACGGGCTCGGCGGAGAGTCTCTCTCGAGCTCTCCCCCCCCCCCCCCCACCTCCTGCTCCTCTGCCTCTATCGAGCTCCCCGATGACGCCCATGCAGCTGCACGCGCTGCACGCGGCCTGCCTGCCTAGCTGCCTGCCTGCTAGCCTGCGCTATGATGACCTTGGGATCGCGTCGCGTCGCGCTGCGCCGGGCCGGGCCAGGCCGGGCGAACGGGAAGAAGTCTCGAGAAAGGTGGAGCAGCGAAAGGCATCACGACGTGCCCGCCGTCGTGTGGAAAACAACGGTCCGGGCCGGGCGCGACGACTCTCCAGCAGTCTATAGGCAAGAAGTAGTGGCCCAAACACAGTGGATGGTGAAGCGTGCTGCATTTGCGCCTGCCTGCCGTAGGCATCACGCACGCTTCTGTGCTACTGTGTTGCCTACTGTGCAGGAGTAAGTATGTAGCCCTTCACTAAAAAAAATGAGCGTACACCCTCAATCAAAATCAGTAAAAAAATCAGGAAAAATCAGAAAAATCAAGAAACAATCAAGAAAAAGTCCGAAGAAATCAGAAAAATATCAGTCATATAAAAGTAAAGGAAAATCGCGAAAACCAGAAAAATCAGTGTATGCTTGAATTTATACTTAATGACCCCTCCCCTCGGTGGTCCCTGCCTGCTCCACTGTGTTTGTGCTACTTATTGCCTAATTTGCTGGCAGCGCGCTGGCCCGTGGGGGCCCTGGATGGCGTGGGCGCCGCCCTGGGGCATCGCGTCTGACCCGCGCGCATCGCCCCGCCCTCCCTGACCCCCGACAACAACAACGCCGCGGGCTGCGCTGGCATCGCTGGCCCGCCCTGCCGAATTGGACGCGTGTCAATAGTAGTAGCAGTGACGCAGGGCAGGGGGCCACTGTTCTCAGCCCCCCTTCTCTCTCTCTCTCTCTCTCTCTCTCTCTCTCTCTCTCTCTCTCTCTCTCTCTCTCTCTCTCTCGCGCACACGAACACACACACACGAACATTTTCTCACGTGCACATACACACGCGCTCGCGCTCGCACGATCGCACCCGCGCCTTGATAAGTTGTGCCGCCCCACGCCGGGCACTAGAATAGAGTCCCGCCTTAGGGTGATTCCGCTCGGTGGTTTCGTCACTCTGTCCTTGTCGCTCTCATGGGGCTCGGCCAGAAGGAGAGAGCGAGCGAGCGAGTGAGTGAGCGAGAGAGACAGTGAGAGAACAGCTCAGACCGCTTTTCGGAATCACCCTGCTGCTCACCGTGGAAGCCCCGCCCCGCCCCGCCCCGCCCCGCCCCGCCCCGCCCCGCCCCGCCCCGCCCCGCCCCGCCCTGCCCCGCCCCGCCCCGCCCCGCCCCGCCCCGCCCCGCCCCGCCCCGCCCCGCCCCGCCCCGCCCCGCCCCGCCTTGCCCCGCCCCGCCCCGCCCCGCCCTGCCCCGCCCCGCCCCGCCCCGCCCCGCCCCGCCCCGCCCCGCCCCGCGCCCCGCCCGGCCCGTGCTGCTGACTCTGAGGGAAAAGTTTGCGGTCAGCTGTGAGCTGAGAGACAGAACCATCTGGGTCGGGCGCGGCACGCTGCCGGCGGCCCCATGGCGGCCCCATGGCGGCCCAGCGTGTGGAGTGGAGGGTCAGCTGTTTGTGCGGGTGTGGCGTGGAGTGGAGTGGCGGTCGCCGCCGGCCGCCGGGCGGAGGCGGGCGGGCCGGCCCGCCGGGCACGCAGGTGGAGCCGGTTGCCTACCCCGCCCTTGACAGGCGCCCGGGCTGTGCACCGGAGCCGAGCAGAGCGGAGGCGAGCCGGGCTGCTGAGCTGGCGTCGACTGGAGCCTGCGCGGCGCCTGGCAAGGACCGCGGCGGGGCGGGGCGGGGCGGGGCGGGGCGGGGCGGGGCGGGGCGGGGCGGGGCGGGGCGGGGCGGGCCGGGGCCTGGGCCTGCGGACCACACGGCGAGTCCGTTATGTAGGGATACTGGCCCGCCCCGCGCCCCGCCCCGCCCCGCCCCGGGCGGGCTCTGCCTCGGCCCGCTCCCCGTAGTCAATGGGAGGTAGACGCGGTCCTCTCTCTCCCACACCAAATGGCAGTGCCTCATGAGTGCGACAAGGACAGAGGTACGAAAGTCCCATGCGGAATCAGTCTACAGTGGTTCACGGCCGCGCACATCAAGAACGAGCAGCGATCCAAACGGTCGCGAAGAAGAGGACAGCCGAGAGCCGCGGCCGCGAGTCGCGGCTAGCTGCTTGTCGCGTCCGCCCGTGCGGTGCGCCCCGTGCCCCGGCCCACGCGGCCGTCTTCTCTGCCGTATTGGTTGGCCGCCTGCCCCGCCTGCCCCGCCTGCCCCGCCAGCCCCGCCTGCCCCGCCCGCCCCGCCCCGCCCCGCCCCGCCCCGCCCCGCCCCGCCCCGCCCCGCTCCGCCCCGCCCCGCCCCGCCCCGCCCCGCCGCCCGCTACCACCGCCCCGCGCCAAGTCGCGCTCCACGCCCCCAGCCCAGCGGCCCCGCGACATGCGACAACGGCTCGCCCGCACGCACTCGGCGGCCGTGGACATGTGCCATGAGCCATGTGGTGCGCGCGCTTTCTTTCTCTTCTTCTTTTTTTACTCCACGTGAGCCTGATTCTGGTATCAGGTATCTGATCCCATCTGGTATCGCGCAAATCTCAGAGGACATCCAAAGTGTAAACGACTGTCACTCGCCTTTCGCTGTGTCGATATTTTAACACTCTTGCAGTTATACGAATATAATGGCCATTCATACACCCGCTGGGCCTCTCCTCTCTGCCACTTCTCCGGGTGAGCGTCATGCGTGCACTGCTTCAATTTGCGGGAGTGTAGAGGTCTTGCGGAAGCCCCTCGTGAGTATAGGCAATACGTGCCATGGGTGCACCAGGTGCACACATACACGCACTCACACACACACACACACACACGCGCGCGCGTACACACACACACACACGTGGAGGGCGGTACGGTGCCCAGCGCCAGGTGTATATAATGAAGAGCCGCAGTGGACTTCATGAAGCGGATAATAGACCGACAAGGATGACTGTCGGGTCGGAGGGAATCGCTGTCAATGCCCGCCCTGCCCCGCCCTGCCGCCCCGCCGCGCCGCCCGATGCCGGCTGCATATCGTCTGCCATCCATCAGCAGCGCCGTGACAGCGGGAAGGGAAGAGCAGAGAGGATAGTCTCTCGGAGCAGAGGAGGAACTTCCCCTGCCCGGCCCGGCGCGGCCCGCGCGTGCAGGAGGCGACGCGTCCACAGCCTCCTAATAAATTTGTCCGAGCTTGTATCGATCCTCAATGCCAGAGGGGCTTACCTCACCCGGCCTGGGCCCGGCCTTCCATGAGGCATGATGCCATAGGAAGCGAGCGGAGCGGTCCATATGGGCAGGGGGCGCAGCCGTCTGCTGATTCCGAAGATCGCTCTCGTACCTCCGTCTTTGTCGCACCTATGGCGGTGTTCTATGTGGGCCCGAGGGGTCGCCACAAGTACCTCTACTGGAAGCATCTCTAATTTTGATGAGAGGTAAACTTCCCTCTACGGCAATATACCTCTAATAATAATGCTGCGAAAATACCTCTACAAGATTTACCTCTACGGTTAGGAGTAAAACACAGAGTTGGGAATTTACCTCTAAAAAGTTTTAGGAGTAAAAACTCTCCTACTGTGTTTTAATGTAAACCTTGACGCGGCGTAATCACGGCTACGTCAGTTACCTGTCTACACTTGAGATGAAAATTGCGCAGTTCGGGAAAGGCGTGCAACGGTCACACAGCGAGAGCCGCAGTTGTCGAAAAATAGGTACTGTGAGAGATGGGTCCAATTCAGCTAAAGAAAATGCTTCTAAAAGAAATCACATCGCTAATTTTCATGTAAGTATTTTCAATCTAACAGAAGACGGCAAAATTTCAATCTAAGAGAAATGCTTCTAGTTTTTAGAGGCAAATTACTCGAAAACAGCAAGAAGTGAAAATCTTTCTACGACCAACCAGAGTTTTGCTTCTAAGAAAAATCAGTGGATGCATCTAAAGAATACACCTCTACAAAAATAACCGTAATTTGACCTCTAATGGATTTGCATCTAAAAAGGGAGAGTTTTTCCTCTAACATATTTGCATCTAAAGAAATAACAGAATACTAGGTATCTGAAAAACACCGAGAATGTTTTCTCCGGCCCTTTGGTGGCCCCTGCCCTTCGGAGCACATGGGTTGTCCGCCCTTCTTCTTGTTCAGCCTCGGGAATTTTGCGCCCGCCACCGTCACACGTTTCTTTTTGCCCGACTTGGCACTCAGGGTGTGATAGTAATTTTTTTTTTGTCCGACCTCGTTTTGTCCGACCCCAACCCTGATGATTTCCTCAAAATCCAAAAATTTGCCTTGCTTTTTTCTGACCTTGTTTACTCGGGTGAAGTGGAGAAGGAATGGGTATATCATGGTTGGAGCACACCTCAAATTATTATTATTATTATTATTATTAAAGAGCTATTTCAAAAAAATTGAAAAATTGGTAGGCCCCTACCTAACTCGCAACCTGCGAGCCCCGCCTGCTTAACTTCGGAGTTCTGATGGGATCCGGTGTGTTCCAGGCGACCGCCACCCCGCGGGCACGAGAAGTCCTCTCCGCTTCGGGGAGAGTCCCCGCTTAAGGCTGGCGGCCTGTCAGGCCCGCCGTACTACCCTATTTAAACAGCGCCTTGAAGCCGTAGGTAGCATTTCAGACCAACGACTGGGCACCACCGGACCGCATGACCGGTCAGTGGGAGGTAGAGGCAAGGAAGGACGATAGAGGGGGAGAAAAGCAGAAAGAGAAGTTTTTGCGGAAGAGTAAGCGTACGGTTGGTTAGACCTGTACTGACCCGCTCCCGCACAGGTCATGGAAAAGCTGTTTACTAAGGAGCCAGATTCATAGGCCTTACTTCCCCACGAGGGACCACCCCCCGTGGCATGGGACGGAACTTCCTGACAACTCGCTTTCGCTGCCAGTGAAGAACCTACCTGGGAATTGAACCCAGGCCCCAAGTGCCGAGTCTCATGACACCCCGCGGCTTTCGTGGTACTAAGACCACTAGACCGTCGGCGATTCCACGGGGGAGCTCCGTTGAAATGGGGGGTTTGAAGTCCACGCCAAGCTGCTGTCCTCGGAAAAATTTATATCTTATAGCAAGATTTGAACCCGGGTTCTGCGGCCCCCGGAACATCACTATACCGGCACGGCTACGACGCCGTGGTAGAAGTTGGCTTTTCACTAGGGGTGACGCTGCGAAGAGCCGTAGTCGCCGAACAGCCTGTACCGGTGGCGTCATCAGTACGCCTGCTCTACTTGCTAGGACAGCCCAGCCGCTTGGCGACTTTGGTATCCACATCGGCATGGTTAGTAGTAGTGGGTGGTCACTGGTTCAAATACCGATCACAATATTTTTTTTTCGAAGTAGCTTTGTCTCTTTCATAGTTGCCCGAGGCACAAGGACAGTGGATAAAAAGGATTGAGTAGGTATAAAGTAAATCAAAACAAATCCGCACTCGACATTAATGTCGTCGCCGGTGAAAGCACGAGTTGGAAAGAGGTTCTAATGCCACCCCTATCTGTAACTTCATTTTCTTTTATTTTTTTCTTCTTTTAAGTTGGTAGCTTTGCTACGCGGTGAATTTTTTTTAACACACCTTTTTTAATGCCTCGGGCAACTGCAAATAGGCAAAACGTACTGATAAAAAGAAATAAAAAGAAGAAAAAACATGGTGGTAAAAAATAATGTGATCGGTATTCGAACCTGTGCCCACCCAGTACTCCTAACGGTGCCGATGTGGATACCAAAGCCGCCACGCGGCTAGGCTGTCCCAGCAAGGAGAGCAGGCGTACTGATGACGCCACCGGTACAGGCTGTTCGGCGACTACGGCTCTTCGCAGCGTCACCCCTAGTGAAAAGCCAACTTGTACCACGGCGTCGTAGCCGTGACGGTATAGTGATGTTCCGGGGGCCGCAGAACCCGGGTTCAAATCTTGCGATAAAATATAAATTTTTCCGAGGACAGCAGCTTGGCGTGGACTTCAAACCCCCCATTTCAACGAAGCTCCCTCGTGGAATCGCCGACGGTCTAGTGGTCTTAGTACCACGAAAGCCGCGGGGTGTCATGAGACTCGGCACTTGGGGCCTGGGTTCAATTCCCAGGTAGGTTCTTCACTGGCAGCGAAAGCGAGTTGTCAGGAAGTTCCGTCCCATGCCACGGGGGGTGGTCCCTCGTGGGGAAGTAAGGCCTATGAATCTGGCTCCTTAATAAACAGCTTTTCCATGACCTGTGCGGGAGCGGGTCAGTACAGGTCTAACCAACCGTACGCTTACTCTTCCGCAAAAACTTCTCTTTCTGCTTTTCTCCCCCTCTATCGTCCTTCCTTGCCTCTACCTCCCACTGACCGGTCATGCGGTCCGGTGGTGCCCAGTCGTTGGTCTGAAATGCTACCTACGGCTTCAAGGCGCTGTTTAAATAGGGTAGTACGGCGGGCCTGACAGGCCGCCAGCCTTAAGCGGGGACTCTCCCCGAAGCGGAGAGGACTTCTCGTGCCCGCGGGGTGGCGGTCGCCTGGAACACACCGGATCCCATCAGAACTCCGAAGTTAAGCAGGCGGGGCTCGCAGGTTGCGAGTTAGGTAGGGGCCTACCAATTTTTCAATTTTTTTGAAATAGCTCTTTAATAATAATAATAATAATAATAATTTGAGGTGTGCTCCGACCATGATATACCCATTCCTTCTCCACTTCACCCGAGTAAACAAGGTCAGAAAAAAGCAAGGCACTTTTTTGGATTTTGAGGAAATCATCAGGTCGGACAATCGAGCTCACGCGTACTTAACTTAACACGCTCCCAGGGCCACGGCCACGGAGAGGTAAGGACGGTGACGGTCACCTTACCCCGCGGGTACTCGCGGGGTACTGGCCTGGACCGCGGCCACGGGTAATGGTGACAGCTGACACTGAGCTCATAATATATGTATGCCAAGTGCGAGTTAGGGTTCGGCAGCTCGAGAACATATCCAAAAAAAAAAAAAAATACAAAAAAAAAATCCGCTTTTCCTTTTACCGAAAAAAACAAACAAACATGGGTGTCGAAAAAATTGGAAAAATAAGAAAACTCAAATTGTGTTGAAACACAATTTTGCCCAAAATGCTGAACTGGTAAAACTTCAAAAGTCCATAACTTTTTTGTTTCTTATCCGATCGGGCCGGACGCGTTTGCAATCGAAAGCTGAGATGTTTGCGGTCAAAATGAGCTATAGAACTTGTCAATACGAACAAAAATAGTATTTTTTATCAATTTTAGAAGACTTTTGTACCTTTCGCCCATGCTATTCTTATGGAAAACTTCAAAAGCATTTAGCGAGTGGTTCCCAATGTCCGATTTCGACGTTCGAGACAGTTTTCGAATCGTCTGGAGGTATAGAATCAGGAACTGAACCAACCTAACGTCGGAAAAAAACTTCACTTTTTTTGGACCACCCTAACCCCCGGTCCGAGTGCGACAAGGCAGACAAGGATGGAGGTGCGACAGCGATCGTCGGAATTAGACGGCAGGGCGGGCCGGGCCGGGCCGAGCTGCGGGTCGCGCGCAGCGGGTAGGCGCGTTTGTCAGACGGGGAGGGAAGTTTTCGTATGATTACCCTGCGCGATGATTCCGTTCAACTAGCACTGTTTCGTAGATTTACGATTTATTTTTTAAATTTCGACTTACGAAAAATGTTGTAAATTTCCCGCAACCCATTTTTTGCTTGTAACTGAATTTTAAGTCGATAGGAAGTGCTTGTAATTTTACGATACGTATTTGTAATTTTACAACTCCACTTCATTGAAAATTTTCCCGTCGACCAACTATTATTTTTCACAGTGTGCTCTACCGGCAGCCCTGCAGTGCAGCCCTCCGTTGCATTTGGGAGACCGGTGTATGGCGGAGACGGCTGAAGTCCAGCCCGCCCCGGTAAACGCCTCAAATCAGTCGGAACGAACGAAACTCTATACGCGTGTATCGAACGGCGACCTTGTTGAGATGTGTTTAACCGCTGCTCTGGTGTCGCGGTGCCGGTCCCGGGCGTATGGCTGTCCTGTCTGCCGGCCGGTGTTACCTTACCAGCCCGGCTCCGGCTCGCTGCTTTGTGGCCAGCCATCTGCCACCCACCCACCCAACCCACCTACCTACCTAAGGCCCGGACACGGCCCGAACGCGGCCCGGACACGACCCATCCGAAGCACACTTCAGACAAGCAGCGAAAGCCCCGCTCGCTCGCTTGACACCAATCACATCCGGCTCGTCCAGTCATCTGCTTAACGCCACCGTTTTCTGCCCGAGTATTTGCCCAGCGGATCTCGCGCTCCTCCACGACCAGCTCGCATACTTGGCGCGGCGGAGGGAAGAGACAGCGCAGCAGCGATGCGCCTCCCGCCGCGGGACCCGGCGGCGGGACCCGGGGAGCGGGACTCCCCCGTCCCGTCCCGTCGCTGGACCGCGCTGGACTCAGCGGCCACCGCCCTGCAAGGTGATTCCGAACACCGTTTTGTACCGTCCTCTCTCTTGCTCCCTATGGCCGAGTCCCATCCCATGAGTGCGACAAGGAAAGAGCGACGAAACCAGTGAGCGGAATGACCCGAAACTTACCCTCCCCCCTCCCCCTCCGCACTGCATTGCACTTTGAGACCGGTTTCTCTGGTCCGTCGCCATTTCGGCACTGTTTAAACCTTGCGAACAATCGTTGCAAAGAAATTGGATGCTTCGCATTGCGAAGAAAATGTTCGTATTACAAACAAAATAGTTCGCAAGCTTACAAACTTTTCACGCCTTACAAACTAAATAGTTTGTAAGTTGCGAACTATTTTGTTTGTAATGCGAAGCAGCCAAATACTTCGCAGCTTACAAACTATTTTGTTTGTAATACGAACTTTTTCTTCGCAAGGTTTTAACAGTGGGGAGAGGCCGGTTGGGCTGGTGCTGGTGCTGGGCTGCTCTGGGGCTGGGCTGGCTGAGTTCTTCAGCCCGGCACCCGACTTAGGACGAGGTAACCAGGCCCTCTTCTCTGCTCGGCCCTCTCAATGGCGACAAGCCGAGGTGGGCGGGGCGGGGCGCAAGATGACCTCGGCGCGGCCGGGCGTGGCGTGGTGGCGGCGGCGCTGCGTGTTCGGTGCGGTGTGCTGCACGAGTTTCCGGCCACCTCATACACCGCCCCGCGCACTCCAGAAGTGGCGCGACGCCACTGATTTTTGAATTATCTGCCATATCTCTGCTCCTCGTTCATGTTCCGTTGGCATGCAACGCGGGAGCCGACGCAACGGGCGGGACGGGGCTGAGGGGTGAGCCACTTCGACATTAAAATGTTTGGATTGGGATATGAGGAATGTTGGAATTTGTTCTGGAATACATTTAAACTAAGATTGTAGCGTGGAATGGCATAGGAGTGGTTCTATGTCAATGGCGTTCCAACTGTTCCACATGTTTCAAACAGTCCAAAATATCTTAATCAAAACTACATAATTTTACCAGTGTCGGCTACAAAAAAAAAAAAAAAAAAATGTCTACAAGAAATACATTTTGGGGTCTTTTGAAGCCTGGGGAGCAACATATCGAAAGAAGTCAAAAGCTACCAGCGATATTTTTTTCTTATTTTTTATTTTTATTTTTAGGACCAGTTGAGGTGCACTGCGGTTGTGACTTAGGCATATAAGACTGCTGAGCGCAGGGAATTTTGCCTTGAGGTGTACCGCGGTTGGGACTTTGACAAAATAGGCTACTTGGTGTCTGGAATTTTTTTGAAGTTTCGACCCCAAACATTTTTTCAGGAAAGATTATCCCATTTTTCGATGCGTTTTGAAGCCTGGCGAACAATATACATCGGAATCTGTCGAAATCTTTTTTGAGGACCAGTCGATGTGCACTGCACTGCAATTGGGACTCATAAAGGGGCAAGAGAGAGGACACTACTGAACTCTGTCCCAAGCAGTGTTGCCAAAAAAATTGGCAAATTTCTCTCGAATACACTACACGAGTGTATGGCTGACTGGTATCTCCGCCTGCCTATTACGCAACTGATAGACTCATGTTTGGAGAGTTCGCCTAGTAAGCAGGCGGAGATACCCGTCTGCAAATCACAGTTGTATTCGTGGGAAATTTGCCTACTTTTTTGGCAACACTGGTTCCAAGTCACCCCACAGACCGCGCGGCGCGCCCCGGCCCGGCCAGGTCGGACCAGACCGGACCTTGCCCGGGGTCTAGGCCAAGCTGACCGCCAGGGCCACGCGCCGCGGGGAGGGCGGGGGGAGGAGGACTATCAGGCTGTCGCACATTCGCTGCACCGGGTCATTTGTGGCCTCAAGTCATACTGGCCGAAAGAGAAAGGGCGATTTCATTGAGTGTGACCTAGTGCGGGCTGCCGGCATCCCCAGGGATTTGAACAAGGTGTGAATCGTCCGGTCAACCTCGGTTGTTGCCCGGCAGGTGGGCGCTGATGCAAGCCGATTTCCTCCTCTGTGTTTTGGGCTGTGGCTAATGCTTTAATTTTCTGGCAATACGACGCACGGCTTGCGCTGGGGCGCGAGATGGGCTGCCGTGCCGTCTGATTCCGAAGATCGCTCTCGTGGCTCTATCCTTGTCCCATCTATGGCGGTGCCCTATGCAGGGCCCCGCCGTCGCAGTGCGAAAAGGCCGCGGGCGCGAGAGCGATCTCCTCTGGATCAAGACGGCTGTGGTGCGCGGTGCGCGGGCGGCTGCTGCACGCCGCAGCAGACAGATTCAGAGGAGCGCGCTCTTCTCGCTCTGTCTCTCTCGCACTCATGGGGTGCGCCGGAAAGGTGCGAGGGAGACAGAGCGAGGAGAGCGGTCCTAGGCTGGCGGCCCGTGTCGCACGGCGGGGAGGTCCTCCTCGGCGCCGCCGCCGAGCTCAGAGGCGCTTCGCTGCGCGCCGAGGCGCGAGAGGCTCCGAGGTGCCGCGCCGCGCCAGTAGTCTGATTCAGAAGAGCGCTCTCCTCGCGCTGTCTCTCTCGCACCTGTGCGGCGCAACCAATGAGTGCGAGAGAGACAGCGCGAGGAGAGCGCTCTTCTGAATCAGTCTGCAGGCAGGCCCGCCAGGCCGCGCCGCGCAGCGCACACGTCACAGGACGGCCTGCCTATTTTGGGCGTGGTTGTGGGTCGCGGTCGAGCTGGGGGGCGGGGTGGGGGAGGGGGGCGGGATGGCCAAGTGTCGAGGCGGGAGGAGGGGGGTGAGGGGGGTCATTACCAGGAAAAATATCGAGCGCGTTATAATAACGACCGCAGGTCGAGGGGTGGGTGGACAGAGGACTTCCCTGCGTCTGTTGAGGCAGAAACACTTCAGCCATCAGGACTTCAAACTGCCAGCTGTTCATTCGATTGTTGAAAATGGGTAGATTGACAGTCTCTCAGTTTTGTAGGAGTTGCATCGCCCAGGTGCTCGGGTAGCTGCTGCACTCGCTTATCGGCAACGTTTGACCTTCCCCTCAACAGAGCGCGCCTGTCCTGTCATCTGCGTCTTTTCCCGCCTCTACACTGATAAATCAAGTGTTCAACCCTTCAACACTTTTAAGTGTTCAAATACCATTTAAACAAATAAAAGTGTTCAACAGAGTTGTTGTGCACTTAAAAGTGTTCAACTCAGAAGTTGTGCACTTGTAAGTGTGCAACTCCCCAGTTGTACACTTCCCTGATACAATGCGTCCAAGCTAAGGAAGTGTGTAACTGGGGAGCTGAACACTTTTAAGTGCACAACTTCTGAGTTGAACACTTGTAAGTGTACAACAACTTTGTTGAACACATTTATATGTTTAAATGATATTTGAACACTTTAAAGTGTTGAAGGGTTGAACACTTGGATTATCAGTGTATTGTTATAAGTATGCCACAGTTTGCGCCGCCCTCAGTTAAGCCCTGGGGCTGTAACAGGAAGCACCGTGGACAGCGTGGACGACGCCCATCGGTTCGGGCGGGGCGGGGTGTGGGCGGGGCGCAGGGCGCAGTCCCTTGACTGCTGACCTGCATGTCAGCCCGTCAGGCCAGGCCCACAGGCCCACAGTGCGCGGGCTGGGTGTGGCGGGGCGAGGCGTACCCGAGGGGGAGGTCACTTCGAAAAATCATTGTACAGCCCCCCGAAAATCATTTAAAAAATATCAAAAAAATCAAAATAAAATCAAGTAGAAAGTTGCATAAAAATCCGAAAAATCGAGAACAAATGAACCCAAAACTGAGGAAAATAGGAACAAAACAAGAAAAAACACAATTTTTTAAAAAGTAACATATTATTTCTTTTTTATCTCGGGAAAAATCAAAAGAAAAATCAAAATCAAAAATCAAAAAAATCAAAAATCAAAAATCAAAAGAATCATTGTACAAGTTTTATATGAGTGATCCCCCCCTCGGGCGTACCAGTCGGGTGATTCCGCACCGTGGTTTTGTCGCTCGTTCCTTGTCACACTCATGGGGCACGGCCATAAGGAGCGAGCGAGCGAGAGAGAGAGAGAAAGAGAGAGAGAGAGAGAGAGAGAGAGAGAGAGAGAGAGAGAGAGAGAGAGAGAGAGAGAGAGAGAGAGAGAGAGAGAGAGAGAGAGAGAGAGAGAGAGAGAGAGAGAGAACATTGTTAAACGGTGTTCGGAATCACCTAGCAGGCGTGACAGGGAGGGAAGGTCCTTGCCTCGAGGCGAGGTCCATTCCTTTCCGTTCCGGTCAGCTGTAATTCCCGCTTTCAGTCCCGTCCCGTGGTCGCTCTCATTGAGAAGAAGCGGTGGGTGCGGAGCGCGGTGACGGAGGTCGCGGTCGCGGCCGATGCCCCGCCCACGCTTCTGCTGGGGTAGGCCTTAGGCCTCACCGCCCGTTGACATCACCCTCACCCCCTGGGATCGGTGTTCGGTGTTGGTGCAGGAGGGAGGTGAGGGAGGAGGGGCCCAAGGGGTCTTTCACTATAAATTCAAGCGTACACCGATTTTTCTGATTTGTCTGTTTTTTATTGGTTTGTTTGTTTGTTTGTTTGTTTGTTTGTTTGTTTGTTTGTTTGTTTGTTTGTTTGTTTGTTTGTTTGTTTGTTTGTTTGTTTTGTTTTGTTTTGTTTCGTGATTTTCCTCGATTTGTACTATTTTTTCCTAAATTTTTCTTATTTTTTTTCTTGATTTTTTCCAAATTTCCTCCATTTTTCTGATGTTTTCTGCTTTCTTACTGATTTTGTTTTAGGGTGTACAATGATTTTTTGAGTGAAGGACTCCTCGGGTGGCCCCCCAATGCCCAAAGCTTCCAGCACACTAACCGGCACCAAACGTCCTCAGGCTGGCTGAGCTAACCGAAGCAACTAAATCCACATAAAATCAATTCCGCCGATGAGTTGCGCAGTATGCAGCCCACAGTACGCCGCAGTGTGTGGGCTGGCAACCGCTTGCAGTCGGTCCACGCACTCTTTTTAAGCGGTCTCAGCACCGCTTCTAGCGCTACGTCGGCTGGGGCGGGGAGCGTGTCGTCGTGGTCGTCGTGGTCGTCGTTCGGGAATGGTCGTCACTGTGACGTCACGCCTCCCCCCTCCACGCTCTGTCCCCACTCGTCTAGTCTGTTCGTGTGTCGTGTTCGTTGCTCGGCCCGGCTCGGCCCGACCCGGCTCCCCCCGGCCCGGCTTGGCTCCGGGTAAAAAAATGTCAGGAACCACAAAATATCAGGTCTGATATGTAGGTTTTGAAGTTGTATCGAGATTATGTGACGCATAAACTAATGTGGTCTGTCCGATGTCAGCTAGTTTTTGTACAATGAGGACCTTGCCCCGAATGGCGGAGCGTAGTGGGAACCATAACAAAGCACCATAACCCATAATGTAAACTAGTTTAAATCTAGTTTTATATTCAATTCTAGCATAACTCTGTTAAAAAAATGGTGTGTATTAGGGCTGCACATACATTCGGATCATTTTAAATTACAAAATATCAGGTCTGATATGTAGGTTTTGAAGTTGTATTGAGATTATGTGAAGCATAAACTAATGTGGTCTGTCCGATGTCAGCTAGTTTTTGTACAATACTGGGCCCATCACTATCACTCATTTGTAGTAATTTTATTTCATCTCCCTATCTCTTAAATAATAAAGAACCTTGTTTAGAATACACAAGTTTGGGTGCAGGCAGCAGAATTAGTGAAACTGATATCATTTGATAGGTATCATTTATTATACACTTGGTGACGGCAAACCGTGGATTTAATATATATCATATACTCTTACCGAAACTATTGATGCTGCTGTACTGAGATGTTTTATAAATCCTAAGGGTAATATAGAGAACTATTTTAATTTCTTCTCTGTATTCTAAATAAAAAAGTACCTTCGTTTTAAACACAGAAGTTTGGGTGCAAGCTGCAAATTGATATCATTTGATAGGTATTACTTATTATACACTTGGTGACGGCAAACCGTGGATTTAATATATATCATATATTCTCACCGAAACTATTGATGCTGCTGTACTCAGATGTTTTATAAATCCTGAGGGTAATATAGAGAACCATTTTTAGCAATATTAAAGGACTGAAAGATTCAAATTGAAATTTCATTCAGATCATGTGAAGCGTAGAATACAGTGTTCGGTCGAATGTCAGCTAGTGTGTTTTGTATAATATTGGTCCGATTACTGATTTGATGCAAATTTATTTCTTCTCTGTATTCTAAATAATGAAGTACCTTTGTTTTAAATACACAAATTTGGGTGCAAGCTGCAGAATTATTTAAATTGATATCATTTGATAGGTATTATTTATTATACACTTGGTGACGGCAAACCGTGGATTTAATATTTCTTCTCTGTATTCTAAATAATAAAGTACCTTTGTTTTAAATACACAAATTTGGATGCATGCTGCAGAATTACTTAAATTGATATCATTTGTTAGGTATTATTTATTATACACATGGTGACGGCAAACCGTGGATTTAATATATATCATATATTCTCACTGAAACTATTGATGCTGCTGTACTGAGATGTTTTATAAATCCTAGGAGTAATATAGAGAACCTTTTTTAGCAAAATATTATATACTCTTGCCTATTTCAGTCTAGCATTTGAGGCCTATTAATCAGCTTTAGACATTTTAGTCTACATATTTAGCAAGTATACATATACCAGACAAATTTTAGATTTTCCGTGAAAAATCTATTCAAGTCGTTTGTATCTTAGAATTTTGTTATCATCTGGCCTATTTTTTTAGCGCTCCCTTCTGGTTTGGAAAAGCTTGAGAGCGGGCTTTGGTGTCTGTTTGTTTGTTTGTTTGTTTGTCTGTATGTTTGTTCCACTCCAAGGAGTTGCTGTAGAGAGTCGAAATTTTTGGGGGTATTTTGAGGGTCACTCCTGGACACCGAAAGGCCTGTTTCAAATCCTGCCAACCCTCATTAAGGCACTGAAAAAAAAATAATTAAAGTTCTACAGTAATGGGAAAAAAATTTATCGGGAAAATTTCATGAGCTCGTAACGGGTATGTCGACGAGTTAGGTTTCTCTAGGTCAAAATTTTGCCCGTTTTGCTGTATCTTCTACCGTTTTGGGTCGGCTCAGCCACCCACCGTTTTTGCGATTAAGGGCGTAACTGGCCGGTACAGTGTAATAAATAGGCGAAAACGGTCCAATTCTAATTTTGTCTAACCCAGCTGACCCGCACATCGCCAGAACCGTCTCGACGGTGGCTCATTGATGCCGCCCAACGTTTTCAGCGATTTCCCAAAATATCTCTGGGAGCTGAGTTACGCCCCTCCGGAAAGGGCCTAAATCACGATATTGGCGTAATTTTAGTTTTGGAGACGCCCCCATCTTCCCGCACCTCTCAGGAATCGTCTGGACGCGGCCAGAATAATGGCGCACACCATTTTTGTTCCAGGGGCCCAACTGGCCGGTACACTGTAAAAAGGGGGAAATTGGTGCGATTTTCAAGTTTCTCTAACCCCATCGATCCGCCCGGAACCGGATTTTCAAGTGAAGTTCAATGACGCAGACCATTTCCCTCGGAAAAGGGCCTAAACCACAAGTACACTATAAAAACCGACCAATATTGGTCCAGTTTTCAACGTTATTCGACCATATCGACCCGCACCTCTCCGGAACCGCCTTTTCGACTCCAGGTCAATGCTGCGAACCGTTGTCCTTGAAAACAGGCTTAACTCGCTAGTACACTGTAAAATCCGACCGAAATTGGTCCACTTTTCCACTATATCCATCCTCATCGATCCGCACCACTCCGGAACCGTCTTTTTAAGTGCAATTACTCGAAACGGACAATTTTCAAAAAAAAATTACGTCTGCTAAATGGGGAAAACTTTTTACATAATTAGAATTTGTAACGTTGTACAACCTACTTTGACTGACGTTAGTTTAACTGTTTAACTAAACTTTGGCAGTCTCAAGTATCGAACCACAATTTACACCCACTAGAATAACGTATGTGAATATATTTGTCGTAAACCTTTTCGTTGGTTCATTTTAAGGATTCTGAGACCGCTTCGATACATTTTTTTTTTTCCCAGGGTACACACCGCCGTGACCCAGGTTCTCTTTGGCCTGTATGACCCCGCCCCGCCCCGCCCCGCCCCGCCCCGCCCCGCCCCGCCCCGCCCCGCCCCGCCCCGCCCTGCCCCGCCTCGGGGGAGTGAGGTGGCTGCTGACCGCCGTGCGGTATGAGACGCGGGCGAGACGCCCCCGAGGGACGCCATACAAGTCTATCATGTGTGGTTGTTGCAGTCAGTAACTCGGCAGCACACTCCCGCCATGCCTGCCGACTTATTCCGAAGAACGCTCACCTCGCTGTTTCCCTCGCACCTGTACGGCGAAGCCCATGAGTGAGAGAGAGAGACGCACAGGGCGAGGAAAGCGCTCTTCGGGAGAAGTCGCGGCTGCTGCGCGACTCGTCGCGCGCGGCGAACGCGATGTAGTGCATGAAGGAAGACGTTCAAAAGCATCCCTCTTAGCGATATGGTTATGTCCCACGCTAGGTCTTCCCTGTCCAAAATGCACCTTCCGGAATGGCAGTGCACGCGACCATTATAATTGAGAGGCGTTTCAGTCTAGAGAAAATCAGCGATTGTCTCCCGGGGTTTTCTTTTTGTTGTGCCCTGTGCTCTGACTCATCGAGAAACGGGATTTCTGAGTCACCACCCGATTTTCCCCAAATGGCACCTTGTCGTGTTCTCTGCGGGCGAGGCAGTATTGTGGGCCAGAAAAGTGGGAGGGGAAGTGAGGCTGGAGACGTTCCCCTCGCGTTCACCGCGACGACGCCCACCGTATAGTCGTCCCAGCATTACTTGAGGGTCCCAGCCCGAATAACGCTATCTTATGGCATCCGAAGCCTAAAGTAATGCTGGGACGACTTTAACCTAGTCGAACAATACAAAACGCAGCAGCAAAGTAAAAGCAATTGGAAAGTCTCACATAATATCATATATCGCTGTCAATATGCCTTTGAGGAGGACCCCTCCCCCATCCCTCGGCGAACCTCGGAAACTAGGCGTAGGTCTCAATGTAAGGCAAACAACGCAAGAAGATGCGATGAAGGTCTTTCGAAATAAAGGCAGACGACTTTCGCAGGTTGATATCAAAGCAAAGTTTGCGTCGTCGGCTGGAAGAAAATGGCAATCCTATCGCATGAAGTGTTCGCTCCTGCTGTGCACGTGTCATTCCTGACACTGGGCGCCATCTCGCGTTCGCCACGAGCGGCCGGCGCGTCAAGGAGTTTGGAGATACTCCGTGCATGCAGCATGCAGCTTCGGTGGCGCTACTCCGCCCTTCGCGGACCGGACCCGTCCGACCTCAAGTGACCAGGAACACTCACATTCGTTTCGCTCTCTCGTTCAGGAACGGACCCGCGTATACCCTAAACAATATATGTCTAGTTTTATTTTCTAAAAATTTATCGAGGCGAAAGAGAAGGTTATTGTTTTTATACTGCAATATTTGTCAATTTCTTGTGACGGATTATGTCTGATTAGAGCCGTATTGTTGCTTAGAGAAGCATTACCAAATATGGCATTGTGAATCTATTTCCGTTCAGAAACCTACTGCATCTCGGGTGGTTTAGCGGGTAGCCGCCTAACCCTGATTACTCAATATTTATCGACACAGCTGAACTTCTTTAGAGTTTTGCGGGATTAATTCTTAAATTAGGCACTCTTTAGCAAAATTACGGCTTGAAGGTGTGTAGTTTCGGTCGTAGACTTTGTTTCTTTCGTTTCTTTTTGTGAACAGATTCGGAATTAGGACTTGGGTTGGGCGTTCTATTGGGCGTGTTGTTAGGTTAGGTTACCTACGGCGAAGTGGTTTTCCTTAGCCCCGCTTTTTCAGCGCATTTCTTTTATCAACTTTACAGATGTCTTTCCGTGTGGTGCGTACCAGCAAATTTCGCCATGTGTATGGCACGGCGCTCAAACGAGAGCACTGCTATGATAACATCAGAGTATCCAAGTCTTCCTGGGATTCAACCTTCTGTGCTGTGAATCCCAAATTTCTAGCCATTATTGTGGAATCAGCCGGCGGTGGTGCATTCATTGTCCTTCCCCACAATAAGGTATGTTCATGTTGTTGTTGCTAAATTGATCTAACAATCCCTAACTCATTTCACCCATCAGATACTGCACGGTGAATTTATTGTTTTTGTTATTAAGCAATGATCAGCTATGTGTTGTGCTGAATACTGTTGTATTTGCACATTATACATATTTTTAAATTAAACTGTAAAGAGCATCTTAGGAGTTTTGTTTTTTCTGTACCTGGCGTGATAGTTTGTTTAACTGAAGTGGGCTCTCTGTTTAAAGCTTATTCCTTTTCTCTAAATTTAGTATACTTTCTGGGTGCATAATGACCTACGGACGTTCCTGTATGGATACAAAAAAGTTTCAAAGATTACGTGGATAGCTTGATTACTGTTTGACTGTGTGGGTTAATAAATTTATATTATTCATTATTTTTTTCTATGGTTGATTGAATATAATTTAAATATTTCACTGATAAGAAATGTTGGAGTGCATCCTTCCTAACTTGTTTGTTTTATAGTAATAATTTTAAACTCCATTATATTTCATACAACTGGATTAAACCTTGTTTGTGTATTCATCTGAAATCATTGTTTTGTCAGCTCAAAGTACTGACCTATTGCTAAATTGTAAATTCAGAGTAATGTAATATTGTTTCAAAATTTCAAATAGTTTTATCTGCATCACAGCTCACCATGTCTCCTGATTATAATAGTAGATTCTTATGGCCTGTGAGGAACCAAGTTATCTTCAAACATGGTACCTCTTATAAGTAAGTGTAAGATGCATTGCAATGTCCCTATTCTGCATCATTTTTATTAGTTTTAGTAGCAGAGATGTATTTGTGCAATGCATCATGGAAGATGTCCTACCCAAAATTAGCAATTTTGTTCTTTTTGTTTGTTTTTATTTGGTCTATCTTTATTTTCCAAGTCTCTGCAGAAATGTTGAGTGTGGTGTTTTTTTTATATTAAAAATGTCTTATAATTTGTATGTGCTCTAAAGATGTCTCCTATACTCAATTTCTGTCATACCACTTAACGACTTCTACTGCTCTCTACCACTAATTAAAGGAGTGCACTTTCTCCCCTCCAAGAAAGAGCACTAATTATGATGTCCCCCCGCTTTTTTTAAATTTATTTTTTTTGACAAAGCCTCTAAAGTTACTCATTGGCTGCATATGTTACTCTCAATATTTGGGCTCTTTTCCTCATGCTCTTGATTAAGTTGAATGGAATATAAGTTTTCTGGAACTACATCCTCTCAAAAGATGCTGTTTCTCATTTTGACATTTGAGAAAAATGTATTCTGTTATTTTCTAATTTGAAAGAAAATATAAGGTTATTCCCACACTTAATTTCTATTTTTGTGCAGTAAAGTTAAGTGGCTGCTCTACCTTTAAACAGTGCAAATATTCTATTTCGTTCTCATTATTATACAATTTTTTTTTGTAATCAACTAGTAGTTAAATTTTCTGTATGCCTTCAAACTCCTAGACTTATATTGAATAGCATTAATTTCAGTGCCTCATTTGATGTTAGTTGCCTCATAACTAGGATGCATGATCAGTATGAAGGACACTGTAATTTCTTAAATTAAGCATGCAAATTTATATTCAGTATGTTTTCCTAACTATACATTCTTTTACTGCTTGCTGACCTATCTTTTCTATCTCTCTTTATTTCTATTTATTTTGATATTACTGTAACAGATAAAGTAATTCTCTAAAAGATCAGCCATGAGTATGTGTGTCTGTGCTATTTTAAGATTTCTCTCTTAAAAATAGTTTTTGGCACAAGAAAGAAGTGTGGTGGATGTGGGTGCCATGCCATGTATATCTCCCCCAGCCCCAGCCCTGATTGACCTTTCATTCCATACTTTTTCCTATACTTGTTGATTGATGTTAGCCTCTTTATAGATTGAGTCCTTTTGTGCCCCTTTCTATCTTTTTTCATCCTACCTTATGTTTACTAAGAGTTTGCCCTGTCTCCTCTCTTCTCATACTTTGGCAGCACTCCAAGTTTAGTCTGTCCCGCATTTCATAATAAGCTTTCTCATCCCCCTTTTGTAGAAACCTTTTATTAAAAGTTTTCTTCTTTTGCCATGCAAAACTTCTTTTCATGTCAGATGAGTCTCTTTTTATGACTGTTAGTAATGTCATTTCCATCCCTTTCGGTCTTAGGATAGCCTTTTTAAAAAAATGTTAAAATATTTTTTAAAGGCTATTGTTGACAGTTGTGGCAAATTACGTTTCCAGTTTTACTGTAATATGTATAACATAAATCAGATACTGTTGTGGCGTTATGCTGCATTGTTTGTAGCTGATCTTATGCTGTGGCTTTTTTTGCATGCCATAAAAATTTATGTCTCATAAGAGAAATAAGTATACACATCTATCTCTATACTTCCCTTAGGCACCTTGAACTTTTAGCATGCATGTTTTATTTTTTTCACTTCCTCTCACATATCACTGATGATTTGAATATTCTATTTTCTAGGTTGGAAGGATACCTGCCGATTATCCCCTAGTTGGAGGACATAAAGGACCTGTACTTGACATTGCATGGTGCCCCCACAATGACAATGTGATTGCCAGTGGTTCTGAAGATTGCGTTGTTAAAGTGTGGCAAATTCCTGATGGGGGAATTTCCAGGTAACATATGCACTTTTACTTCTCATGGACTGGTTTGGAGTGGTTTTCCTTTTTTCTAATCTGTATTGTTGGGTATATGTGTAGAACCTTAACTGAACCAGTAGTTGATCTTCTGTATCATCAGAGAAGAGTTGGTCTAGTTTTGTGGCACCCAACTGCACAAAATGTTTTGCTCACTGCAGGTACAGGAAAAGGAATTCATAGAATGAGGTTTTATTTTGTAATAAATTCATTTCACTGTGTCATTGTCTTAAATATTGCAGGTTCAGACAACCAAGTTGTTATCTGGAATGTGGGTACAGGAGAAATGCTTGTGCATATTGATTGCCATCCGGATATTGTCTACAGTGCTTGTTGGAACTGGGATGGTTCTCAGCTACTCACAACATGCAAAGACAAAAAGATGCGTATTATTGACCCACGTACTGGGGAAGTAGATGAGGTATGTGAACTGAAACAGTTTTTCCCTCTTAAGCAGTAGTCACCCATGTATTAATATTCTCATGTTTTCTTTTTCAGGAGGCAATGTGCCATGAAGGAAGTAAAGCTTCAAGAGCTCTTTATTTGAAAAGTGGACTCATATTTACTACTGGTTTCAGTAGAGTCAGTGAAAGACAGTATTCTTTAAGAGCTCCTGGTCATTTAGAAGAGCCGATCATCATGGTTGAATTGGATACTAGTAATGGTGTCATGTTCCCCTTGTATGATCCTGACACTAATTTGGTTTACTTGTGTGGCAAGGTTTGTGCTTTCATTTAGATTCATATTTTAATTTTAAGTGTATTTTGTTCTCATTTTATGTTTTGTTTATTTTATTGCAGGGAGACAGTGTGATAAGGTATTTTGAGATCACATCTGAACCACCATTTGTTCATTATATAAATACCTTCCCCACTCCAGATGCTCAAAGAGGCATTGGGATGATGCCGAAGAGAGGCTGTGACGTCACCTCATGTGAAATTTCACGCTTTTATCGCATCAATAATTCAGGTTTCTGTCAGGTTATCAGTATGACTGTTCCAAGAAAGGCAAGTAGTTAAAGAAACAAATGCTGTTTCTTATTTGCATTTGCTTTAGTTCATTGTAATTTTCAAACTGCATTACTCCTTTTAGTCAGAGCTTTTCCAAGAGGATCTGTACCCTGATACAGCTGGAGACACGTCAGCTCTCAGCGCAGAGGAGTGGATGGAAGGCAAAAATGCTGAACCCATTTTGGTATCCTTACGTGATGGGTACACAAGCACCAAAAAGAGTGACCTCAAAGTTGCTGTAACAAAAAAACCCAATGTTCTAGACAAACTATCAAAGCATAGTTCAAGTGCTACCAATCATAGATCGGTAGATGAATCAGACACATCCTTGGCCCCTGTTGCCCCTCCTCCAGTATCTTTATCTGTAAGTAGTAACAATTTTATTTGTTGTAAGCAAATCATACAAATACATGCAACTCACTTAATCTTCTACTTTACAGGATGATATTATAAAAGAATTTAGGGAAGAGATTCGTAAGCTGAAAGCAATGATAGTCAAGCATGAAAACCGCATTCGAGCTTTGGAGGCTAAGCAAGTAACAGCTGATGGAGGGGCAGCAGTAGATGCAACACCCACTGTGCCAGCTCCAGTATCAGCACCTGTTACTGTACCATCAAACAATGCTGGCCCAGAGGATTTGGCTCCTGATGAAGTTTGAAAACATTGAATCCTCAACTATATTTCTTGACTTAATTTATGTTTATGGCAAATATTTAAACAAAGGTTCAGTGATTTCTTTGTCACTTATTGTGAACAGGTTGCTGTCTTATATAAGGCTCTTAATAATTGACCATTGCTTTAATTCTATCTCTGATGAAGAGGGTGCCTCCTCTTTATCTATCTACCATTCTAGATTTGATTCTTTTTTTAAAATTTGATAGCATTTATTTTGCTAGCATTGATGAAGTCATTGTGACTGTTATGGGCAACTCTGCTTGCCCAAGCTTTTATCCACTTTACTATTTACTTTTTTTTGTTCTCTTTCTTTTTCTTTTTGTTGTCTAAAAAAAATTCTTTTGGTTTTATCAAAGTGCACTGGAGCAAGTTTTTACATTGCTATTGTCAGTGAAACTCTAAACTCTTATAGATCCTGCAAAAGTAATAGATTGATATACAACCTATGTACCTGTTTACTCCATCATCTCAAAAAAAAAAAAAAGAAAAAAAGAAAGGCCCTTGTTTTAATAGCTTGAACGTGCCTTGCCTCTACTGAGTAAATTTTGTGTGTGTTGGGTATACCATAGCTTCAAGCCAAAAAGCTACATTTTAGTTTCTTGCTCCTCTGACATGTGTAATGTTAGCCACATCTAGTATTCATAATATATTTTTGTTAAGACATTTTTTATCTCAATTTTCTTTGCATGTGTATGACTTAGAGTTATGTGCACATGTTACTGTGTTCCTCTTTCAGGGCTCACATCTGTTGTTTGTAATTGTTTTTGTGTACATATCATTCTAAGGAAGTAAGCATTGAAGTATGCATATGCATACTTTTAATGTTGTTGATCCTAGTCTGTGGAAGAGTGATAGATCTAGCAGGAGCAAGAGCTGCAACAGCTTTTAAGTAGTTTAAAGAGAGCTGGTTTAACACAATAGAAGAATACCGCTGTTTCCTCTCTGAAACTGATATTCAGCTAATGGAATGTTTCTTAAAGGCTAAATGCAACTTAGCTGTAAAATTTTTTGCTGGAGACAATCAAGACCCTTGCTTCTAAACATGTTATTAGAATCTTTGTAACAGTTTGTGTGTTGTATGTAGATAATTTTATACTAATCAATGAGAGAATCAATCTCAACCTTGTTGAAGATCTAGACATTTTCCTTTTCTTTTATTGGACTGCTATTGCATTTTCAAGTGATATTTAAGATATGACCATTGTCAACATTGACATACTTTAATTTCAACTTGAAATTTCCTTTTGTTTTAAGGAAAGAGTATGTAATTTTGTATTTTCTTGGCCAAAATATTTTAGTTTTATGAACCGAATGAAGTCATATTTTCTCAGTAAGATAAGTATTCTTATTCATGACCTACTTTCTGTGCTTTTGAGCAAAACGTATTTTGTCCATGCGACTCAGAAGTTCTGTTTTAAATCAGTATTTTCCTCATTTTAAATGTCATCAGGTTAACTGTTTGCTAGTTTGTGTTCACTTTTTGTTTTATTCTGAGCGGCTTCATGTCTAGGTAGATATTTCCTTTTACCATTGTTTGGTCTGTGTGTGAGTGTGTGTGCACAGTGAACGTTTTACAGACAAACCTAATAGCTAAATATAATTTCAGCTAAAATTTCAGGAGATGCCATTTCTTCTTATGTTAACCGATGTAACAAACTTGTGTCTTGAAGATTATACCTTGCCAATTTGAAACACATCTAGAGGAGTGCTAGTTTTTTTTCTTTGTATTTATTATTTTTCTTTTGCTAAAATTGCAGAGAAATTTGGAGGAATGGGATATCTTTTGGTGTAGTGTTAACTTAGTCGCATTTATGGGAACTGCCATGGCCAGGAATTTAATTTTAAGGCTCATCGCACCCTTGTGGTCTCCTTTATCGCACCCACCGCTCAAACTGTGACAAGAATAGTAAGTGTATTGTTGCATGCTTAATCCTCTATTATTGTTGTTGTTATGTTCAGGACATTGTCCTGCAACCAATTTCTTGATGACTCTATTGTGCCTTCTCAGCATTATTCTGATTTTAGGTAAGGGTATCTTAAGCTGAAGTGTCTAGCACTTCCAACCGTCTGTAAAAGAGTAAATATTTGCGTGAAGCTTGCTTTTACGTATCTCACTCCTGCAAATGGAAAGTCTTGATTCTGTACCCAGCATTCGTCGATCGAGCACATATTTCAGTCTGGCAAATGCTGCTTTTATTTGTGTTTTAATTGCTCAGCACAAAGGTGATTTAAAATTTGTTTGATTTCTTCAAATTTATTAAATTTGGTTTAACTTCATGTGACATATCGTGTGGTTTTGTGTACCATGTTTCTTTTTCTTCTTTTGTCTTTACTGCTTTTGAAGTTTACTTTTATAATGTAATTACTTAGGCCCAGTTAAAACCGAGTGATATTGAAAAAATTGTAACTTTCTATTTTGCTAAAATGTTGGTGCTACTGGTCTTTCAGGTGTGTGTGGCCAAATGTCATCTTGTTTATATCTTCCATTACAAAATTGACTCTGCCCTGTCAATGAATTTAATCAATAATATCACAGAATTTTGTTGGTTGATACAGACACATTAACCAACTTCACTTCTCTTGTTCTCCTAATGCTTAATCAATGCATTGTGGAACTTTATGCAAACCACATGCATATTTCACCATTTTGTTAAAATGACAAGGCAATCCAGATATGGACTGAAAAACCTCCGAGCTACTCATTAGTAACTTTGATAACTTGTTTTTTTAGCCCTTGCAACTTTTTCTGCAGCTAGGGTGATAGCTATATTGATGTGTCTCATTTTGCCTAGTGGCAAGCGAGGTGCTGATATTAAAATCTTCAAAGGAATGTGATTTTATGCATCTGTGATTACCTGAGATGAAAACCTTTTTTGTTTTCCAATCAGAATTGTATCAGTAGGAACTTATATTCACATCTTTCTGTATATGAGAGGTAAATCTTTGTTGAGGAGTTTTAAGAGCTTTCATAGCCTATTGAAGATAATTGCCTTAAATACTGTTTTGTTGGTTGATCAATGTTTGGTCAATATTGCTCAGAAGCCACATTATGTAAAATTTTCTGTACAACCATAATTTTAAATAATTCTTGTATGTAATGTATGTACATAATATGTTTGAGCACTTGTTAATTATCCCTGCCCCAAGATGGAATTTGACAGAATGTTCAGAAATCTGAATAGTTTTTAAAAATTTGTTCTTATTCTCTTTCCTTTTTTCTGTCATGATTTTTTGAAATTTTATCTGTTTAAAAGTATGATGGCTCTCAAGGGTTCATGGCTTCAATGGTTCCTTGCATTAGTTGTCTGCATAATTGCTTGTTGATCTGATTAATGTTAATCTCAATTCATTGTTACTTATTATTTATTTCAACAGTTTTATCACGTTTCTAGGCAATAAGATGTTTTCTGGAAGCAGTGAAAGCATCAGCATCTAGTAACCTGAATAGGGAAAGAATATCTAATGTTAGACACTTTAAAAAAAAAAAATAATCACATTTTACTGCAATGCAGAATGTTGGTTTAACTTTTCTGCTAGTAACTGAATTTCGGAATTTTACAAAGTGTGAAATGTTTAAGACTCAGCAGGTTTTACAATCGATGATGTTAGTATAAATAAATGTTAAAAAGGTTTTGGATTTGTAGAAAATCTTGTGTTTGACATATCAGTTTTCTCTTTTTAGTGTCTATATCGTGTTTTGGCAAATTATGTTTCTTAGTCATCAATTTGACAAGGTATGATTCACATGTGCTTTCAGCTTAAGAAATTATTCATCTTAGTCATCAATTTGACAAGGTATGATTGACATGTGTTGTAATCAAAGCTGATCAAACATTCTCGCATTTCAAGAACTTGGTTACTGCTAACCTGCATTTTACTAGTGTTTGCTAAAGTTTACTTCAGCTTTGTGGGAGTGTCTTTTTCTTTCTGATTATGTAACAAAGCCAAATGCTGTAATATAAACTGCTTACTTCCACTTATACATATTGATCGTAGTAACAAGTCATTTTTGATATCTTTTGTACAAAATGTAAAGATTAACAATTCTATTTACCATGGTTAATTGTAATGTATGTTAATACTCGAGTTTTGTTTTGTTCTTGATTACCAAACATCAACCTGAACCATCTGGTCAATATTAGTATGGTGATTATTGCACCATTTTATTGTGGAGGAAATACTAGGTTCTCTCAGGAATAGTTTAAACATCAGCTTAACTATTGAGTGCCCTAATAGATTGACGTCTATTTTGCTTGTGAATTCTTGTTCTGAATTTATAGCTCTTATTTTTTGGAACGGACGCTGACCATCAGTTTCCCTACTAGAGACAACTATATTGACAATAAATTGCTTAAAATGTGTACAGTATTATTTTTAATAAAAACAAATTGCTTTTAAGAATCCTCCTCCTCTGTTTAGTCCTGCACGCATCCTTTTTTGCTCGTGACGAGAAATAATATAACTCTGTCGAGTGGTCCCTAAAAGTTCAGAATTAATTGTTCATTGTTCCCAGAATCGTATTTCCGGCTGAAGCTGGCGTGTGGTAGTGAAGGAACAGAAAAAGGGAAAAAGGCCGCGTGAGCTTGGCGTGAGCCATTTCCGCTTCCGCTTTAACGCGCCATCAGAAAACAAAAGATGCCCTCACAAACAGACAGAAGGGCCACATCATGAAATTTGAAGAAAGAGATTTACATTATAGGAGCTTGAACTAATTCATTCTTAAAAGCACTCAGCAAAATAAAATAAGCATTTAAAATTAAAAGGAGACGAAGAACTTTGATCGAAATTTCAGTGCAATGATATTTTGTCCGCTCTTGCCTGTATCCTGTTTCACCACGTGTCGATCACAGCGCCATCTCGCGAATGTTGTTGCAGGCTGTGGAGACCCGAAACCCATTCGACTCCCGACCGACTCCATTCCCGTTCTCCGTTCTTGGTATTGATCTGTAGACTTGCATAGGCACTGACGCCGACAGGTCGCTTGTGTACGCGTTGAAGTAGTTTTCAAGATTTAGTCTGTGTTCGTCTTGTCGAATTTACTTATCCGAAAATGCAGAAGATCAAGCTTCAAAGTTCAGACGGCGAGATATGCGAGGTCGACGTAGATGTAGCCAAGTGCTCTGTGACAATCAAGACTATGCTTGAAGATCTGGGAGTCAATGAAGATGAGGAAGAACTCGTGCCTCTTCCCAATGTTAACTCCGTCATTCTCAAGAAAGTGATCCAGTGGGCAACTTACCACAAGGATGACCCTCCACCACCTGAAGATGATGAAAACAAAGAAAAGCGCACAGATGATATTTCGAGTTGGGACGCGGACTTCCTGAAGGTAGACCAAGGTACCTTGTTTGAACTCATTTTGGCTGCCAACTACCTGGATATCAAGGGTTTATTGGATGTGACTTGCAAGACTGTCGCCAATATGATCAAAGGCAAGACCCCAGAAGAGATCAGGAAGACATTTAATATCAAGAATGACTTCACTCCAAGTGAGGAAGAGCAAGTACGGAAGGAGAATGAGTGGTGCGAGGAGAAGTAAATTTTTGGACTGAGTAAACTTTATGTATATTTTAGCAATTCTGTAAACATCTTAAGCCACTGCCCCATTTGTGTTTTTGTTTTGGGCTCGCCAGAATTGCAACGTTAAGTAACGATATTGATGGACCTCTCGTTTGAACGAGTAGCAAGTTTGTGATAAGTGTTGGTGACGAATAGGCTGTAGAACCAATCTTATTTAAATTTCAGGTGAATTACATTTTAATTTTTTTCCTGGCTTGTGCATTACTTTTGGGCACTCATTGTTGCTTGAACTTAAATCAAAATTTTTTTCTTATTTGCTCAAGTTATTACTGACATATCTTAATAGTTTGGCTTCTTCTTGTCCTGAAGATTGTATTCTTTCCAAAATTTTATGTTTTTTTTTTTTTTTTGTTTTTTTTAATAATTGTGCCTGGCGCCTGTTATGGAAAATCAGTTAATGGTGTTTGGATTGCAACTGTTGGTTTGTTATCGATGTTCTATTTTGATTTTGTTCTTTTTGTTTACCTTGTCCAACTTACCCATGAGTTGTTTTAAGTTCCAAACCGACTAAGCTTAATAACTTTTGTTCCATTCCTTGTGTTGAAGTACACCATAGTTTACCACATGAAAACTGAATAATCAGTCAAGGTAGTTACACTTCATCTGTTGTCCAGCTGTACTTCACACTTCTTTTCACCTTTTGAACTCTCTCCCGAACTGAATCTAAATCATGCAATTTTACCAATAAAAATGTTGATCTGATATACCAATGAAGTAGTGTTTTGCAATTGACTCAACCATCTTCCTCTGACATTTTTATGTTGCTGATACATCAAAACTGAATACAACATGACAGTGTAATTAGAGATCAGAAAACTGGCAAGGGGCAACTTTCTATGGAATAGAAGCTTGTCAGCTGGTGTACTACAAACTGGAGTGACCAGATCCCTAAATGCAAGTAAAGTAATAACTTTGTAGAAAGGGTTGAGCCACCAGTTATCGTTGTTTGTGGTAGCACATCTGAGGATAAGCATTCTGAGCAGTAATTGTGACTTGCTGATGGCAAGAGGAAGGATTGCAGTTGAACCTGAAAACTGAATCCATAGGGTACCCCAGTAGAACATGAACGCCTCAAAGCCACTTAAAGCGCATTAATCGCGCTTTTTGATTCATTTAGTTCCTCTAAAAGTGCAACTGAAGCGTCTAGGCACGCGTGTTGTACTGGGGCAACAATGCGAAAGTAGCATGTAATTTTTGTTAAAACATAATTTCTCGGCCTTTAGCATTCATCTGTGCAGCCTGTACTTATTTTCACTTTTCCACTCCTTTTAGTTTTTCTTGTTGGATATTCTTAATAATGTAAAAATTTTATTTTTTAAATTAATTAGTTTGGTACATCTTCGAGTTTTACGATAGTCACGATGGCAGCTGCCCCTCCCCTCCCCTCCCCATCCCCTCTCTCCTTCCCCATTTCCCTCCATTTTAACGGAGTTGCCGGTACAGAAGAGAAGAGGATCAACTCCAACTCCGTACTCCGTGTGTTTAGTCGTCACACCGCACCCCGCTGCACTGCACAGCGCGTCGCAGCGCAGCGCGTCACACCGGCACATCAGAGCAACGTGAGTTAGAGTGGAGAAGTCAAATTGGACCCATGCGTGTGTGCAGTGTACGGTGCGGCACTTGTGGCTTTGCGATTCAGATATTCCGGGAGAATTCTCAGTCTTGATACCGTGCGTTGCTTTTCACAGGCTGTCGACCGTCTCGTGCATATTGAAGTTTGTTTGTGATATCTTCTTGAAAGACTATTTTTCTTGGAAGCGAAAATGAAGGAGCATGATAGTGATCATAGTGAGGATGAAAGTGAATCTCAGAGCAAAGGGGAAGAAAGTGAATCTCAGGACACAGGGGATGAAATTGAATCTCAGAACACAGAGGATGAAACCAGTGCAAATATTGGCGTTCAAGAGAAAGATGATGTAGAAGGTGAAGAGAGCGCTTCGTCAAAGCCTCTTACCATTGCTCCTGAGAAGATTCCTGCCAAAAGAGGTAGGAAGCCTAATGCCAGCAAGGTCCCAGCAGATGTTGACCAAGCACAGGCTGAACCTAAAGTGTCTGCAAAGCGGGGAAGGAAACCGAAAGCTGCTGTAGTTCCCTTTGGAGTTGAGGATGGTGCTTCTTCGAAACCTCTAACTACCGCTCCTGTGAAGATTCCTCCTAAACGAGGAAGAAAGCCCAATGTCAGCAAGGTCCCAGCAGATGTTCATCAAGCAGAGGCTGAAGCTATAGTGCCTGCCAAGCGGGGAAGGAAACCCCAGGCCGCTGCAGTTGCTCAGCCAACAGATGTTAAGCCACCTGCTGGTAGAGGCCGGAGAGGTGTCACAGAACACGAAGAAAAACCTGTCACCTCTCAGAAGTCAAAGTCGGAGGAGGAAGCAACTCAGACATCTTCCGAGAAATCAAATGCGACCAAGAAGAGAAACCCAGCTAAGATAGATAAGGAAGACACTGAGTCTGCCCCAGCACCCTCCAAGAGGAAATATGTGAGAAAGCCTAAAGAAAACATCACAAATGAGGAGACATCATCAGATGGCCAGCCTAAGAAAAGAGGCCGACCGAAGAAAGAAGAAACTGAAACCAAACCATCAAGCTTGAAGCATGAAGAAAACCCAACAAATGAGCAGACATCAACAGATGGCCAGCCTAAGAAAAAAGGCCGACCGAAGAAAGAAGAAATTGAAACCAAAATATCAAGCTTAAAGAATAAAGAAAATCCAACAAATGAGCAGACATCATCAGATGACCAGCCAAAGAAAAGAGGCAGACCCCGAAAAATAGCAGTTGAGCATTGGTAAGCTTGAAGCCTCTGAGATGTTCGTACCTGCCTAGTATGTCTGCCGCATCTATTAATGCATTTATCTTTTGTTGCAGCAACTCCTGACGAGTATTCAAACGCCACGCTGATGAAGTAGTAAACCATCTTCGTCAGCGCTGGCCCTCTATCGAAGCTGTGTACAATCCTGTGAAGCCTAGAAGAGGGGCATTTGAGCTGGTTCTGGTGAAGGAGGATGGATCTGGTATGTTTAGTGCTTTAAAGAGCTTTTATTTATTTAAATATGTTTCTGACGTTCCAATTTGTTTTCAATCCAGAAACTCTGATGTGGAGTGGTCTCAAACGAGGACCTCCTAGGAAGGAGAAGTTTCCTAATTTGGATTTAGTCCATGGGCTGCTTGATGAAGCTTTGAATAATTGATTTAGAGTTTGATTTCAAGTTATACGGAATTTGATGTACCTTTAAGTGTTCTCTCTCTTTATGACGCGCTCTGGGTTAAATGCTCTTGCACCCCAGTTTCGCTGAGCTCTTAGCAGACTTCATTTAAAAGAGCACCAAATTCTGTGTTGCTTTGAAATTCATTCCATCTAGTATTTTAAGTTCCCTTTTTAACAATGTTTTTACTGTCAAATTTTGGTGAATTTTATTTCACAGTTTTGTTTAAATCTGTAACTCTAGTATAATCGAGAGGAAGTAGTTTTAGTTTACCACAAATTGTATTATATTGATCAAAGAAAACTTTTTTTAACTAGACAAAATGGTGGTTTCATTGTACAGACCCTCACTTTAGCTTCTCCACTGTGCTGCCAAAATTTGATCCACCAAACAGGTCGTAGATTTTATCGAGTTGGGTTAGATGATTGAAAAATAGGCTTCTCATTAAAGAATAGATTTATTCAACAACACATTGTGCTCTACTGAGAGTTACGGAATGATAAAACAAACAATTGAGAGGATTCTTCCACACACTGCTCAGTAATTAATACTTGTTAAATATCTGCTACTCGTAATGAAGTAACACGGAATCAATGCAACAATGCTTCATAGTAGTTGTAGACATTCCTTTTTGGTAACATTCGCTTAAAGGGCGTATACAGGGTTTCAAACCAAACACTTTGTCCAATATGACACAAATAAGCAAAAAAATAATGTCAAAGAGAAGTGAGAGATGATTCATTCACTGAACTCCAAACCGGAAAAATTAATCTCAACTCTCAAATAATAGAAGGGTTGGTCATTAAATAAAACTCCAGAAATATGGATTTGAATGAGGCTGTCAAAATATCCCAAATTGGCTACTCATTTTACAGAAGTTAACTAGGGGTCCAATTTCTTCAATGCTATTGTTGGGTAAATGTTGGAAAACTGAAAAAGCAGAGGGAAACAAGGTTGAAGTAGAAGCAAAGGGTAGTCTTACTAAAGAACTCTTGCAGTATAGGGAGCTCACTCATTACCTTGGATAGCGTAGCCAGGCTGACTCTCATACTTATTCCCTCTATCATCATGGAGCAGCTGATCTGGTTTTCATCCAAAAGATCTTCAGAGGAAGTAGTGTTATCATCATCAGAGTCAGTACTTGAGTCGCTACTTGAATCAGGGACATTTTGGGGTGAGGTCCTCGTACTGTGCCAATTTCTGCCACCAGTTGACTTTCTTGCCACTGCACGAAATCTAGAGGTGGATTTCCTTGCCACCGATCTCTGAATCAATATTGTTCAATGTTATTTCTAGCCTTTGTCATAAATATTTTGATATTCTGGCAAATTTCAGTGAGATGCAGAAGAAAAGTTTATAGGAACAGTGATGGATTAATTCATAAATTAAAAAGGGGAAAGGAAAAAAAAACTTTTTTTTTAACCTACTAAATGCACTTTGCACTTTTGTGAATTGCAGGGATTTGACAAAAAATGACCTGGGGCAGAGAATGTCTCATTCAATTCCAATTCGATTAAGGTGGGTAGTTGCTGCTAAGTAATCAAAGAAAGTTAACAATAAAAAACTAATAAAAATTTTCTTTTAGTAAGCACTAAACACAGTTTATCATCAATACTTTCTTTCAGATTCATAGTAAAAAAAGTAGAAAAAGAACTGAAGTGTCAGATTTTTGCATGGTTGTCATCTGAACTGTTACAGAATATGACACAATAAATACTGTTCAAAATGTACGAACAGTTGCTAAGTACAATCTTGGCAATCTTGTACTTGCTTGAAGAAAAGTAGGAGGGAAAAAAAATAGAAAACTTAACAAATTATGTATCTTTAGCAATGAACAAAGTCCCATTGCATTCAAACATCATTAAAAAACAAACAAATTCTTTTAAATAAAAAAATCAATATAAAATTAAAGAAAACCTTCCTGTAAACTGCCATCTACATGGTATTCACACTGAAATAATCTACACATGTAATAAATATCATTGCAAAAAAGTACAAATGTTTTTCACTGTACTGGAGAATCGCCCACCTTAGTTGCCAACTGCTGAGGAGGTTCATTGTTTTCCAACTCTATATATCGCGCATCAAGATGAGAATGGAAATTCAAATGATGCTCCTTTATTTCCAAAGCTGATTTCACAGGTTCATAGCAGTACAGACACGCCATTCTACCAAAACAAATTAAAATAATAATAATACTAAAAAAAATATGACAACAAATTACAATAACTAGACAAAATTATTGAACTAATCAATAAATGCAAGTCACAAGCAAATCAGCAATACTCACTTAATTTCGAGATCATCAGCCATGGCTTTTGTCTTTACTTTCATTGAGGCGACCTGTTCTCCTGGGTGCTCGGACAAAAAGTGATTTGAGAGAGATGCCTTTGCACTGAACTGCCTTGGACACAGAGCACATTGGAGTCTATCATGAATTAGCTCAGAAATTTGGAGCTTCTCTCCTGGATGGCGGGATGGATAATGGTCAAGTAGTAATTTTATAGTTCCTGTTCTTGCACACAGACCGCACTTAAATGCAATGGTTTCTATTCCCTTGGCACCTGGTTTCACCTGGAAGACAATATTTAGAGCATGACTTTGTGCTTAATTAAAAGAAAATGCAATAAAATGAAGCCTGTATACCTCTCGGAACTTAAAAGGAACTATGCTTTGTCCATCAGCTGTTTTCTCCAAGAGTGACTTGTTGCTTTTATGGGAAGATTTCCAATGATAGAAAAGCCGACTAAGAGAGGTCTCTCTTAGCCTACAAAAACAACAACGTAGCACGTTGACACTTTTAGATATCTCTTCTATATCAGCAATTTCAGCCATTTTACAATCAGAAAGCTTTTCATCAAGGGATGAGGTTTTCATCTGCCCAATGGATTCGTCCTTGTTTACTGGCCTTGAGTTATATTTTAAGGAAGGAAAATGAGAGGAGGTAAATAAAACAGTTTAAGTGGACAAAAAAGACAGCATGAGGAGAGAGGAGTTTTTCCACACTTACAATTTCTTTTTCCGTTGACTGAGTAGTGGTACAATTGTAGGAGAAGGAGGCAAATCATTTTTGATAGGTTTGAAAAGTGATCCAGGATGCACCTTAGTACTGTGTAGCCTCACAGATGATTCTCTAATAGCTGTCAGGAAAATTTTCATCATAAAATGTAATGTTAGGGAGTACAAAGTAAGAAAAACAAATAGCAAGGCTTGCCTTGATATTCACAGCCACCACATTTCCACGGTTTTATTTCCCAATGCATCATTTCATGATGGTAGGCCTCTTGTTGATTTCTGCTGATGAATAGACACTTGCAACTATCTTTGTACTTACACTCCACACCTGAGGAAGTAATTAAGCTCTCATGTAAACAAAGAATAACACATAATATTAACTCACACTATCATATGGTACCTTCAATAGGAGAGGACAGTTTTGGCGCAGCATTCACTTCTGATATATATGCTGCTTTCTGTAATTGGTTTTCTTCAGAGCTAGTTTCTTCATCCTCTATTTCTTCAATGTCTTCCTCCAGAGCACTTTCATCTACTTCAATGTCACCATCATCAACATTAACCCATGAGTCAGCTTGCAAATTTGTTTCTGATGTAATAAACAGATAACATTGAAAGATTGTGAAGTAAGATACAGTAATCACTTATCTTTAAAGAAGGTGTGTAAGTAAGAATTCAATACTATGAATAGCATAGGTAAAAACTGTAGTATACTCACTTGGGCCTGGTTCAATTACTGGCTGGGTTGACTGGTCCAATTGGAGTGTGGTGCACGGCATTGGCTTCAAAACTGACCTTGATCCTAAAGCTTTGATGCCTTTCACAGAATCAAACTTTTTAGGAGATACAGAAGGAGTACCAGAGGCAGGTGGTGTAATGCTTCCAACAGAACCTCTTGGAGACAACCTTCTACTAGCAATTGTCTGGAGTGTAGAACTACTTTTACTTGGAGAATAACTTGAGGAGACTCTGTTCAAAGTGGCTTCAGCTGGTAGCCCAAACTCAAGCATTTGTCGAGTGACATCCATATTTATCTATAAACAAAGTTATAACTAGCAAAGAGCGTAAACAATAATTTTACAGTATTGAATAAATTATTCCTTACATAATCATCTGAATGAGTGTCAACTATATCTGATGCAGTAAAGAGTTTTTGGTGAGTAACAGTTACATGAGTTCTCCCCTCTTCACTAGAGGGAAAACCTTTCAAACATCTACCACACTGATACCTTACGTTATCACTGCAAGAGATACATAAAATATATTCAAAGAATGATAAATGCACTACTATAATCACCTTACAAGTCTAAGTTTGGACTAATTTCCCATCCGAATACAAACCAACTGAAATGCGAACGCAGATGTTCCCTGTAGTTGTTTTCCTGTTCAGTTGGAAACTTGCATGGGCATTTGGCACAGGTAAAAGAGGACTCGTCTTTTCTTCCTCTCTTAGTAACTATAGTATCATCACTAAGAATAGCATTTGAAGGACGTTTATTGCGGCCTGATAATGACCCATCTGCTCTCTTTGTTTCAGTTTGCTGCAATAAATAAAAAAAAAAGTAGCAAAATATTTCTGCTACAAAACTTGAATAAACAAACTCTTATGCCACAAATACCTCAAGTTCCCTAGGTTTTAAACTGTTCTCTTCAAAAAGAATCCCTCTTAAGTGACGAACACGCGGTGAGTTTCTTGACCACAATGGTGTTGAATCGAAGGCTATTGGTTCCACAGGAGGGGTGGAAATTTCAAGAATTGGTTGAGGTGCTTCTTCATTAAGTTTCTCACCTTTACTCTAATGGAGATTGTTGATCATTAATTATTATACAGAACAAGGATCAAAAGAATATTAAGAAGTAATAATTTTAAAATTATACCTTTCGATAAAGTTCAATAAATGCTTCTTTTTCATTTGGGTGTCGTTTCGCAAAGTGGGCATTGAAGCGGACCCGAGCATTTGCTCGAAAGTTGCATTGAGTGCACTTGTATTGGGCATGTATGCGATGTTGACTTGCAACATGACTCATAACTTCTGTTTTACTACCCTTGTGAGAACACAAAGAACATTCATATGTCCCTTCAGTTCCAATAATTTCAGACTCTGCATCAACTAGGTTTTCTGTATCTAATGGACCGTCTGGCTGAGGCTCTCTAACTATCCTTATAAGCTTTTGCTCTGGGTGCTTCTCACCAGTGTGACGTTCCACAATGTGCCTGTCAAATAGATTTTGTAAAATTGAAGATGAGAATAGATCAGGAATATACAATTAAGTCAGGTCCAAAAGTTATCACAACTCTGAAACTGTACCTCTGATAATGATAGTAACTGCAACTTAAGCAGCTATATAACCGGCTATCATGCATCTTCAGATGTGAACCTAATTTTTCCACCATAATTGGCAGTTTTCCAGTGTCATTCTCATATTCTGGACAATGGGGACATTTGTAAACAAGGATCTCAGGATGTAATACACGTATGTGATGGCGTAGCATGGCATCATCTGATGAAATCTGATGGCATGCTGGAGCGCAGCACACAAATCTCTGGTTTTCAGGCACAAACTTTGGCTCGTCAAGGACCTAAAATCAAAATATAGAAATACCTCTGTTAATGAGAAATCTTGATATGTTACAGCACATTAATTAAAGTAAGGAGGACAACTACCTTAAAAGCATTACTATCCCGTCTTACAGGTACTGTTGAACTTATTGCATGGTTTGTCATTGTGTCAAACATTTTCTCATTACGTTCAAGGCAGGGGACAGGGTTGAGGACAGGAACTGGAGATGGTTCACATCCCAATTCATGTTGTTCTAAGTGTCTTAACATATTGCTTCGTACTTTTGTGGCATAGTTACAGACTTTACAAGTAACATCAGAGGTGAAAACAGCTGATAAAGGAAGTTCATTTTTTTCTTCAGGGCCAAAGCTTGTCTTGTTACATCCTGGCTGCTGAATTTTAGCCTTAACCCGTTTCCTAACGTTGTCCTGGAAGTAAGAAATACTTTTACAAACATCCATTTGAAAAAATGTAATTGAAGATATTTCAAAGATCTGCTATACCTTAGGGCGTAAAACAAGAACCCCATCGGGATTATCAGGATCTAGGGGCACCATTTCAACTGCAACTATTTTATGAGAGTTTCGCAGATGCCGATGAGCTATTGTTGGGTGTGTAGTTCTAAAATCATCACACAAACCACAAGTGTAACGAGGAACACCATGTTTGGGTATATGTTCCAGCAGGGTAGAGGGGTTTCTAAAGACTTTTTGGCAATGTACACAAGACAAATTGCCAGTATCTTGAGCAAATCCACAACTTAGCATATGAGCTTTCAGAACATTTGATGTATTCCCTCTAAAAAGGCAGCCTAGAAGCAGAAGGGAAAAATGTTACACAAAACAAAAATTAATAGTGTGTTGCAGATATTGTAGGCTACATCACTTTATTTTATAAGAATCATACCTAAATAGCCACAAATATACAAAGATGAACCAGAAAGATTTGTAGCAGTGTCCCCTTCATTGGATTCAACAAGTACATGTTTATCACATTCATCATATTTCAGGCTAAGTTGCTTTTCTTTTCCCTCAGCATCAACATAATTGCCGCAAGAGATTTGTTCAATATTTACAATGTCCTCATTTGAGTCCTGGGGGCAAGCAGAAAGTGCCATTAGAATTCATAGAGAAAATGTGAAAAAAAACTGAGGCCATTCTTTCTATTGTTACAACACTTTAAACATTCATGTTTTACGCACCCATTTAGTTCCAGCTTGAACATCAGTTGAAGGTAAAGCTTTTGGGAGCGAACTACTGGTCTGACATCCTGATTTGAATGCCCACGACAACTTGGAGCCTATTTCATATGTATGACAGGTTGCTGAATAACTTTCATCAAAAAGAACAGGGTCATTACCATTATCTGTTTCTTGATTTTTGGAAGGAATTAATGAAGTTGGAATATTTGAATACATCTCATCCAGGTCTAAAATTTCTATCATGCAGCCATTGGCCAATTCGAAAGTTTTCTGCAAGTTTAGAAAAGAGATGAGAAGAAAAGATGTTTAAAGCACAGTAATGCAATGGTAGAAACTTAAAACTACAGTATATTTATTAGATTATTTATTTTAAAAAAAAAGAAAATAATAATTATAATAATAATAAAAAAAGGAGGAGCACTTACAGATGACGAACTGATTTGCTCATTACTTGCTCTAGAAGCCACAATCATTTTTTGGTCAGGATGATCCAAACACATATGACAACTTATTTCTTCACTCGTCTCTGAAGCTTTAGGACAATGTAAGCAATGAAATCTTCTGTATGAATGAGATGTACTATAATGCTGAAAATTTTGAAAACATGAAAAGAATGTAACAGAAGCTCAATAGTGGTAAATTTTTTAAAAAATCCATAAAACAGGGTGCTTTGAACTCACACATATTAGTTTTGATGAACTGTCAAGACCAAGTCCGCATTCTTTACAGTAAAATATGTTGTCTGAAGGATGTTGCAATTGCTGGTGTGAAGAAAAATCTTCTGATGACACATATAGCCTCCCACATTCTCCATGACCAGAAAATTGGCCACATTTATATGCTTGAATTTCAGCAGACTGGAGTAACTTTAAGGGTGATTTCATTTGTTGTCTTTCACTGTCTGATTCTGGGAAACTGCATTCAAAGACCATGACATTGCTACAATGTGATTTAGTCTGAAACAGAAAGACAGTTGCAAATTGTCAAACAAATGGTTTCTCTGCCAAGAAAGTAGCCTTCAATAACATTAATTATAGCAGACCTGGTGAAAGATGACACAGGCAGCAGTGGCTGCTCTATAAAAACAACCAGAGCACTGGTATTTTAGGGAACCATGCAGCATGCATATATGATCAACTAAATCTTCGCCTGAATCTTTAACATCTCCACAGTAAGCACACTTTTGCCATTCATATACTTCTGAAGCTGCATGTGAATTGTGCCTTAGTTCCTTTAGGAGGTGTTTTTGGTAATGATCTGTGAATATTTCCTGAGGAAAGAATAAGGTTTTTTTGAAATACAATTAAATGATGTAAAAATTGGCACAAATTGGCGTGGTACACATATCATAAGCTGCATATATTATGATTGATTATTTACAGTAGAAGTTAAATATAGAGTCAGTGGCTGCTGCTGTAAAAAAACAACGCTAAATGCGGAATGAAGCGAAATACAATGACGCTATACCGAACTCATACTGTAATATAAAAAGGGATGAATAAAGCACATTTAAAGAGCAAAATCTAACCTTTCTATTAGAGCTGAAGGCACAATACTGGCCCATGCACTTAAAGAAGTGGCAAATCTTTTCAAATTTCATCATTTCTGACATGCTTGATGGGTCTTTTTTAAGATGAGTGAGAAATTTTCTGCCCCCTGGTTTAGATAAAAAAAAGTACAATTGGTTATAACATCTTTTCAAGCAAATGAAACTGTTAAAATAAGAAGTTAAAACATTAATAAATACCTTCTAGATTGCCAGGAGACAAAACAAGACTATTTTCTATTTCTAATGGAGTACCATCTGGAGTATGGTCCTAGAAAAGAAAAAAAAAATTTACCTATTGTTGGAAAATTTTCAAAATCCATGCGGTTCAACACAAAAGAGAACCTCTACCTTGGACAAGCTTATTACACTTGCTATAACAAGAGATGGTGAACCACTTCCTCCCAAATCTAGAAAAGTACAACATTAAGGTCAAAAAATAATCAGATTTGAAAGTGTGAAACAAGAGGTGGATTTTACATATCAACAATACCGTGTGTCAGTTTATCCGATATTGAAAGTGTGTCACCAGGCATCCTCCTTGGCCGTATTAGAACTGACTTGTTTGAAGTCTAAAAAAAAAAAAACAAAAAAAAATAAAAAAAAAAATAGATAACTCACTGAACAATATCATATAAGACAGATAAATAATATTTGTACTGTACCAAACTAGCACTTGGCGATGCAGATGATGTCCCAGAAATTTCTTTACTGCTTTCTTCAACTAAATGATACTTCACAAGATGATTAAAGGAAGAGCGCAAGTCCCGTAAGATGTTTCCTCCTTCATCACAAACACTACAGAAAGAAGCATTGTAGTCAAACACCAAATCAATTGATAAGTGAAAAGACGAATTTAATCTGAACACTTTACCTGCACGGGGCTGAAACTGGCTTCTCAGAGTGTCTTTCAATGTGTTTTAGAAATGTTGAAGCTTGCGGTGTCCTGAAACCACAATTTTGTGCTGAACAAGAGAAGAAAAAGCCCTGAGCATCACCCACGGCAACAGCCTCTACAGGACCAACTATAACAGATCCTTTCTTCAACTTGAACTGGGAATGTGTGCTAATTGATGATGGGGAAGACTGAGGGATTGCAGGTGGTGTAGATACAGGGGACTCAATAGTGGTCTGCATGCGCTGCAGAGTACTTTGTAAGGTGCTGGCTGGCAAAGGTGCTTTGACTTCATCTGGAACTTCATTTGAACCGAGAGTTTCAGTATCTAATGAAGATGGAGTTCGAGTTGTTGTTTTAGCCAGCCTTTTTTCAGAGCTGTCTGAAGATTTCTGGGCAAGTCTTGCAGGAGTTGTTCTTAAGTTAGTTCTGGCTTGAAGTGGGATTGAGTCAACCAATGACAGTGCTAATGAACTTTGTAAGGAATCCTCTTCTGTAGCTTTTCTACTTTGTGGGCTGGTTGACTGGTCAAAATGCAGACGCTGAGCAAGCTTCTCAGAAATTGAGCTACGAATCTTAGGTCTTTCCCTTATTTTTAGACCGGCATCTTCCAAGAGTTTTTTCCTATCTTCTTGCAACTTTCTATCATCATCAGTATTCTGCTCTGATCCAATGAATATACTCATCTCAACAGGAATAGGAGGCTTCTTGCTCAAAGTTGAAGGTTGATTTTCTAATATTTCAGTCTCATTGCTCATGTTGGTACTTCTTTCTTCATGAGGAGGTTGTAAAACTGCTTGACTCACAAAATCACTGTCAGGAAGATCTGACGATGGATCTTTTGTAAATTCAGCCAGAGATACACCTGGCTGACAATCAGAAATATTCTCATGAGCCGTTTGCTCTGAGACTGAAGAAAGCTCTGCAGAAGCTTCCAAATGAGTCAAGTCTTCATTGACTCCCTTCGCTTTGCTGACAGCCTAAAACATTTCAATAAAACAAATTAAAAAAATATATAAGAAATAGATAAATAAATTAATCAATTGGTTTTTTTTTTTTTTTTTTTTTTTAAATTTTATAAATTATTTTTAGAAGCAGTCAAACAGTAAGCGAAATATCACTTTTACACTTACCAATTTCTTTGATGCCACAACTTGTGATATGCAAACTTGAATGGCTTGAGCAGCAGTGTTCTGGTGATGGTATCGCAGTAAATGCTTTGTTAGATTTGACTTTAACAGCTGGAAGTAATTACATTCAGAGCAAAGGTATGCTAAAAGGACTTTCGCGGTTGAGCCTTCTCCTATCTGTGATACACTGCACAAATCCTGCACCTGGGTATTAGGATGCCTTGACTTTGCATGGCTTTTGATAGAGATTCTTTGAGCTGCTTTAAAATTACATCGATTACAAGAATAACGATATTCACCGGTATGGATTGAAACATGCTCATAGAGACGCATAAAGTTTTTGGCAACATGTTTGCAAATGAGGCACATCAGTGGAGCAGTGGACAGTCGCTTCTTCCCAGAAACTTTCTTAGAATCACTCTCATTATAATTACTGATATTTGCTTTGGCTTGTTCAGCTAAATCCTTTGAGAGACGGGAGATCAAAACTTCCTCAGATGGATGGCTCAGCAAGTAATGAGCAACTATCATCCTCCCCGAAAATCTGCAAATTTTACAAGTAGCTTTGTCAAGAGCTGAGGTAATAGTGTAATCAAGATCTTCATGGTATTCTGGTTTTCCAGAAGAAAGGTCATCAGTGCAAGCAGCCTCTATGTTTAGAGATGGGGGATTCTGAATCCTTGAAATAAGTGGGGCCTCATGCTCTTCAACTTCACTTGTGTTTACTGCAGAACTGTCCAAAATATGAATGACTTCAGAATTATTTTCATGTACAGACTCAAGAGTTGAGCTTCGTTCAAAGATTTCATCAGACATCAAGGGATCTGTGGCCTCTGACATGATCTTCAAATCAGCACTTTTTTCTAAAAATCCAATATGTGAATTAAGTGATTTCTTGATCTTTCTTTTCTTCTTAACAGGTGAATAAGGAACAGTCCCAGACTTCGAAGTGTCACTATCACATTCAGAAAACTCACGTGATGAGTTAAGAGCTCTCTTAGTTGTTAGCTTGGAGTCTTCTTTAGGTTCTGGACCTTTAAGTAATTTCAACTGATTACGAGTTAGTTTATTACCAGCACCCTCAATTTGTATTATATTGCTCGTATCTATCTGAGACATATCTTTATCTTCAATCTTAGACTCTTCTTCTTCCTCATCACAGTCACCATCATAGGAGGGAGTACACATTTCCTCTCTCATTTTTATCTGATCCCTTGAAATCGAACTGATTTTTCGGCCTCTTCTAGCAACATTTCTTCTTCCTCGTTGAGCATGTAGTGACTTTTCCGTGACAACTTTTGGTTCCCTGGAGCTTTGAGGGCTTCCACTGTCATTTATGGCTGAATCAGATTCAGTATCAGATTCTATTAAATTGATTTTACTTCTTCTTTTTAACACTAGGCCTGAGGAATCTGGGCTTGTTCTCTTAAATTTTGAGGTGTGCATATCATCTTCACTCTCACTTGAAGATCTTATATTTTTGTCAATGTCTACAAGTGCATGACCATCAGATGTACTTCCAGTGGTATTCAGTAATGAGGTTTGATCTTTGCTAGGGCTATCATCAGAGAAATCCATAACCTCATCACAAAATTTACTCTGTGATAACTTTACTTTCTCATCTGCTGAACCAGGGCGGCTCTTGGGAGGCTGGAAAATATCTTTATTTTCTTTCCGCATTCGACAACTTCTTTGCCCAGTAGCAGTGACCACTTCTTTACTGATGAACATTTCTCTTATATCCTCATGAAGTTTTTCTAATTCATTTTTTCCCCTTTTCTTCTTTTGCTTCTCTGAACCTTCAGGTGAAATGTTAGCCTTGGGAAGGGCATCAGCCGAAGAAACTTTTGCAGTCTTGGTTTTGGTAGACTGTTTCTTCTTTTTTCCCTTCTTTGTATTAAAACTTGTCCGAGAATCTGATGTTACAGTTTGCATATTTAAATCAACCTTACTCTCATCCTTATCATGTATTTTGCTTTTCAAGTTCTCTGAATCTTCCTTTGAATCCTCAGGTTTGGAGAGGTCTTCTTTTGCAGTTTCGCCAGTACCTTCTCTGAATATTTCTAAAACCTTATTACGCTTCTCTTCTGGAAGTTGGCTTGCAGCCAGGGCAGCTAGTTCAATCAAACTTGTCTGCTTGAATAAATCTTGACTGGCTAACGTTTTGATAAGGCCAACTAGTATATTCCCTGGTTCAACAGCTGTTACAGCACTGTCCACTGATGAACTTGAGGGCTTTGAATTTTTACTTCCCTCATATGCTTCAGATGAGCTTCCAGCATCTGCTTTGACATTCACTTCAGGAATATTTTCTGATGTGGAAGTAGGGACATCTATTACAACATCAGCACTAGTGCGCCTGTCATTTAAGGAAGAGCTAACAACAGTGTCTTTCTCCTGTGCGGATATTTTGACAACACTGTCTTTCTTCACATCCAAAGTATTTACATCTGTTTTGAGCAGCTTGTCAAAGTTTAGTTCTCTATGAGGAGATTGCGATCTTGATCTACCTTTAGGAAACAGTGGTGAACTTCTACCAGAGCATGATGAAGATCTGGAAGATGCCACTGATTTCTTGTTGTCTTTGACACTTTCTCTTGACAAGCTTCTATGTGACTCACATTTCTGTCTTGATTGATCTGGAGACCTTGATCGAGCATGTGACCTATTTCTTGACAGGCCTCTTGACCTAGTCCTAGACACAGCTCGTGAACTAATGGAGGATGAATCTCGAGACCTATTGCTATCGGATGACAGACTACGTCTTCTTGCTCCATGGGAACTTTTCCTTCTGGCTCTTGTCCTATCTGGAGAAGGGCTCTCTTTTCTTTTCCAGCTACCAACCAATGAGTTTTTATCAGAATCTGATGACTGGCTGCGACCTCTTGACTTGAGGGGATCTCTACTAGATGATTTAGCTCTAAAACTAGATGTTTTAGTCCTTGAAACAGACCGAGAACGAGAGCGTCTACTCCTTGACTTGGGAGAGTTCCGACTTGAGCCTGTTCTAGACCTGGAAGAACTTCTTTCTCTGGATCTAGCTCTATGTCGTGAAGTTGATGGGCTTCTATCCCTACTGCATCCCCTTGACTTTGCTCTGGTTCTTGAGGGACTTCTCCCTCTTGATTTTCCTCTAGTTCTTGATGAGCTTCTTCCTCTAGACTTGCCTCGATCTTTCGACATACTCCTCCCTCGTGATTTGGCTCGACTTCTTGATCTGCTCCTTCCCCTTGATTTAGCTCTGGACCTAGATGTGCTCCTTCCTCTAGAACTGGCTCTGCTTCCTGATGGGCTTCGTCCTCGTGACTTAGCTCTACTTCTTGATGGACTTCTTCCTCTTGATCTGGCTCTGGATCTTGAAGAGCTTCTTTCCCTTGATCTGGCTCTAGATCTTGAAGAGCTTCTTCCCCTTGACTTTGCTCTAGATCTTGATGAGCTTCGCCCTCTTGATTTTGCTCGAGTTCTTGATGTACTGCGTCCGCGCGACTTCGCCCTAGACGTACTTCTTCTGCTTCTTGAGTAGGAGGGACTTCTATCTCTTAGCCTACTTCTAGAACTAGACCTGCTTCCTGCCCTTGATCTTGATGGACTACCCCTCCGCTTTGGAGAACCTCTCACCGAAGATTTTTCTCTTGACCGGCTCCTACCCCTACTTCTAGAAGAGCTTCTTCCTCTTGATTTAGAACGACTTCTAGCCCTTGATGTTCTGTAAGCACTAGGACTTCGGGCTCGAGATGTGGATGGACTACAGATTCCTTGGTCAACTGTGGTATCTGCTTTGAGCGAGCTATTGCTACTTGCATTCAATTCCACTGTGTTGGAACTTGGTGGACTTCTATTTCCTCCACTACTGTGAGAGGTAGGTGAAGGGCTTCTGGTTAAATTTTTACTGCTTGAGTTTGCAGTCTCTTCATTTTTGTTTGATGATTTTTTCTTATCTTGCAAAGATGTGGATGTGTTTCCCTGTCCTACATTGTTCCTCTGATGATCAGGCAACACAGAAGTTTCTTTGACAGTCTCTGGGCTGCACTGAAGGGGTCCAACTCTTGATAATCTTGGATCCCTAGTAGAAAGGCGAGACTCAATCACATTAGATGCTTGTACTATATCTTTGGGAGGACTTGGATCTTTAGGGCGTTTAGGTATTTTGTAGCTCTGTAATCCATATCCTTGTCCAGTCTTATTTCTCTTCTCCTCATTATAGATACTGCCAAGGGGAGAAGAATAGTCACCATCATCTTTTCCTCTACTCTTATCTTTTCTTTTAGAGTTTGAGTCAGGACTCTTGTTATCACAGTTTCTCTTTTCCTCAGAAGGTTTTAAGGCAGCAAGTCTAGGGTCAGAGGGTCTTTTCCCATGGTGAATCTCATTCTCTCTCCTTAGAACTTCAGGTTCTCTATGTCCTAGAGTCCTTTCCTCACCGGGCTTGGAAATACTAACATTTCTATCATATTGAGCATTCATTGGTTTCCCATGTCGGGTCTTTGGTTGATACCTCATTCCTAAATCATGCGCTGTAGTCACAGAACTCACTTGCTTAACAGAGCAAGTGCCCTGCCAGTATGTATTCAATACACTCTGCTGACCCTGGTAAACAGTTCTCCCATGTTGGGCTCCAGCATGTGACTGACTCCACTGTACAGATGCTTGCTGAGAACTGCCATAAGAAATTGGATGACCTGAAAAATTAGGCATATTTAGGGGTAAGCTGGAAGAATTCAACCCCATTACAGATTCATGGGCTCGAGGAGTATTTCTATATTTTTGCATTTCATCTTCTAAGGAACTCCTTCTTCTATCCTTTTCAAGGCGGGGGTCAATTTTCCTCAACTGTACATCTAAGGGTCTTTGGCATTGATCTTCATTGGTTGTCAATTCTGTCTCACCAGGCCTTGTTTTGCCTTTCTCCATATCACCTTTCAATTTACGAAGTGCACCACCACTACTAACACCCAATTTCTCTACTTGATCAAGTCCCTGCATGATTCTCTCTCTTGCACTAGTTTTCATGCTCTCTCCCGCTGTACTAGTGTGAAGAGAGTTAGAAGAAACTGAAGAAATACTCTTCCGCTCCATCATATTAGATGTAGAGCTAGAAAAAGATTTGCTAGGGAGAAAGGTGGAGTTACTGGGAGTATCATATACATCTCTCTGATTGGGTAGGTGCCGAGACTGGTTTCCAATTCGTTCTAGATCCGGAGTAGGAAGGAGGGGTGATCTCCCTCCAACACTACTTGGGCTGGCAAAAGTAATGGTCTGGTGGGAAGATTTGGTTTCAAGAACTATTTTGTCAGCACCTCTTGTGATCTCCTGCACGGAAGATGTAGAGTTGTAGCTTGTGTTATGGGATGGCACATGGCGAGGAAGTAGCGCAGACTTTGGTGTCAAATGGTTCATGGGTGGAAAAAAGGGCGGATGACTCATAACAGAGTGCACCTGCATTCCATGACGATCATTGCTTGACATATGTCTATGATCAATGTCTATTCTTGAGTGCCTTAAGTCCAGATCTCTATTCAGTCTTCGTTCATCAACATCTCTTGCAGCAGGCCAATCTTTTGCGCCTGTTTTGTTTTCCATAGAACTTTCCAAACGGGGCCATTCCTCTCTGTGAGGCATAGGAAGAGAACAACTTTTGCTTAAACTTTCAGATTCTGTTGGGGATCTCAGATTCTTATTAAGTAATGAATGACCAAATGCTACTGAGTCTTGACTGGGAAACACCATATCTAGCCCTGGAATTTGTGGAGATGGTGTTGAAGACGATGCTTGTGAGTCAGTTTTTTGCATTAGGCCTTTAAGGCGACCTCTGCTAGCTTCCAGGCTTGACCCTTCCTCTGCATGAGAGTAGTCCTTTTCCAAAGTTGCACACCTTTCCACAGGAATAATTTTCGGTGCACTTTTGGTAGGGTTGAGATCTACTTGGGGAGGACTAGCGGGAGATTCCATGACATCTTCTGGTTCAGTCTTCACACTGTGGAGTAAATTTGAGTGAGTAAAACTGAATAAGCCGAAACATGGCACAGGAAAAGAGAACAGAAAAAAAAAAAGAAAATACATACATATTACGTGGTTCAACCTTGTCAGAGGCCAATGGAGACTGAAAATTACTGAGAAAAATAGGAATAACATAGTCTCAATATCAAAAATATCAATAATATTTTAAATATAAGCTAAGAGGGAGAGCAGTGGTCTCTACAGAATGCCCGCCCTTCCCCTCCCTCCTTTCATATTCACTAATTAACGCACTAAAATTAAAGACGCCGCTCGCCGGGCTGTTTAATGTCATGTAAGTGAAGAGCAAGTAACAGAAAAAAAAAACATTACGGAGGACGGTTTCAGCGCGACCAGGAGAGGGGGAAGTCAAACTCTACAAAAGTGGAGGGGGGAAAAACACCGAGTCCACACTGCACACAATTGCATCCGAGCGCCAACAGAGGGCGCTGGTGACCTGTCACTGTTCGCTGAGAAAAATACCTTTAACTTCTCCTGCAATTTCTTGAGAACTTCCTCACATCTGTCCAAAGTTTCAATTTTCATCCTGTAACAAAAGAAAGTAAAATATAACAAATAATAACTTCATAGGATAATGTGACCCATAGTAGAAACCTACTTTTGTTTTTGGGAAGTGAGGAGCTGTTGAAGATTCTTCATTTTACCTAGTTGAGAAGCCCTCACTTTATCTTTACTCGACTCTAGCCTTGCAATAGTATCATTCAAAAATGGCAAATATTTCTGGAGCTTGGTCAACTTTTCTTCATAAGCATGCCCTGTAAAAGTCAAAGTAAGGTAAAAGATGTTGACGGTATCATAAGGCGGACGCGCGGGTCCCGTACCCCAGCTGAAGACTGCAGTAGAAAGAAAGTTGCTTACCTCCAGGTTCATCACTACTTGGCCTTATATCGGAACTAACTTTACTAGTATCTTGTGACTCCATTGTAAAAGCTAAGTAATAATAATGATGGTAAATATGTAGTCAACACGTCTTAATTCAGCACCTAGAAACAGACAACCAGAGGAAACACTTAAGTCAAAGTACGAGCCATTGCCGCCAAAACGACCCATATCCGGTGAGGCCTCATATACGTTAATGACGCTTTAGCGCAATTTTACGGCTGTACGGACCACTTGAATGTGTACTCTTTATCAATGAAAAACTAAATACAAACTAATTCAGAGCGAAAAGTTCAATAACTCAAAATATACCCGTGAAGCTCGAACCGGAAACAGGGGCCAAAAAGCATATCTCCCCTCTTTCTGTGGCCACTAAAGATCCGTCCATCATAGATCGGCGACCACGAACGGCACAGAAATCGAGAGTTCCAACAGAGCTTCAGCTTCGCGACATACATTAGAAAAATCCAAACACAATGGATTTAAAATCAGCTGTGCCGAGCATATTCTAAGCTTTGAAATGCGGGTAGGCCAGGCCGCGGGCAATTCCGCCATAAACCGAGAATACCACAGTCTGAATTATTGAAAAGGTGATATCCGGCGATACAAAAGCTGTCAGATTCGTCGCCATGACCATTGTGATATAGCAATGTGTTGACAACGCACAAACATCGAAATGAGCTATTAATTGCTGCGCAGAGAGTGAAGGTTACCTATACGAGAAGGGTCTATGCACATAATTTAGCATCACTTCCTAGCTTCATCCGCGAGCGACACAACGCTAAAAGTATAGCAAACTATTTTATGCAGCACAAGAAAAGCTGAGGGTATCAGCTGGTAACAAGGCGCGAGATGTGCTATTCACACACTGAAACTAAAATCCAAGATGCACTCGTTCCTGCGTCTGAAACAGGGGCACTGGTGCATTACGGATTTCCCGTCCTCTCCACATTTCATTTAATTCAAGACAGCCTACCCCAATTTCCCGACGAAGGCGAGAGGTACCACAACTCCGCCGATGGTGGGGTAAGAACGCGAATAATTTTCGAGAACACGAAGGGCTAGACACATTCCTTTGTTTATCGGCTTGGTGGATTGCTGCAGTCCGGCTCCCATCGGGATCTGGACGCTTCGAAGGTTATGATCCCCTGCGAACTCACCAATAATACTAGATTCTGGACGGAACTCCCCACATTTCCACCTCTTGACCCCAAAACTGGCCTCTCTTAATGACTGCAGAAGATGTTTAGAGTAGACTCCACTCAACAAGAAGAATAGTTTCCTAAAGGTCTACATTTGCAATGGGTCGCTTCTCTTTTCACAACACCGGGATACTGTAGGGGGTTGGTGATGTTTCATGATTCGGCCGCAGTGGTGCAGATAGCGCTGCCGTGTCGCCCTTCACTTCCTTCCTTCTTGCTGGGTCTCCGAAAACCGAATAACCGGATCGGGGTGAGTTGGGCACAGGATCGCTTGGCAGGACCGCGCAAGACACTCATGAACATCTCGCGATCCCGAATACAGATAAAGGTAAATATTGATTGACTGGGACAATGAAGGTGACGCCTCCAGCATAACATGATAGCATCAACCAGGATATCCTCCATCGGTTAGCACAGATAGTCTTGCTGTCGGCTGGCCTGCTCTGTTGGCTACTGAAATATCTAGACCACGGGGTTTCCTGATTGTTCAGTTCATCAGAGTAAATAAATATATCGGAGAGAGAGAGAGAGAGAAATAGAAAGAGAGACGGGTCGGAACAAAATTAGCACATAACATTGGGTATCGATTAACCTAGTGTGTTTCAACAACATAACCCTGTATTTTCGTGGTCGCTCACTGGCAAGTTTGATGAAACATACTTCTATTTATGGTTGAACCTCTTCATGACGTGTCCCTTGCATTAAGTTCGGATCCGATAATAAGGCTAACTTGTCTTCCGACAACTGGCGCAACGAAGACCTAACCTCCTTGAAGTGGTGCCTCCTCACCGCGTCCTTCCTTATCCCGCTTAGGTCGCGTTATGGCTTTAGTTAGTGTCTTGACTGTCGAGCGCGCCGTATGAATATACCGAGCCTCCTTCCGTCTTCAGGCGAGAATTGATTTTTTTTATTGTGACCGGCCCTGAGGTGCCACGTCATTCGACTGGTCGAAGCAGTGACCACACCAGTGAGTGTCGGCCAACCCCCGTGTCCGCTCCGCTCGCGTAGGGTTCTCGTCTGGCGCGGCGCAGCCCGGCTCGGTCCGGCTCGGCTCGGCCCATCGGGTAAAAGGGCTCATTGTTCGTCCGTTTCCTTGACGTCCAGCTCATCAGCGTTGGCAGGGCGACAGTGCCCCACCACCGCGCCATAGGCCCGACGACCCGACGAGGAGGGTGATTCCGCACATTGGTTTCGTCGCTCTCTCCTTGTCGCACTCATGCATCACGGCCATTAGGAGCAAGAGAGAGGACGCTACCAGGCGGTATTCGGAATCACCTTTCAGGCCCCACACGTCGGTGAGCTGCCCCGAGATCGCTCCCGTGCCTCCGTCCTAAGTACGGCGTCCTTGTCGCACCTGTGGCGGTGTCCTATGTCGGGTATGGCAGAGCCCCATGAGTCGGAGGCGCTAGAGCGATCATCGGAATCTGGAGTCCACACCTCGAACAGACCCAACTCGCCGTCAAGCCTAGCTAGCAGTCCAGTTGGTGGTCCCCTCGCCGATATCTCACCTGAAACACCCCCTCCCCGCCGACTCCCCTCGAGTCGAATACTAATTTGGCGTTGCATCGTGCACGTGCATCGTGCAGCGGCGTGCGGGCCGGGCCGGGCGCGGTGGAGGTGGTGGGGACGTGACGGTCGCGCCGCCGCGCCGGGCCCGGCCCCGGCCGCCGTGGGCTCGCATCGCGTCTCCCCGCTCGGCTTCGCCCAGCCCCCACGCAGCCCCACTCGTTTTTGCCTCACTTCTCACTCGACCTCACTTTTCGACTGGACTGGTCTTCCAGGTCTGTCTGATCGGAGCGGTGCTACTCGCGGCACGCCACCTCCATCTGCACCATGGACCTAGCATTCAGCCGAGTTTCTCATACGCATGGATGGGCCAAGCTGGTGGTGGGGGTCAGGGCATTTTGGCTCGCCGATACAGCAGCAACACTTGGTCCACTTGGTCCGCAGCAGTCCTGACGAGCCGCGCTGGCCGTGATTAGCTGCTGCATGACAGGCCCGCAGGGGCGGCTGAAGGCAAGGCTGAAGGATCGTCCAAACATTTAAAAAAATATTTGTTGCATAAGGAAAGAAAAGTATTAAGTGTGTTCTGGGCATAATAATTATGATGAGCCCTTGTAGCCTTTGGAGGAGTAGATGGATAGCGACCCTTCGGTACTGTGTGTTATAGTGGTGGGAATGACAGTAAGCAACCAATAATCAAGAAAATTATCACAGAAGTAGATATTTTTCAATATGCTTTTTAATATTTCTTCAAATTAATTTTCTCAAACCAATTATTTGTATTTTATGAATTTATGTATTTTTTTTAAACCTGACTCAGGCTGTAGCTACCATGTAGCAAAAACTATTAGCCAATAAATAATAATAATAATATTTACTGACCCCCAAAAATAATAGTTTTTGTCAGGGTGTGTCTAATATTTTTCTTAATAATAGATTCATTCAGTCTTTTAAGATCATGGCAAATTCTAACAACTAGGTATTTCTTAACAATAGATGAAATCAATAAAGATCTATGAGATTCTAAATTAACAGTATCAAAGTCATGATCCTTATCTAAGTTGGGAAATATTGAAGAGTCTACACGCCTCTTGATAGCATTAATATAACCTGGCAAAGCAAGTCTTAAAGAAATTTTGTTATGAGAATTGCTTCGAATTATCTGCTCAGTAAATTTGCAAATAGAAACGACATCCTTAGATGCAAACACCAGTCCACCACGGTTTTTGCATCTTGCAAGATCAGAATTTGTTTCATTTCCCAACAAAGCTGAGTCACAGGCAATACAACGTAAACTCTGTGACAAGGACAAGCTCACAAACCCAGCAATGTACTCAACAGCATCAGTCACAAACTCACTTAGTGGGTATAAGCTTGGAATAGGAGACTGAGGATCATGGTTAGCAATGAGTCTTTCATCATCTGCCAACAAGTCATAATCCTCAGGCTCCTCGTCCTCCTGCTCTGTTGGGTTGATACGCCTATTCCTTGCTGTTGTAGATATATTTAAAATCCGGGTACTGTCCAGGGGCCAGCAGTTGGCATTCCTTTTGCCACCCAGCTGCACCTGGACAAGTAGCTTCTTGTAAGCACTCATGAACTGCATTACATTTGGGTTGTTATTCCAACCACCTTTACTCCTGACAGCACAAAAAAAGGTTTCAAGGTGATCTTGACTAAGTTTATACATAGGAAGAAAATCTAAAATTCCACTTTTAACATAAATGTCATACATAGACAGAGCTGTATCAATCCCTGAAATAAAGCCAACAAACCCAGTCTGCCAAGCTGACTCTACTATACGAATAGGCTCATACCATTGACCTTGATTGTCGTTGAATGATTGAACTTTTAAGCCTAAAATATAATTTCTACCATCTTCACAAAGTTGGGACAATATTGGATAGTTTTGATGTGTAAATGGCATATTTTGGTTTTTCTTAGCATTTAAATTTTTAGAATTAAGAATATCAAATATAGTGTCTGCCTGCCTAATAAACTCTTCTGTGGCCTCACTACCATAAAAATCTGAAAAGCCTTTTTCACGCAATGTTTTTAAAGCATCAGCAGTGCTCATACTTAGAAGCTGACTTGCTAATTTTACTTTTTGTTTATTGTGTTGGAAAGCTATGTGGGCTTTCCTTACCCTTGTACCATATAACAAACCCTCCCTATCTTGTTGATTATGTAACTTAACTAGATATTCCCATTTAATTTCCCTATTTGCCCCATCAAACAATTTAAGTTTATTATTCCCTAAAACATTTCTCCATAACTTAACCATATGCGCTGCATCAAGAACAACATGAACCTTCTCATTCTCATTGGAAGGATGAGGGAACCATGGCTGAAAGTCTGGAAGATGAGCATCCATCTTTGCACCCAAACATTCAGCCATAGTCACATTGACACTAGTCCCATCAAAAGTGACAGACGGAATAATTGCACCAGAGTCACTTAAAGAATTTAGGCACTCTTTCAGAAGATTACTACGTTGCACTCCATTTAAAGAATTAATTAAAAAGTAACCTATGGGCATCTTCCAACTTCCATTAATAGCTACCAACATCATGACCCAGGCCTCTTTGGCAAGGGGGGCATTGTCTCTAAAAGGGGTGCTGCCTGCTGTAGGGTAACCTACAACACGATGGCCTGCCCACTGGCTCTGCTTCCGAATATACATTTCGTCACACATAAGAGAACACAGCAGTTGTTTCCCCTCCTTCTTCGCCTCTTCAACAGCCACTTTCACTGCATCTAATGCCTCCTTACTGAAACCAGGATCACCATTTATAACCTGATACAGCTTACGAATAGTCCTTGGATGTGGCAGACAATTAAAAAATGTGTCCCTAACATAGGAGTATGCTGCCGGAGAGTGGAAGTTCAATGTAAGTGCAAACTTCATCAGTTCTGGGTTAAACTGATCGGTCACACCTGCATTCAACATCCTGTCAAAAACTGCAGCAGCGGGCCCTGGGAATGCATTCTGTTTAACAAGGTGAAAAGGGAACAGGTAAAATTAGTTGCCATGAAAAAATTATTCCTTTTTGCAGTTTATTCCACCAATAATTCTGGAGGGATATCACCACTTGATCTTTGGCCTTGTCTGTGCCTTTAGCTTTTTTCCAGTCACTTTAAATGAGTGGATAGTACGGTGGGCACATTGATTTAGGAAAACAAAAATTAGTTTTCTTACACTAGAAACTAACATGTACGGACAAAATGCACGAAAAAGAGTAAAAATATAATATATCACAGAGGGAAAAAAATAAAATTTTAAAATACTTCTGATGTATTCATATATTGCAAGACTTCTAAAGTCAAAGACTCACTTTTAAAAGCAGTGTCATTTAAGAAGTTAAAAAATATATAATAAATAATAATATATATAATATATAAATGTTTGAAAATGTTAATAAAATTGCACTGTTTAAGGAACTGCATGAAGCACAAAGAAACAACTTTTAAAATATCACAAGAGCTGCAGTACAGGGAGGAGAAAATAAGGGAGGGAGTGACTAGAAAGTTAAAGCTGGCTGTTAAAAGCACAGGGCCAAGATCAGAGTGGGACTCCATTATGCAACACAAACTTGGTAAAAATGCATAGACATTGCAGTAAATTCCTATACCTTGATGATGCCTGCTACATCTTTATCTATTTGTCTTTCATTTTCCAAGTGGTTCAGCATACCCTGCAACGATTTTACTTTCTTGGCAGCTATCCTGACCTTCTCCTGTAGTGTCTTCACTTTACGATTCAGTAAGGTATGCCTCTCCGTGACAATTCCCCAGGCTACTTTCCCCCTCCTTGGTGAGGTCATGTCGTCTTCAGTGAGTTCTCCATAACGACGCTTGCAAGGGATCTTCAGTGGAGAGTCACTGTTGAAATAGAGTACACAAACAAAATTGCATTATTCATTGGGATTAAAGTAATATAAATTATTAAAAAAACACCCATAAGAAATGTAATTTTACCCGTCAATAGTTGCAGTTGTACTATCGAATGAAGCCTGCTTCGTACTGCCCTGTTGGCACAAGAGTTGACTCTGCTGACTCTTGACACTGAACAGAATAAGATGAAATATTTATTAGTATACACAGCACCAAAAATATTGTTCACAGAAGACACAAACAAGTAGCATTACCTGGGGTCCACATTTTCATCACCACATGATTCTACTGACATAGCCTCCGTACTGCCATTCGAAACATTGTCACCATCATCATTGCTTGAGGAAGGGTGCGTTGGCAAGTCGATCACAACTGGCATGCGCATTATTTCTGCTGGAGTAAAACCAACACTTCTTGGGCAAAAGTCCTCATGTTCAGGCAGCACATCTGCCAACATTTCTGATGAGCTTGGCCCAAGAGGGTCCTCCTCATACGCAGCCATATAATCATCATGAGTCAAATCAAAATTGTTCACAATGTCCAGCAGTAAAGACTCCTTGTTTGGTATCAAACCATAAAGATGGGCAAGCTCAGCAGTAAACCTGTTGATGATAACGTTATATTTAAGTAACAAGCCCAATGAAGGTAGCCATATATTTAAAAATATGAAACAAAACTCACTTGGGTGGTGGAATGGTGGGATGAGCAATACTTGTTCTCAAATTTCCTACAGATGTGAAGTGATCAGCAGGAAAATGTTCAGAACACACCCTTACCGCCGAGTGCTTCCTATGTTCCACATTAGTACGGTTATATTTGTTAATATAATACTCCCAGGCCTCTCTTCTTGGCCCCTCTTTAGGAAGCCTGAGGACACAAGAGGCAAACAAGCAAAAATTTAAAAACAAAACAAACATGATCAACAAAGGTTGAGGTTAAAACGTCACGGAGCACTTACCCATAGGATTTTACGTCACTCTGAGAACAATAAACAAACCGCCGGTTAGGACATGTTCTCATTACACAACACTGAACCATTTTTAACAAAAAGTGTACTCAGACACTTTTTAGGAGCTCTGCTCTCTCTACTCTCCCGGCCCGGAATGCCGGTTTGATCGCTCACATCACCTCACCTCTCACTCGTCGCGCGCGTCGGTTTTACCCGGGGGCTGGCCCAGCTGGGGCTGGCCCGCCTCGGAACGGCCGATTCCTGGACAAGTGTTGCTGCTGTATCAGCGAGCCAAAACGGACGGGCCGCTCGCTGTGCTGGGGATAGGAGCTTGGCCCATCCATGCGTATGAGAAACTCGTCAATTCTAGATCCATGATCTGCACCGCGCGGGGGCGGGGGAGAGCGGGGGCGCGTGTACCTCTCCTTGTGACAGCTGTCTTCTCATTTCGGAGATCGCTGTCGCTCCGTCCTTGTCGCACTCATAGGGCCCTGTCGTTCCCAGCATAGAAGCAGCAGGTTGATCCCATTCCGGTTGCGACGTAGCGCCCGCGCTCCGTTGCAACGGTTTAGACGGGGCTTCGTTTCGTTGTTTCTGCTGTCTCCGAGGATCGGGGATGTGTTGGGGGTGATGCTCTTGTCTCTCTTGCACCAACTGCCTTCCAATGGATAAAGAGAGAGAGATAGCTGGTCTGAGACGGCAGGAACAACGAAACGAAGCCTCGTCTAAACCGTTGCAACGGAGCGCGGGCGCTACGTCGCAACCGGAATGGAATCAACCTGCAGGCCACCGCCACGGGTGCGACAAGGATGGGTTAACGAGAACGATCCGCGGAAACAGACGGCTGGGCGCGGGCGCCTCGAGTAGTCGGCGCATCTGCACCACACGTGGTTTGGGGATGGGCGAGCGGTCGTTGGGACGGCTTCCTTAGGGGAGGGAACTGTCACCCCCGCCTCGCCCCCGCTCCACCCCCGCCCCCAATTTGTAAATCGATGGGTTGCGCATCAACCGTGCGTGCCCGCCGGACCGTAGCCCAAGGTGGTGACGACGTGCCCGTTCGCCGCCACCGCCACCACTCCACTTCACCGTACCCTATACCCCACAGCTCCGATGGGGAGTCATTGAAAAGCTAGAAAGCCTACCTGTCGTTCAAGTTGGACGACATGCGTCGACGCTGCAATGGGCGTATGGGATAGGGTCATCACCTGCTGCCACCTGCCCGGGGCCGGGCTAGGCTGGGCGCCGCGTACCTCAGCCCCTGTCCCTCCTAGGGCGACTGGACGACTGGACTCCTCCCGAGGAGCTTTATCGATGGGTGGTGCGGTGCGCCTGCCGACCTATTCCGAAGAGCACCTTCCTCGCGCTGTCTCCCTCGCACTCATGGGCTGCGTCGTGTAGGTGTGAGAGAGACAGAGCGAGGAGAGCGCTCTTCGGGATGAGTCGGCAGGTGCGCCTCGTGCAAACACGTCGCCCGCCCCGTGCATAGAGATAACCCGTTCCCGTTCAACTCAGGCACAGCCCCTCTCCCCCTAGCTTCACTGTAACCCTTTGCCGTTACCTCTCCACCTCTCCTCCCGCGGCCCGGCGGGGCGCGGCGCGGCGCGGCGCGGCGCTCCAGTCTGCCGCACCCGCGAGGCACCGCGAGCAGCGAGGTGGTGGCGGAGAGGGGGCCTGAGAGTGTCTGCGGGGGTGGGGGTGCCAAGGGCAGTGGGACTGATGACGTCAGGTCAGGCGCCGCGATGCTCCACCCCACCCCACTCCACCCCACCCCTACATCCCTGGTCCTGGTCCCCGCTAATAACCTTTGCCTTCTGTGTTGCAGAGACGCCGCAGATCGCCGGCATTGTGCTCATCACTGCACTTCAGACTTCATCGATTCGGATTGATTGATTGATTGATTGATCACGCCGGCACCCAGTAGTTTTTTTGGTGTATTGTACCTTGTTAATCTTTCAGAAAGTCGAAAAAATAGAAATCGGCGTCCTTCTTTACATACCCGTCCCCCTACACAATTCCATGATAACACAGATCCCAACAGTTCTGACAACAACAACAACCACCATGCATCTTGGGAGCACTGGAGTCCTATATGCATATAGGACTCTAGGGAGCACCATAAGCTGGGGCTACTTTGGACCACCGGGGTAACTTTGCCGGCCCCCTAAAACTATGAATTAAAATGCTAAATGGCATTTGAAAAATAAAAATTGGGGTAGGCCGAAGTTCACCTCCAAACCCTGAAATATGTTTCAAATGCTAGGTAGCAGACAATGTCATAGGGGGTGGACAAAGTTACTCTGGCCTGCCAAAGAAAGCTCCGGTTAACGGTATAGAAACCAAACTATTCGCTTTCACATGAGGAGGCCCACACATCCACATCAGCTTAGCCCGAGTGCAGAATTCTCTGCTGCTGGTGATTTTAAACAAGGAGCCCTTATGGTTCCCCTAGAGCCTTAGGAGCGTGGGGTTTACTGGAAGCAAGAAAAGCATGCCTCGGGCTCACGGCCTCTGGTGGAAAAACCCACGCAAGTAGCTATGACTCCGGTCGGAGAACAACCTTCGGTCATTTGTGGCCTAGTTCTCTCAAGTCATGAGCCTTGTTTGGGTGCCCTCTAACACTGTAAATGGAGGAGTCAAATTTCTTTTCTTGCTCTTGGGAGAGCGACTTTTCCGTACCAAATTTTCATGCTCCTGGGAGAGCAAAACCTATTAATCGCTCTATTAGAGTTATCTTTATTACATTTTCGACGCAATATTACTCAATTTGAGTCAAATCACTCTATAGTAGCGATTTCATAATATCGAAACGGGCAAGAAATGTGACTTATATTGCTTATATTGTAAGTGAAGTCGAGACCAAGGGAATTCTCATCGGAAAATCTTATACAGACCACTCGGTATTTCATACAAGATTCAATCACTGAACGGCACATTTTTGTATTTTTCAGTATTTCATAACGGATGTCACCGCTTAATACTGCTTAATACCGTCTAACATGGATGTGAATTCCCCCTTGGTCAAGACAGTCTTCTGTTGGCTTGGCTGCTCTGTCCCGTGTACAAAAAAGTACAAGAACTCCGGAAGTGCCCTTACATTTTCTACCAAAGGGGTATATTTCTTTTCTCGATCTGTGGTTGGTACATTTAGGAATATAGCTAGAAATCAGAAGTTTTCTATTCCCAAGCTAGCTGAAAATTTGTGAGTGTAACTCGCTGGTCTTCCCTCCCGGCCCTGCCCGGCCGGAGGGGTTTCGGGGAACAGTGGAACCAACTAAAACCAGTATCTGCACGGCTTCAGGGAATTGCTACTACCTTTCGGCCACGTCGACAATCTTAAATTTCTGAGATCGAGGTGTTCGTAATTACGGTGTTGAATTTGAACCATTAGTCCCTTTTCGAAACATAAACATCTTCATCGAGTTGATCGGAGCCGCGGTGGCTAGTGATGGCGGAGCTACGACTCGAGCGCACCCTGTCGGCGCCGCAGCTAAGCTCGAGTAAGCTCCAACCATCATTGCTCTGGAGACTGTATTTGTTGAGGGTGTTGAGGTTAAAGGACGTTTCCATAAGTGTGGGTGTCTCTTTCTAGTTAGTATCGGCGTTTTAAGAAACACTCGTGTAAATTTTTTAGTTCCAAAATTTCCTACTCGTAAACATCAACATGCTTATCAAAGTCAAGGTGAGTTGTTATTGTGGTATCTGTCAAATTGCTACCGGTAGGCGAGTCATTCGATCTCTGCTTTATTCTGTAAGTTTTTTACCATTTTGGTAAAATTGATTAATTTGAGTCTATTTTGAGGGTGTAATATCCTCGTAACTCTAGACAGCTTGTTTGTATCCACATTTGTTGGGCATTGAATACCTACCCTAACCTTGTTTAAGATGTCGATGCTCAGAAAATTTGATCTGTTCTGTCATGCTTATGGATTTTTTATTCAAATAATTCTAGCCCAACATTTTCTCTTTTCTTCTTTTACATGATGGTGTCATTAGACTCTGACCGGAAAAGAGGTGAGTTCGTCTCAATCATTCTACAAACGATATTCTCAGAGGCGCCAATTAGTATGGTTTGCAGAGCTTTGGGCGAAATTTACTTTTGAATTACCATAACAGTACTTTATCTTTTTATCATGTTTTCTCAATTAATTGTGTATGTGCTAATATCAATTTTTACGGCATTTCCTCAGATTGAGATTGATATCGAACCAACTGATAAGGTTGAGAGAATTAAAGAGCGTGTTGAAGAGAAAGAGGGCATTCCACCACAACAACAACGTCTAATATTCTCTGGAAAACAAATGTTAGTCGTCAGAGAAATTGTATCTGGTTTCTAAATTTCAAGGCCTATGACCTAATGTGTTCTTTTCTATCCCAGGAGTGATGATAAAACTGCTCAAGATTACAAAGTTCAAGGAGGATCAGTATTGCATCTTGTTCTTGCATTAAGAGGAGGAGAATGCATTCTGTGCTGTGCACACATTTGACTTATTGTGATTCAGGTATAATTAAATTTATATCATGTGTGCTGTGCTCTCCATATTTGATCCTTCAAAGTTTCTTTAATGTACTATGGGTGTGAACAACATTAGTTGTAATTTATTGTATTAAAATCTTTTAAACTAAACTTTTGTACTTTCCTGAGAGGTGTCTTTAAAGAGGCAAATCAGATAACTGTTCAACTTTTAGGATGGAGATAAAAGTTGGTGCAATAACTTTCATTTTATTTTATACCTGCAAGGCAATTTTAGGCAACAGACCGAATTCCATAAAAAAAAATAAAACTTATCCATTGCTCATTTTTTATTCCATTTTTTAAAAGTGGAGAAATTTGCTCCATGTTAGAAATAAAGAACATAAGTTTTAGATCCATAGAAAGAACCCGTGTTCAACACTCAAGAATTAACCGGGCAAATTAGGAAAAAAACTACCTATCTTACATTTCCTATGACTTAGGCAGGGAATGTTGGTAACTTAAAGCCTTAAAACTAGCATCCATGTTAACACAGTTGAGCATGAGTTTTTTCTTGTTTTCTATTTCTAAGAAAACACCATGATATAAAATGCTGCAAGCTGCAACAGCCCATATCATACATCTTGTGAGTTAAGTTGAGAACTATGAGGGAATGTTTTAATAAGCGATGATCCACCCTTGATCTTTTTGAATTTGTAGACCTGAGTAATATTAGAACTACTGATATGCTTAAACAATATAATTATATTTAATGGACTAACATTAACTGAGATAAAGACCTAAATAGAAATATAGGACTTGCTGGTAATTGATCTGCTAACACTTAATATAATATAAACAAATTGAGCAGTTAGAGAGAAAAGCATAACAGGAGGCTTATCAACAGATTGATATTCACATCTAAGAAAGTATTACAATTAAATAACAAACCAAGCAAACCAGACAACAAAATCTCAGAAGGATGGGCATGCTTTCTCAACATATGTTCTGAGCTTTGAAAGCAACAAAGTTAATGTATTGCTTCACAGTTTTGTATGGAAAGTTCATAATCTGTCACAAACTTAAAATTAGAGAACTTTCTATGAAAATATTGTTTATCTAACACACCAACATTGTTCAACAATGTAGAAGTGTTGTTAAAGTGGTGTAAAAATAGAGCTGGTGCTTACCAAGTGTATTATTGATAACCATCGACTTCATTATTAATTAAGTTTATAGCTTGGAGCTGAAGTCAAGGACACATTCAAGGCCAGAGACCTGCCATAAAATAATGACTATCATGCCTCAAATCACAGCAGTTACATGGTCATAAAATAAAAGCATCCCTTTTCCTTCTTGCATTCAATATTGTTTACTACAGAATTAGCTAGCTCAAGAAAACTAATGAAAGTAATTTTCAGCAGTCATACCATCATACCACTTTCAGATTTTTAAAAGAATTCATTTTAAGTCTTGAGGTTTAAGAATGTTGCTGTCACCCCTTTTGGGTGGCTGACAGAGTCATCTTTTTGGGTACATAAATCTCACACCAGACTGGGCAGTGCTCACTTGCTGGACCACCCCAAGACCAACTACGGGGTATAGCCAAATGGGTTAAACCTTGTCGCACTACACCACTCATATCTGAAAATGAGAAATATGGTTTATAGATTGCAAAATATGTACACATATATCTTTTTTTTCAGCAGCTTCAATTTTAGTTAATGCCTTACCTGTATACTGATTCAAGACTGTTTTATTCATGAATATGTTGTCAGTGAATGAAAATTCAGGATTATGATGATTTGGGGGAATGCTATTAGTACTTATTTTAGGTGGTAAAACTGCTTTGAAAAACACTGCATCATCACATTCTGTAAGCACAAAGTCACCTCAGTCCAAATGTTATAGCAAAAGTTAACGATGAAACATGCTAGATGCCAATTAACTTACCTTCAATTCTGTCTTGAAAGAACGAAAAGTCGCCCAAAACAATTTTATTACTATTTTCATCTTTATGGTACACCTTAGTGATTGAATTTAGAATGTCAGCTTTTGGATCACAGCGAAGGTTCTCATCAAAATTTACATTTGTAAGAGAGACCTGAAGGCTTCCTATCTGTAAACATGACAGCAGAAAAAGTTACAATGCTCTCTTTTATTTAAAACATTCAGTTCTGGAGGGAAAAAAAAAAAAAAAAAAAAAAAAAAATTACCATAAAATTAGCATGAAGAATTTCAGGAGAGTCTTCAAGATCTGGCAACTTTTCCAAATTCACAGCGGACAAACAAATTCCATCATTTGTATCCCACAAAAATCCAAGTCCTTTACAACACTTATGTGCAAACAAAAATTTTACATTAGGAAATCCCTGTTAGGAATACATATATTTTGCTGATATGCTTTCAAGAAAAAATATCACTCACCTGATGGTTCCATGAATGTGAATTCTCCTTCCATTCCTTCACTCGTCTCAAGGTAGGGAAGTTTAATTCATTGCAAATCTGAAATCCACCAACCGGCATTTATTGAAAGAAAGAAAAAAAAGGATATATTATGCTATCTACAAATGAGGAAATGGAACTGATAATACCTTCTCTAGAGCCTCAGTACTCTGGATATCTTGGAGGGCAACCAAAGAGAACCTAGGCCAAGACAAAATGCCGTGAATAAGTTTTGCTTGCATTTTATTTTTGGTCTAAATGACTCTTTAGTTCTTAACCATTAGAAAGATTATATTTTCTATTGACAAATTTGGGTATGAAAATTATTGGCTTACATTTTCAAACATGAACTTATGTCCCCCTTTCCAGTGTTTAATGCCCATGCAACAAAATTGCCATCTGAAAGATATATTTTTCTAAGAGCCCATCAAAAAACAGATAGCAGCACATTTTTTCTATCCTCTCAACACTTGTTCCCTTGTGCAACCAATTGAAAACTTCAGATAACACAGATAACAGGCAAGGCTTCAGTTGAAAGAACTCTAAACAAGGAGATAAGATTTTTAGAGATTCACAAATCTCTAGTTTTACCACATTTTTCTTTTCCCATTGATGTATAAAATAAAAAATAAAAAGTTAGACATACCTATTTTCAAGTATAGTTCGGCAAATAACTTCTTTCACACCAGGATTTTCGGCCTTTTCAATGGAGAGACCACTAAGGTTCCAAGTTACAATTCGCAAAGCTGGCCTTCCTTTGCGTTTTCCGTCAAAATGATCTTCAACGATCGGTCTTGGTGAACATGCAGACAGAACATCCAGAATATCTCGGATAGCTAAACCATTTGACGTTTGTCCAAATTTTATAGGAACTGACATTGTTTTACGGTGGCCTAGGATAGAAATTATAATAGAATGTTTCATTACTAGCATTCTGTCCAGAGAAAAAAAGTACACAAAAAGTTGCTTCCCTTTATATCTATCAAGTTCTTACCTGAAATTTTACCATTTGCAATAGGTTGAGATGAATGGCTTGATGACAGCTTTGGAGATCCTTTAGGTGTACTATGAACTACATTAAAAATGGGTGGATAGCCATTGCGAACTGGCAAAGAACTTGGTTCAGATTCTATTGTGAGCCTGGATCTAACTGCTCCAAGTCTTATGTGGTTTATACCTTTAACCTAAAATTGGAATGAAAAAGTTTTTGATTAACTGACTATATAATGTGAAATCAGAATAGCTATTTGAACTGTTTTCAGCTAGATATTATTTAAAATAAAACTTACTTTGATCAGTTGGTCCAAGTTAAGAAAGTTTCCATGCTTGTCTCTGTAATCGATCAAATTGGCAGCAATCTCTTGAGTGAAACCAGGGATAGTCTGCAGCTCAAATACTGTTGCTGAATTAATATTTACTGGAGGCAACTGTCGTGGTGAAGGTTTGTCTACACTTGATAGACTATCAACAGATTGAGCTCGTGAAGAAGCACAGCTAAAAATTGAGATTTTAGAGTAAAGAAAAAATAAGCATGATAAATTTGAGTTTAAATTCCATTATCTATTACCTTGGAGAACGTCGAGGACCCACACAAATTTCAGGCTTTATTAAAGAGAGCTTGTCAGCACCAATTCCTGACACTAAAGCCAGGTCTTCAACTTTTTTGAATCGACCCAACCTTTGTCTATATTCTACAATGCTATGTGCATCAGCACGAGAAATCCCTGGCAGGGTCATTAGCTCTTCTTCACTTGCAATATTTACATTCAGTTGATCAATCTGAAGAATAGCAGAACAAAGAAACCACGCGTGATAACAGACAAAGTATTAATACCACTGTACCGGTTCAGTTTTTAAAATGTATAGCAAACCTTTGTGTCAATATCCAAGACATTAAAAGTTGCAGATAAATTTCCTTTATGTGAACGATATCTTGGAGGAAAAGGAGATCGCCAACTGTTCCGAAAAGATTTTCTCCGGCCAACAACTGGCACACTGCTGTTCTGACCCATTGTCACTGAAACGAAAAGGTACATTACTACTTTAATTCACTCTTTTCGTTAATTCTCTTCGACCCTTCTACTCATAGAAATAACATAAAAAGTAGAAAAATCCACCAAAATATGAATAGGTCACAGTAACGTTAAAAAACAAAACTGCACAAACTTTTAACTGAGATGTACTACTCACTCTTGCTGGGTGCACAGGGACTAGTGTGCGAGGGGACTACCGCTCGTAAACTGTAGAACTCACCTCGTACTCCTTAAATACTGATGAATCATTCACGATTGTGGCTGCACTTTGACCCTGAACCATCAGCAATCTCGAGTGACAGCACCAAGTAGTGTGCACTGTTGCTCTCATTCATTCAACAGTATTGGTGGTACAGCGTAGGTTATTAAATGGGAGTCACTCGCTCTTTATGCTTTAATGTGGAATGTTTTGTATATCACAGCATGTTGACAGTCTTTCAGGCGTATCCAACAGTATCTTTTCCTTCAGGAAACCAATTAGAGGTGCCAGCAGAACGGCCGTAAAAGGCCCTGCTGACACTGTCACACTGTCAGCCAGCAGCCGTCTGCTCGCTGGCACACACCCACACTGCTAACGCCATCTGTTTGGGCTCATCCGAACTCAATCAGCACCCATGAACGAGTAGTTGTTGCATCGGCCGTTGTTGTGGTGATGGCGGTAGTAGCAACTGCCATCAGCTGTTGTGCCCCACGAAGACAAACGCCGTGGGACGCCTTTGACACTTGGCCGGCAGATAAAGTGATAATTCGGGAGAAGGGAAGGGATGTCTCAGCAACAGAGAAAACAATAAAAAAAATTATAAAAGGAAAAAAGAAAGAGCCGTTGGAAAGAACGTGAGAAAATCGAGAGTAAGAGGTTGCCTGTCTGGCATTTTTTTCTTCAACCACAAACCGCAAGCCGGGTCGTCCCGTTTCTATTCGTGTGTTTCAGGGTAAGGTGACAAACCATATCTCAGTTTTGTTGGAGTTTTGAATCTAGAAGTGAGGCTGCACCGGTTCAAGATGGATGTAAGAATTCTGGGGTTTATCTATCCCAAGGTTAATTATTGCAAAGGTTTATGGCATTAGATTGTGAATTGTAGTTGTTTTGGATTTCTTCATACAAAGAAAAGAAGCAGAGGCAGATTTAGTTTACAAGTATTTAGTGTTGTCTGTTCTCTCTCTCTTGTTTTCCTTGTAGACATGCAAGATGCCTCGATTTATCACTTCATCAGAGTACCCAGGAGGACAATTGATACATGATAGAAGTTCTGGAGGACCCGAAGATGATCTTCTTAGCAGTGTTGATGTGAATATAATCTCTATGATAAGATCAGCAACATTTCAAATTAAATATATAATACATGTTCAATTAATAAAAATTCCACCTTAGGTGGCAGAGGTGGTTGATCAGCCAGGAGAGGATCTGCTCAGCACAGCTGCAGTTCTTCGATATTGCAAATTCAGAATTTTACGACCCTACACCCGCCTCCTTGCTACTATGGGTCTTAGACCACTGACCTTCGAACCAACAGAATCTCGATGCTTGAGCATATTAGGTCATCTACATTTGGTACAAGCTCTTGTATTTATGTGTATGGGCTACTTGTTACAGTACATGAGCTGTTTCAGGCATGTTATTTCCTTCACTTTAAAAAAATGTGTTTTCCCCTTTATTTTAAGCATCATCCTCCTGTGTTTTCAAATTTTTTTTCAGGCGGGATAGAGGGTTTTGCTATAAGGCAAAGCCCACATTTGCCTTATCAGCTGCTGATGTTGTGAAGTCTCATGAAAAGGTATGCTACGGAAGTTTGATGTTTAGCTATGTTCTTCCAAGCCTTCTCCACATGGCTGGTTATGTGTATGCACTCTGGCTTTTCCGCATTCGTCAGAATGAACAGCTACAGAATTTAATGGAAAGGGTATGCTCTTGCCATACTTTCTTTTCAAGTAATTTGAGGTTTAAATTTCTGTTAAAGTTAATCTCACGTTTATTTTTCTCAATTTTAGGCTTTTCTTCTATCATCAGGCCCTAACAATGCACCATCAAGTCAACGCCACTTGGTTCGCATTCTTTGGCTCTTCATCGGCCTCAGCATTGTGTGGGTCAGCTTGTCCCTGGTTGCTGTCAGTGTGATGATGCTTGATGGAACTGTTATCTTCCAATGGCTAGAACAGAGGTAAGTCCAAATAAATCAATCAATGATCTTTTACAATAAACCACTGAGTATTATAAAATATTATAGTAGTTATAACATAAATATTAATTTGACAATAAACAGCAAGGGGTATCTATTCGGCAGCACTTTTGCTCTGAAAATTGCATTAAAGCTTTTGCTCCTGCTCTCAACACTGTGGCACGATATGGTTCAAGCTACTATAACTGCAAGCTATTGCCTTCAAAGTCAGCTTCTCACATCCCATTTACACTTCCTGCGGAAGAAACTTTTACAACATAGCTTGCAGCCATTGGCCTTTATGAGAGTGAGTTGCTTTAAATTTAGAAAAAGTAATCCTTTTCTTTCCTTTGTTGTCCTAATTTTCTTAAATTCATTGTCTTTTCTCCAAAGGAAATCAATGAGTTCCAAAATTTATTGGAGTACTTAAATGAAGAGTTGGCACCAGCCGTTTGCATTTTTACTGTTGTAAATTTATCATGGGCTTCAGCTGGACTGATGTGGATTTTTAATTATGATTTTGTTGATAAAGATACTCATCCAATAATTGTTGTTAGTGTTTTAAATGTTGTCTTATGGATTTTGGCATCTATAGCTCCTTTTATACAGGTAAAGTACCTTTAATGAGAATTGATTTTGAACTTTTCACCTCTTTTGTAAACCATAATACTTTCAGAGATTTTTTTTTTTTTTTTTAAAGGCTGCTCGTCTTACCTCAGCTTGTGAGAAAACAAAGCGCCTGGGTCATGATATCCGTGTTCGTCCATTCGTGTACCTTGACACACCCAGTGAAGATTTAGATGCTGTTTTATTATTCACATCCTCTCTCCACATGCAAGCTAAACTTTTCCAGGTTCCAATCTCAAAACGTTACCTGTGCCTCTTACTAGCTGGTGCGGGTATTACCATCTTAACATTGGGTCAATGCCATGTATTTCAATAATTATAATGAAGTTAGTTAGGGCAAACTGTCATGTTGCCCTTAAAGAATCTCTTTAATTTTCAGACTTATTTTAGTTTTGTCTTGTTTTGTTATTTGTTATAAAGAGTGTAGTACATGTAGTACATAAACCTCTGAGTTGCTGTAACTGCAATGAGTACTCAGGTCATTTTAGCGACACAAACAAATATTTTTAAGTTGAGAGAAATTGAAGCAATCTGATATTTATGTGATAAAAATCTTGGTTTGTGATAGATATGTTGATAGTTATTATTTTTTTCTCAAAATATCTGTGATTTTTTAGGGTTGTTTTTTTGGTGATTGATTTGTACTGAGATCGAGATTTTGATAGTTAGGCAAGATTCATTAGAAAAGTGCTTTAGCAACTGAACTTTGATGTTATACTTACTCCTTTGTATGAGCCTTATTTATCAATTAGAGATCTATTTCAGATGTGCTCAAAATATTATTTTATGTTGAAGCTTGAAGTCTGATAGTTTTCTATGATGTTTGATTTCTTGTACTTGTTTTGTTGTGGATACGTAAAGTAGCAATAAGGATGTGAAAAGAAGACTTGTGCTGTGATAATTTATGCAATGAAGCAATAATTTAAATGTTTTATTTATTGAGGAAAATCTTCATGTTTTTAAGCTAATCTAAGTTAAATGATTTTTATATTTAGTCACTAGGGAAGCTGAGCAAAAATATTTGATTCTGTATGTACATCTTTACTTAAGTTCTAAGCACAGCACAAATGTTGCATTGTTGTAGTGTCCATTCTGGAGAAATTTGTTAACTTGAAGAATACTTCCTTCCATTCAGTAGATTCAAATTGTCAAATCTTTGTCACCAACCTAGGTGCTAGAATGTTTGTCCAGAAATCTCATCAGTTTTGTTTCTGACCAAGAAGAAATTACAAGTATGATTTGTTCTTTTTATTAACAAAGTGGTATTTATTTCTGAGGAACAAATAGATTTCATATTTATTTTCATATACAATACAAATTTTAAATAAACCATTAATCACTTTTAAAGCAAAATCATGCGGACATAAATTGTACCATCTATTTAATACATTCTTTCAACATCTCTTATCTCCTGAGCAGTTTCAAAAATCATCACTTTATAATTATCACAATTAGTGAATTTGCAAGCAAGTCACACGCAAAAAAAAAAAATTCAATCGTCAGATGGCTTTAAAAATTTGCCTCTTTTTGGAGGACTACTTTCAGGTTCAGCGTCCTCATCACTTTCTTCACTATCATCACTACCATGACCGTTTCTTTTACTATTAAATTTTTTTGAAATAGTTTTACCTAAATGTTTTGCCATTTCTGAATCACTAATTTCTGGTTTGTTACTTTCCAGGCGCTGTCTAGCCTTCTCTTGTTCTTGTAAGTCTCTTGTCTCTTGTTCCATAAGACGCTCTATCTCTGGATTCATTCCTTTAAAAGACATTCTCCCATTCAACAATGTTTCAATGGGAACCATGCTGTGTTCAATAATAAACTGAGAACTGGAAAGGAAGAGAAGATACCCTGCTGATATTTTTCTTTAGTAATAAAAATTGGAATGACCATTAGTGTAAGTTCTATGTTTACCCTTTGGAAGATTTTAAGGCCTTGGTAATATCATTTGCGAATAAATCTTGGCTTTCTAAATCTTGTTGTTCTCTCTCAACCTTCTCTTTGCTTTTTTTCATGAACTGTAAATATGGTCGAACATGCTCATTAGCCTTTCTGTGATTTCAGAAACATATATGTTAGGTTATAAATAATTTGATTTTGGATTTTAGTCTTACCTTCATATCAAGGATACCTTTAGAAAGGTTTCTCTTATGTGCCCTTCGTTGAGACATTTTTCTCCTCGAACGGAAAAAGCAAACAATTGATTTTTCAGTCTTCTAATAAAGATTTAACGAGGTTCACTTGCAGCACACTTGTGTCTCTTATGTGTTGGGTTGTTTATGGTAGCTGCCGCTCCGCTCGCTTCCCCCCCCCCCCCCCCGACCAAAATCTGCATGCTTTTGCACTCAAACCTCACAACAATCACATTTCCGTCGAGTGACATTTTTCTAGCGTTTCCGCCCCTTGCCTGCATGTTTCAAGCACTATCGTGGAAGAAACGTTTTCTTTCAACTTGGGACCAGTTGTGCAATTACTCACGAACATCTTCAAAATTGGCGCTCTGTGCTTTGTTTCCTTCCTGGGGTGCGGCAAGCGGTAAACAGTTTCCGAAAAGGCGTCGCTTCGACTGTTCATGTGGCATGTAACATTGCGCAGTGTTCATCCCTTGTCAAAAAAATTCTACTCTCTTGAATTTTGCCACCTCTAGAAACGCAAATACAAAGGGCTAAAATCAAATTCGATTCGTTCTATTTTTTTTATGTGAACGAACACACCGATGAGCAGTCACGGAGGAACTCCTGTGCCGAAAGTAGCGCTCGCAGCCCAGGGACTACTTTCTTTGGTGGTGGGAAGCCATGTTAGATGACAGCTTGAGTGAGAATCTTGTCGTGATGGTTGTGTAGACGGCAGTTGAGTAAAACAATTTCAACTGTGCAAGTTACCCTCAAGCATTTGGATTACCTTGCTTTTCATCCTGGATACGTAACATCTCAGCCTCAAGATGACTACGCAAATACTTCCTATACGGTTCCAGGAACATTTACAGGTGAGTACTGGGGCCTAAGTCTTACGAAACGCCCATTTCCATTGATTCTATCGTCAAATATCATTTCGCCTGTTCAATCCCTCAATTCAATGTAAAACTGTGTGTTTGCTTAGAATTGTCTTCAATTCGTTTTATTCGCATTGTGTCGTGTACATGTGGTTAGGTTGACGGTTGACCTACCATGGTGGGTGAACCTGTCATGGTGAGGTTCTGACCTGGATCGACAAGCTGTACTTGCCGGTCTTCTCCAATCTTTCATGATTTTAGAACTCATTTCATCTCCCCTATGTGATCCCACTCCCCCTGTCAAACTTAACCCTCCTGCCTACAACCCAATGAATGAGAAGAGATCTCATTGACCCGAGTGCATCTCAACTGTCATTTGACGGCGGTTAGCCAGTCAGCCGTCAGGACCTTGGGCCGCTTGTATCATGTCCCTTCTCTCGTAAATCGGTTAAACCCCGGTGCATCCCCGGTTTACGTAAATGGAAACGAATCGCAAGTGGTCTGCCACAGTCCTTGTTGTTTTGGTGTGGAAGCCTGATGACTCATCCTTGAAATGGGTGATAGAGTGCCCCATTTGTCTCACTGATAGGCAGGTGTCAAGAGACTGTGTGTTTAGATGAGTTTTCCTCCTTCAAACTATGAATGTGGTTTACAAGGCTCAATTTACCTTTTATAATTGTAAATCTCATTTCTAATGTCTTGTTGAACCTCAATGATAGTAAGGCTGTCAAGTGGTCCAGATTTGCTTTGAGGACTGAACTTTGCTGTCAATTACTGCTTTTTTAAAATTCAGTGGCGTAAGTTCTCTAAGATCTAAATGCTGTAAAACCAGTCAAAGCAACGACTTACGTTTTATGTTTCCTCTGAAAATATCAATCAGTAACTTGAAGTTTTGACCATGCTGTCCTGATTTTTTTTCATATTTTATTATTTTTTTAGCATTAAGAAATTGCATCTGCAGATTTTCAATGGTTTTCCAATATGTGGGAGACATCTTCAGATATTTCGAAAATTGGTACCATTCATTCCACCCCCACCCCCTGCCTATTCCCCTGTGGTACCCCTATCCCATTGCCGGTTGTCTTCGTGTCGAATTGAAAGAGGTTGAACGTTGCTGCTTGTCAATTGAAGCATCATGGACTTGACAGTCTTTGCCACCCTCAAGTGTGGTGTGATACGGTCGGGACTGCGTCCGCTTTTTCTCGAGGCCGCTGTGCGACGGGACCGCGTGGCCCTGCGGGGCGGGGCGGGGCGAAGGGGTCATGTCTGCTGTGCTGTAGATACGCCCTTCTGTTACCAGCACTTGTTCACTGCGCCTCATGCTAAAGACTGCGTTGAGCGTGCGTCAGTGTGCTGCTGTGGGCGGGGCGGGTCCCGTACGCCTACCAGTGATACCCTGTACCAGGCAGGCCGCGCCGCCGGCTGGCTTTGTGGTCGCTCGCTCTTGTGTCTGTGTACCCCCTTCCTCCTTGGACGCGTTCGAAGATCGCTCTCTCGCCTTCATCCTTGTCGCACTCCTGGGTCCCTGTTATCCCCAACCTAGACTACTTCCATAGATGCGACCGGGACGGAGGTACGAGAGCGTTTTAAGGGATCTGACGGCTGTAGTAGTGTGTGTCGTGTTGTCGGAGCACCTCGCACGCAGCCCGTCCCAGGATGCCGCGCCCCGCGCCCATCTCCCTGTCGCGTCGCAGCTGGTCTGGAGGGGGAGCCCCGGGCCGGGGCCCCCGCCGGGGCGTGGGGCTGCCTCCATCATGACGGTGTTCCTGGCGGGCGGGCCGGCCGGCTGATTGAGAAGATCGCTCTCGTACCTCGGGGTCCTTGTCGCACCTATGGCGGTGGCTGCTGTTGGCGCGATGCGACGGCCCTGTGAGTGTGACAGGGACCGAGGTGCGAGAACGATCTTCGGATTCCGACGGGAGGTCGAGCCTGGTCGAGCCGTTAGCGCCCCGCGCTCGGGCGGAGGTGAGGTCTCTCTCTCTCTCGAGCGCCGCGGCACGGCCCTCTTCCTGGCCCCAGTCTGGTTCGTCCACGGTTCTGTCCCGCCGCGTGGTCCGGATGTGCGCCTTGTTGGCGATGGAAATGTGAGCGCAAGGCGTGCAACTTGGTGCAGCAGCGGCACGGGGGCTCCGTGGTGCCGGTCCCGGTCGCGCTCGGGTTGCCGGCAGCGGCGAGCCGGTGCTGGCGTGCCCCGCGGAGCGCGCCGGGGCCGAAGTGCGACAAGGACGGAGTCGCGAGAGCGATCTTCTGAAGCAGACGGCTGGCTCTCTGGTGACTGACCGGGTCTCCCCTCCCCGCTCTCTATCCGGCCTTGGCTGCGCGGCTACCGCCCGGGTATGCTGCATTTGCAGAACGCTACACGCTATCCCGTTCATTCATTCATTCACTTCCCTACCCTTATCTCTCGCGGCGGCCCCGCCCCGCCCCGCCCCGCTAGTTTCCCCGATTGTTCGTGATCTTGTTTGCCTGACCCGAAAAATGTCGCGACGCGTGCCGTTGTCTGTACACACGGCGTTGTGGTCCCCCCCCCCCCCTCTCTCCCCAATGCCCCTCCCTTTCCGCCCCTCGCCGCCGTGGACCGTCGGACCGTACCGTCTCGCCACGCGTGTCCCGGCCGGTCCCCAGGAGAGGGGGAGGCCGCGTCGTCCCGGCCCGGCCCCGGTCCCCTTCACGCCCCGCCCCGCCCGCGAGCTGTCAAATGTCAGGAGGGGTGCAGGATGAGGCCAGGACGCGGTTGTTTGGTTCGTGGGTGGGTGGGAAGGAGGTGTAGGCATTCTTTCCTCCCCTGAAGTTTACAACATTTCACTGCGGAAAGGTCGTTCTCGCTCTGCTTTTTGAGCGGGTGGTGGCTCGCGTGCCTGCCTTCCTACCTGCGGCCCCGGCCTGATGCCGGGCTGTTAAGCCGCGGGTGGTTTTAGTCGCGCACAACAGGTGGCGTGTACTATCTAAGCAAAAGCGGCCGAGTGTGCTGCTCTGCAGGCTGATTCCGCACCCTGGTTTCGTCGCTCTCTCCTTGTCGCACTCATGGGGCACGGCCATAAGGTGCAAGAGAGAGGGCACTACAAAACGGTGTTCGGAATCGCCTTGCTGGTCGTCGTGGTCCGGCACACGTCACGTCACCGTCTGCTGGTTGCGGGGGGCCGAGCAGTGCGAGTAACCTGCGGGGCGGGGCGGGGCGGGGCGGGGCGGGCCGTCGCGTCGCCGCGCCGCGGCTTCCTCCTCGAGGCACTGCTGCTCACGACGACCTAGCGGCGCCCAATTGGGCCGAACGCCAATTGCCCTCGTGTAGGACCAGCAGGACGACGACATCCTGCCGGTCGTCGCGACCGCCTCCCTGGCGTGGCTGGGCTGCGATCAGCTGAAGTCCTAGATCCAGGACCCTTGCTTGGGGCTGCGCGGCGTGAGTGCAATGCAGTGCCCGGCAGGGTAGGTAGGGTAGGGCGGCTGGGGATTAGTGGTAGGAGTTAAATCGGCGCCTCAATTGGCAGCTGGCTGCGAGTACAGTGCTCTGCGCCCCCCAGCTCTGTTGGTAAACAGGGTGCTGCTGGCGCGGCGCACACGGTGGACATGCTCTGCTCGCAGCGGGAGAGGAACTCGGAATTTTGTTTTCCCTTTGTGCACGGGCGGCGGGCAGGACGAGGCAGGGGTTCTGGCCCCGTCACTCTGCTCCCATGACAGTGCCCGGCCCGCGCCGCAGGGGGTCTAGAGACGGGATGCAGCTTCGCTCTCTGCGTCGAGGAGGCCAGGCTTGCTCCAGTTTGTTCCTCTCACTTTCCCTCTCATGTATGGCGGGGTTCACACTCTTGTCTGGCTCTGACCGAAGGGGAAACAACTATGAGTTTTGGTGCACATATTTCGATATTTTATTGACTTTCTGAATTTTTCTGAATTTTTGCATGAATTTTACCTAAATATTCTTTTTTTTTTCTGAATTACGAGGTGTGCAAAAATTTTAGAGTTACTTCGCCCTCGGTTCTGACGCGGATGTGCGAGACCAGCGCGTGCTCTGCCGTCTGGTTCAGAAGATCGTTCTCGCGCCTCGGTCCTTTTCGCACGCATGGGGGCCATGCCATTCCCAACATAGGGCACCGCTAAAGGTGCGACTAGGACGGGGAGGTACGAGAGAGACGACCTGAATGAGACGGCTGGGCCGGGTGGCGGGCCTGGCGGGCACAGCAGTGGGTTAGTGTGACCTGACCTCACCCCGTCCCCACCCCCGCCCTTCACCTGAGGGCTCTTGCCCCACCCACACCCTCTCGTTCCCTCCGCCCCCGCACAGATCGATAAGGGGCTCGCCGTTCCCTCTGACGCAAGATGAGCCGGTCCGCCGGGGATGAAAATGCGGAGCGGCATGAGGTGGGCCAGTTTAAATCTCATGACATCCCTCTCTAAAACAGAATTCTTACATTATAAGTGTGCAAGTTCCTCCAGTTTACCAAAATGTTTTTACTAATGTGAACATCTTTTTAAATTATTTTCAGCTCACAAATGTGGGGATCAACCAAGCCTCCGTGAGCTTCAATTCGCTCACAATGGAGTCGGATAAATTCATCTGTGTGAAGGAAAAGATTGGTGACACTTCGCAGGTGGTCATCATTGACATGGCTGACCCCACCAACCCCATCCGTCGCCCAATTTCTGCAGACTCTGCCATCATGAACCCTGCTTCTAAAGTCATTGCCCTGAAAGGCAAAGCTGGTGTTGAAGGTATGTGTTGTCTTCTTAAGGAGTTAAAATGTCCCAAATTTGGAGATTAATTATTTATTTGTTTTCAGCTCAAAAAACTCTGCAAATTTTCAACATTGAGATGAAGAGTAAAATGAAGGCACATACCATGACTGAAGATGTAATTTTCTGGAAGTGGATTTCTCTAAATACTCTTGCTCTTGTCACAGAAACCTCAGTTTTTCATTGGAGCATGGAAGGTAGGTTATTTATTTCTGAAGAACTTTTTAGTTGTCAGCAGTTTTCATGTTAACTTTAGTAATACATTTTTTCTTTCCCTCTTTTTCTCAGGTGATTCAGTGCCTCAGAAGGTCTTTGACCGTCATTCGAGTTTAAATGGTTGCCAGATCATTAACTACCGAACAGACCCAAAGCAGCAGTGGTTGCTGCTTATTGGAATATCTGCTCAGCAGAACCGTGTTGTGGGAGCAATGCAACTGTATTCTGTGGAACGTAAATGCTCTCAACCAATTGAGGGTCATGCAGCTTCCTTTGCCCAATTTAAAATGGAAGGCAATGCTGAGCTTTCCACATTATTCTGTTTTGCTGTGCGCACTGTTCAAGGCGGAAAATTGCACATAATTGAGGTTGGTCAACCACCAGCAGGAAATCAGCCATTCACCAAGAAAGCAGTAGATGTATTTTTTCCTCCAGAGGCACAAAACGACTTTCCTGTAGCAATGCAGGTAAATTCAATTAAGAGTTAATACTAAGCCAGTACTTGATTCAGTATTAAGGTCATTTTTACTACTAACTCGCCTATTTGCAGGTGAGCTCAAAATATGATGTCATTTACCTCATCACAAAATATGGTTACATTCACATGTATGACATTGAGACTGCAACCTGTATCTACATGAACCGCATTTCTAGTGATACAATCTTTGTTACTGCCCCTCATGAAGCATCTGGTGGTATTATTGGTGTCAATAGGAAGGGACAGGTAAGCTACTAAATATTCTAATTTGAAATTTGTCATTTGCTATGCATATTAACTCTGGTCTTGGCTCTCCAGGTCTTGTCTGTGTCGGTTGAGGAAGATAATATTATACCCTACATCAACACTGTGCTCAACAACCCTGACTTGGCTTTGCGGATGGCAGTTCGCAACAACTTGGCAGGTGCTGAAGATCTTTTTGTTCGCAAATTTAATCAGCTTTTCCAGAATGGAAGCTACACAGATGCAGCTAAAGTTGCTGCTAATGCACCAAAAGGCATCCTAAGAACACCAGTCACTATTGGGAAGTTTCAGCAAGTCCCTACTCCTGCAGGGCAGACATCTCCTCTCCTGCAGTATTTTGGGATTCTTTTGGACCAGGGACAACTCAACAAGTTTGAATCCCTTGAACTGTGCAGGCCTGTACTTCAACAAGGTCGTAAGCAACTCCTAGAGAAGTGGCTAAAGGAAGATAAGTTGGAATGTTCTGAAGAACTGGGAGACCTTGTCAAACAGGCTGATCCTACTCTGGCACTTTCGGTTTACTTGCGTGCCAATGTGCCCAACAAGGTAATCCAATGCTTTGCTGAAACAGGACAGTTCAGCAAAATTGTTTTGTATGCCAAGAAGGTTGGTTACACCCCTGACTATGTATTTTTACTCCGCAATGTGATGCGCATCAACCCAGACCATGGTGTGTCATTTGCCCAAATGCTTGTTCAAGATGATGAGCCATTGGCTGATATTAACCAGATTGTTGACATCTTCATGGAGCAGAACATGGTCCAACAATGCACAGCTTTTCTCCTGGATGCTCTGAAAAACAACCGCCCTGCAGAAGGACCTCTCCAGACACGTCTCCTTGAAATGAATTTGATCTCAGCACCTCAAGTTGCTGATGCTATTTTGGGTAACCAGATGTTTACTCATTATGATAGAGCCCACATTGCTCAGCTTTGTGAGAAAGCTGGATTACTGCAGCGTGCTTTGGAACACTATACTGACTTGTACGATATCAAACGTGCTGTTGTTCACACCCATCTGTTAAGCCCGGAGTGGTTAGTCAACTTCTTTGGAACCCTCTCTGTGGAAGATTCTTTGGAGTGCCTGAAGGCTATGCTGACCAACAACATTAGACAGAACTTGCAAATTTGTGTTCAGATTGCTACCAAGTACCATGAGCAGCTCACAACCAAAGCTTTAATTGATCTTTTTGAATCCTTCAAGAGTTATGAAGGATTATTCTATTTCCTGGGCTCCATTGTTAATTTCAGTCAGGACCAGGAAGTTCACTTTAAGTATATTCAAGCTGCTTGCAAGACAGGACAAATTAAGGAAGTGGAGCGTATCTGCAGGGAATCCAACTGCTACAATCCTGAAAGAGTGAAGAATTTCCTTAAGGAAGCTAAACTTACTGATCAATTACCTCTGATCATTGTTTGTGACCGTTTTGACTTTGTTCATGATTTGGTCTTATACTTGTACCGCAACAATCTTCAAAAGTACATTGAAATTTACGTGCAGAAGGTTAATCCATCAAGGTTGCCTGTTGTGATTGGCGGACTTCTTGATGTTGATTGCTCTGAGGACATCATCAAAAATTTAATTCTTGTTGTGAGAGGTCAGTTCTCCACTGATGAACTGGTTGAAGAAGTTGAGAAGAGAAACCGGCTGAAATTGCTCCTTCCATGGCTTGAGTCTCGTGTACATGAAGGCTGTGTTGAGCCAGCCACCCACAATGCCTTGGCTAAGATTTATATTGATAGCAATAATAACCCCGAAAGATTCTTAAAAGAAAATCAATTCTATGACAGCAGGGTTGTTGGAAAGTACTGTGAAAAACGAGACCCGCATTTGGCTTGCGTTGCTTATGAGAGAGGTCAATGTGACCGAGAATTAATTAATGTCTGCAATGAAAATTCCCTCTTTAAGTCTGAGGCTCGCTACTTAGTGAGAAGACGTGATCCTGAATTGTGGGTGGAAGTTTTGAATGAAAGCAATCCCTTCAAGAGACCGCTAATTGATCAAGTTGTTCAAACTGCCCTGTCTGAAACTCAAGATCCTGAAGATATATCTGTCACTGTCAAAGCTTTCATGACTGCTGATTTGCCTAATGAGTTGATTGAACTTCTGGAGAAGATAGTCCTTGACAACTCTGTATTCAGTGATCATCGCAATCTTCAAAACCTTCTCATTCTCACTGCTATCAAGGCTGATCGATCTAGAGTTATGGAATATATCAACCGGCTCGATAACTATGATGCTCCTGATATTGCCAATATTGCTATCAACAATCAATTGTATGAAGAGGCTTTTGCTATTTTCAAGAAGTTTGATGTCAACACATCTGCAATTCAAGTTCTGATTGATCATGTTGACAACTTGGACAGGGCATACGAATTTGCTGAACGCTGTAATGAGCCTGCTGTTTGGAGTCAGTTGGCTAAAGCTCAGCTTCAGAAAGGTTTGGTGAAGGAGGCTATTGATTCCTTCATTAAAGCTGATGATCCCTCTGCGTATATGGATGTCGTTGAGACAGCTCACCGCACAGAGAACTGGGAGGATCTGGTCCGCTACCTACAGATGGCCCGCAAGAAGGCAAGAGAAAGCTACATTGAATCTGAACTTATATATGCTTATGCGCGTACAAACCGTCTGGCTGATTTGGAAGAATTCATCTCTGGTCCAAACCATGCTGATATCCAGAAGATTGGTGACAGGTGCTTTGATGACAAGATGTATGATGCTGCCAAGCTTTTGTACAACAATGTCTCCAATTTTGCCCGCCTTGCTATCACATTAGTTCACCTTAAAGAATTCCAGGGTGCTGTTGATGGAGCACGGAAAGCTAACAGCACTCGTACATGGAAAGAAGTTTGCTTTGCATGTGTTGACAGTGAAGAATTCCGTCTTGCCCAGATGTGTGGTCTCCACATTGTGGTACATGCTGATGAATTGGAGGACCTAATCAACTATTATCAGGATCGTGGTTACTTTGAAGAACTCATCAATTTATTGGAAGCAGCTCTCGGATTGGAAAGAGCACACATGGGAATGTTCACAGAGCTGGCTATATTATATTCAAAATTCAAGCCTGGAAAGATGAGGGAGCATCTTGAGCTTTTCTGGTCCAGAGTCAATATCCCCAAGGTATTAAGAGCTGCAGAGCAGGCTCATTTGTGGGCAGAGTTGGTGTTTTTATACGACAAGTATGAAGAATATGACAATGCTGTCATGGCCATGATGACTCATCCAACAGAAGCTTGGCGCGAGGGTCATTTCAAGGACATAATTACGAAGGTTGCCAACATTGAATTGTATTACAAGGCTATTCAATTCTATATGGATTACAAACCATTGTTGCTGAATGACATGCTTCTTGTTTTGGCACCTCGTATGGATCATACTCGTGCAGTCAACTTTTTCACCAAAACAAAGCATTTGCAGTTAGTGAAACCCTACCTCCGTTCTGTTCAATCCTTGAACAACAAAGCAATAAATGAAGCTCTTAACAATCTTCTTATTGAAGAGGAAGACTATCAGGGATTACGCACATCAATTGATGCTTTTGACAACTTCGACAACATTGCCCTAGCTCAAAAACTGGAGAAACACGAACTGACGGAGTTCCGCAGGATTGCTGCATACTTGTATAAGGGAAATAACAGGTGGAAGCAAAGTGTGGAGCTTTGCAAGAAAGATCGTCTTTACAAAGTAAGTACTAGCTGAAGGTTTTTGACTTGGTGAAAATCTGAAGTACTCGTAATATCAATTTCAAAACTAATTATTTTTCTTGTTTAGGATGCCATGGAATATGCTGCGGAATCCAAAAACCCAGAACTTGCAGAAGAATTACTTGCCTGGTTCTTAGAGAAAGGTTCATTTGATTGCTTTGCTGCGTGTTTATTCCAATGCTATGATTTGCTTCACCCTGATGTCATATTGGAACTTGCTTGGAGACATAACATCATGGACTTTGCCATGCCATACCTCATTCAAGTTATTAGAGAGTACATTTCAAAAGTAAGATATATTTTATCTAATCTGGATTACTTAGGAGATGCATATGTTTGTAAATTGCTTTTGTACATATATTGTATTGTTTAAAATATTTGTAATCTTTACTTTAAGGTGGACAAACTTGAGGAGGCAGAATCACAAAGAGCTACAGAGACAGAAGAACAGGATATTAAGCCAATGATGATTCGTAAGTAGATACAGAGCTTGTCATTTGATTCAATCTTGATGAGGTATCTGTTTTTATTTTTCATGTTTATTTGCAGAGGAACCACAGCTCATGTTGACTGCCGGTCCTGGTATGATGCCAGCATATAGCCCAGCCTATTCTGCTGGTTACACAGCACCTGGCATGCCTTACCAAGGTTATGGCATGTAAATATAATTAGAGCTTGTGCTCTGCTGCCTGTGATGGCTCTGTCCTTGACTTAGATGGTATAAATGCTATATATTGTATATTTGTGGTTGCAAGGCAAACCTATATAAATCTGACAATATGTCTTATATCTGTTCTTCAAAAAAAAACTCCAATGAATATTTTTCTGGTTACTTTTTTCTTTTCCATCCCCTTAGACGGTAGTGGATATGAACAAAAGTAATCTGGTGTTTCATTCCAGATGCCGTAGCTGAGCATGAGATCATAATTTTAAGAGTATTCTTGTGGCTAATCAAGTTTTTGTGCAATCTTTTTACAAATGTAAATTGTTTTGAACAATTGTGCACGCTTAAATCAACTTTTGATGCCTGTTAATAACGGTGATAGATTTTAGTGATTATCACAAAACGAAATGTTTTAATCTGAAAATTGCTTTTAAGTGCTCATTTGTTTTTACTTTTGCATTTTGTTCTTATCTAGACAGTTGTTATTTATTTGTTACTTTATCAGAGGAGTGCTAAAGAAATGCAAATTTAAGAAAGGCTTGCAATGTCTTTAGTTGGTAAGTGGTTATTATGCATGTGCTCTCATTTTATTTAGCACTTCAGTAAAGAGTGGAACTATTTTTAATGTTGTTTTTAACAGAATTCAGTGTTCTGTTATGTTGTTGGCCCATTGTTGTAGATATCCGTACTATTGTATGTAATCCAGTGCTACTTATGTTTTGCATCAAATGTGTGCTGCTCCTTCTGAATCTATTGTGATCTATGTGTCACATTAATTCTTGTTTCCAATGAATTCAGCACTAGATGTAAAGAAATGATTCTTGTATTGTCCGACTGTATCAATAAACCTTACAGAGTATTGTCGACCAAACAGCTTCTTGTTCTATCCTTTACTTTTCTGATCCTGCTGTTGCTAAGTTAATCCGAAGATTTTCATGTTAAATGTGAATGAGGAAGTGTGTTGGAAACTATTCCTCTTGTCTACAATATGCTCAAATATATAGTTGAAAGGCTACTTTTCTGACAGATTATTTTCACTTCTCAATGATGAAAAATATTGGCATTTGACAGTGTAGGGGACGATGATGCACGAAGGGCACGTCACGTCAAATAAGTTTGGAAGGATTAGGTTTTCAAATTTTGTTACTCCGATATCTCTCATTCACGCGGCACGCGGCGCGTCATCGAGATATGTCTGCACTCGATAGTGTGACGTCCCATCCTCTACCTCCGAATATTACTGTATTGTTTATAACCTCTCTTACTCCGTGGCATGCAAGGCAAAGTCAGCAGAAGCACAAGCAAGGAGACCACGTCCTAGGATAATATTCAGAAGAAATCACCAAATGTAACGGCATTTTTGTTTCTGTGGGAAATACTGCCAAAATGGATTCTGTCAGTGCTGCTTCAAAGCGTGTTTACGGTAAGTTGCCTTTATTTCCTTTTAAAGAAAATAGTTAATATTTTAGTTGCTTTTTTTTCCTTTCTTCCCTCAGAGCCTTTGCCTCCCAATATACAAGAAACTGTTGTACCCCTGTTCCACAATAATGAACCATTTGTGAAGACATTTCTTAGTTCTGTGCTACCTGAAGCTGACCACCATGGTATTGATGATACACTCCGCAAGGTATGTTACCTGCCTTTGCATGTTCCTCATCTGAAGGCTTTGTCAAGTTTTGCTTAAAGTTTTCTAACAACACAACATGCATGTATTGTTTTTTTGACCTGTTTTGATTTGCATTTTAGAGCTTTCCTCTGGCTTGTCTGGGAAGACGTCAGCGGAAAACCAAATCACGGCGGGGTAAGGGGTCATTGTCTCTTACTGAAAGAAGACGACTGGGTCTCTATCAACTTAATCGGCATGGCTCAAAATTTATTGATGCCCTACCTTTACATGAACTGTGGCTTCAGTATATTTCATCTCTTATATCTCTTCCTGATATAGAAAAAAATGGGTACGTTTACGAACCCTTTCCCGACCCTCACTTTAGAATTCATCCTGCGAAATTAATGAACCATTTTGTCACTTCTGTCAGGTTTACTGCTAAGCCATCTGATAAGCAGTGGTCTCAAGTAACACTTGCTTTGTATAGAGCAGACTATCATGGTGCTGAGCTGGAAGTGACTCGTTCTAAATGCAGTTCACTCCGTGGAATTAAGGGAATAGTTCTTATGGACACTAAGAATACTTTTAAAATGATAGGCAGAGATAATATAATTCGTAGTAAGTATTACTCCTTGTAATTTTAAGAAATAACCGTGTATATGGTGTTATTGAAGTATTTTCTCTTGTTTTTAGCTGTTCCTAAATCACCATGTGTATTTAGTCTCAATTTTGAAGGGTACACTTGTACCATATTTGGAAAATATTTTTGCACAAGGCCTGCTGAGAGAAGTGTGAAAAAAGTAAAAGGACATTGTCCCTCTGATTTGTAACAGTTGTACTGATGCACTTATATAGCTGCTGTCATGTTAAATTAAAATTTGGGGATGAGAATGAAGAAACACACAAAATTAGTTCAATTTTTTTTTTCATTGTGTTGATTGACTCTTACAAGCCTGCCATTGTAATTTTTCTCTTGGCATAGCTTTTCAATCAAACCAAGAACCCTTCTAACAAACAATTCTGTGAGAATTATAGTCGTAAATAAATGAACATAGTATATAAATACTACGTTTTGGTATGACAAACATTGCAGATTTCAAGTGTTCAAATAGTACTTTGAACATCACACAACATTGATAAATTAACGGAATATGGAAGAAGATCGCAATCCAAGATTATGAAGAAAAATGAGAACAGCATCAGCATAATTGCAGTCTCTGCAGACTTTTTCAGCGGTTTACCTCTAAAGCGCACACATTCACACATATGGTGACAAAATGACTACAATTCTTGGGGGGACATTGTAACAAGTGAACAGTCTTTACGAATTTTAATGAGGAAGCTGCACAATTTCTGCCGCTTAACAAAATTAATGAGGCTATTCAGTCACTAAGTTTAAAAATTTTTTTTAAAAAAAAGAAAAAAAAAACCTCTTGCTGTTTTTGCACATGCACAAGTTTGTATCTGCCTTCAAGAGAAACCATTCACATTGGTGTCATCTTAACAGAATTCCAATAGGGGAGAACTGAAAACTAGGAGCAAAAGTGTTTCTATGATAAAGACTACACTAACCAGGAAAGAAAACTTGCTAACAAAAATGGGTATTAGCAAAGACAGAATAAGAGTCTTTGGACTTTGCTGATACTCAAAAAAATTTAAGTATGTTGTAATGCATTTCATACAAATTCATTTTGTTAATTTAATTCTAAAGTGATAAAAACTAACATCTTATCAGAAACATACACCTCATTAGAAAATGTGCATATGATGCATTTACCAGCTTGGGGGAAATAATGAAATCTGAAATGAACAAATGTACATAGTGCCTAGTGCATAACTAACTTAAGCCAAACATTCGAGCATATAAATTACTTCAGCCTGATACCCACTGACTTGCAAGCCATCCAAGAAAACAATTGCAAAATGATGTTAAATGCAAATTTAACTATGGATGAAGAGTTATGAGGAAAAGGCACAGGTACTCTCTCACAGTAGGACACACAACTAGTAATATCTTAGCTGTGTGTTATCATGATTTCAATAAATCAACCAGTAAGTCACACATAATTTTTTATACACACAAAAGAATCGATCTACTAGCCCACATCTTACACTGCACTCTTACATCAACTTGTCAACGCAACAGGCATGGAAGCCCCATTATTGTGATTTTAGCTGTAACCTCACAATCCTTACATTACTGACGAACAACATACAAAGTAACAAAGAGGATTAAAATAGGACTTATACAGCTTTTATGTCCTATTCAACCACAACTGTGGGGAAGGGAAGCCTGTGCACACTGACCTGAGAGTTGAGTGCGGCACAGGCAATGTTGATCAGTATGGGAAATATGATGCCCTTCGGTAACTCCTAGAAAACAAAATGATTAGATCAGAGCATAAACCAATGCCCATTACTTGATTTATTTAATCAATAGCTTAGAGTCAAAAAATAATTACCTTGGTCTTCTAATAGGTCTGTATCCGAAATACGCAGATCCTCTACTCACTCTTCCTCGCATGCCCCTTCCCCTGGGTCCTCGGTTTGTCATGCTCATACCTGGTCTATTCGTGCGTTTTGGATTTACCTAAGTCAGAAATTCATGTAGTAGACTTGCATTCAAATACATCTCACAGACTTCCTACAATCAAAAAGGCAAACCTTAATTTGTCGGCCCCTGAAGAGTGATTCATCCATTGCCATTGCTGTCTGAACTGATTCTTTTTCAGCAAATTCAATGTAGGCAAAGCCTTTAGGATGGCCATCAAACTTGTTGCAGAGGATTGTGACTCTATTGATAGATCCACATCCATGAAAATGTTGCTCTAGTTCTTCTGCAGTAGCACCATAATCTACCTGAAATCAACAAGGATCAATTAATGAAACCAAGGTAGAACCTTAATATCATTTAATTCCCCAAAACTAACTGATAACTTACATTTCCTACATAGATTGAACGATTGTCTACTTCCATTTTATCTTCCAAAGACATGTTCAATGGACTGGCTGCTACAACAAAATGCAAGAAGGGAGATAAAGTAAGTCAAGGTGGAGTGTGATTCTGAATTTGTTTCCTTAACACTTAAGTACCTATTCCTGGTGGGCTTCCCATGTTCATTTGCTTGTCCACTTCTGACTGTAATTGCTTAAGTTTTTCAGCCTCCTCTTCCATTTCCCGAACTCTGGCCTTAATAGCTTCAAGTTCCTACAGGAGAAGAGTAAAATCAATCGAATTAGTTGCAAGGAATTCAATGAGGAGAGAAAATACAGTAGTCAGGGCCACGTATTGAATGCTTACGGGGTCATCCATTCCAGCACCAGCATGGTTTCCATCAATTTCACCAATGTCACCATTATCACCTACTTCTCCTTCTGCCCCTTCCATGGCATCCAGATTATCTAACTGCTCTTCCCCCGTCATTCCCAGGTCTTCTGTGTCTGCCATGGTGTCTATCTGTTTAGAACCAAAATCAATATCACAATTAATTATGAGAGCTCAGTTGAGATTTGACTTTGAAACGGGAAAGATTCAGTTCAATAACAGAATATGAGTAACAAATAAATAATTCTAGAGGGAGGCCCAAAAAACATGACAGAAAATTCTAATACTCAAAATAATAAGATAAAGCGGTAAGCTCAAATTTCTGATCTGTTGTTGGGGAAATATCATAGATAGAGGTGACAAGGACCTATATTTTCTTTCAAGGTGCACCAGCCGGCAATTGATGTAAGAAGAGAATAATAAGAGATAGTATCAATTGAAAATCTGGCCAAAATGCTGAATAATGGTTGGTAAACAACCCAGGAACAAAATAAACTGCTAAAATAACATCAGCCAACGGCATAACCTCAGTCGTAAACAGACGACAACCAAGAACAGAGGAACATATTTGACTGAATGGAGTCAGAAGTATCCGAAATATCGGCACAGGGAAGACCGAAGAATCCAATGTGATTTGTATAAAAAGCGAATACCTTCTACAACTAGAAAATTAATATTCTTAGCCTTGACCGGTAGCAATAGCAATAGCCGGTAAAAGCTTTGGAATGAAGGCGTCGTGCTCTAAAACGTACGTCGATGAGAGGAGTACACAAAGAAAATTATCTATAGATATCGTAATTTTGTAGCCAGCGTTCGAGAAAAGAGAGCATAAAACGATGGGATAGGATTTAACACTTGCCTAAAAATCTTTTAAATAGCGAGAGCACAGAAATTACAAGTTAAGTGTTTATTTCTTCGTGTTTTCTTTCTTCTACATTATGGTCAATGACTGGTCGTATCACGTAGCTCCAAATAAAATATATTTGGATTTACCGAAAAAAATTGTAACAGAAAACTGGTTTTAAAAAATCAAAGAATTATATGGTAAAATTTGTGACGGTATTTTATTCACTATATTCATGCAGGGTTCATATTGAGACCTTAAATCAGCTTAGAGAGTCCGTATAGGCCGTACAAGTTCGCAAATACGTAAAAGAGAAGGCACCCTGGTACAGGGGTCAAGTTAACGTCTAGCTGTCTTTCGCTTCATTTTCTTTGAATGTCTTTGTAACTCGCAAACGTGTCATTTAAATCTCAACCAATTTCTTTAAAAATAATAAAAGATGTGTTTTTGAAAGTGTATCTTTCTGGTATTTTGTTTTGAGTAAAATCCTTTTACTCTGTTGTTCGATAAGTTTTCAATTTGGTTTTGTAGTTGACGTTGACAAAAAGCGGACACACACGACGAACGTTAGCCGACTATGTGTTTATTTGGCCCTTGTTTTATTTACAATGATTTGATTGTTTCTCTTAAATAGTACGTTTATTTACTCTGTTCCCACTAATCGCTAGAGCTATTCCCGTGCCCGGTTGCCTCGGTAGATGTCTGTAACTGTGGTCAGTGCAGAAGAACGAACGTCTGTTAAAGCCCAATTCAAATTTTTTCTCCGACCCTGAATCTCTTGTATTCATTTTTGTTGTCTGCTGTTTGTTAAGACAATCAACTACCTTTAAACAACCCCATATCGCTTTTGATGATGACATGTTCCCTGTCCATAAAACCTAAGATGTATTTATTGTGACGATTATGTGACTGAAGATAAGTGAGTGAACTTCACCCAGTGGGGGTGGATTTAGTATTATTACGTCTTAAAATGGATGTCAGTAGCATAGAACATGAGTATTCAAGTAGCTCTCAGCGTGTTCCATCCCCCGATTTGTTTTCCTCTGACGATGACGAACCATCCCAAACAGGTATAATAGATTTGTCTTACATAGGTAGACTGCTTATAGTGATGCAAATTTATTCCCTACTCATGTTTTTATTTTATCTTATAACAACAGAAATTGCTTCAAAACAATCTCCCAACACTTCCTCCATTATTCCTGAGGTCAGGAAGAAAGACGCAATGCAGGAGTTGGAGTCTGCTCGCCTACAACGTCTTATGTCTCTACTACAGGGTGTTCCACCTCCACCCTCTGTCACTATCCCCCAGATATCGCTAAATGAAGTCCTCCAAAAACTTTCAGAAAATTATTTAAAGCTAGCAGAATCTTCTTTAGAAGGTTAGTACATAAGTATATTAACCTTGTCTCACTTAATAACTGTTGTATCTCGCTTAACTTTTGAATCCTGTGTTTTCAGAACATGTCCACAGTCTGTGGAAACCTAAATCATCATTGGAGGAAGTGAAAGCCACAAAGTGGCCATTCATAAAAAATTTAGTCTACCATGATATGCAGTGAGTTGTGATAAATAGTTCAAGTATAATGTCTACCTACTTGATACGTTTCTTTCTTAAGCCCAACTCTTAACTTAACTTTTCCAGCTTCAATTTGTGCACTGCTTCAGAAGAAATAGAGCACATCAGTATGAAACTAAATGAGCGTTTCATTGGGGCTGAAACTTCCACTTGGTGCAATTCTGTGACCTCTCAACCAAGTAGTGCTAAAAAGAGACAAAGACGCAGTCTTGGCAATGTAGGTAGACTTCTTATCTTAAAATGCAGGTCTGTAATAATTATGACAATTTTAACAACAGAAGAGACCCTCTTATAAACTATAATGTTGCAGGCATCACCAGGGTGTAGATTGAGTCATTTGGCTCGGAGACGTCAAACTTTCTCATCTGCCAGCATTGCTCAACTCTCCAGTGTTGCTGGGAGTGGGACGGCTGGTGGTGCTCCTATCCCAGGGAGTAGCCTGTCTGCTCATCGGAGACGCTTACTGAATGGTGGTAGTGCGGGACAACGTTGTATAATGGTGGAAATTAAGTAAGCCTCCTAAGTCTTTCCCAACAACTGTTCAGTTCATAAGCTTGATAGTAATTTATTCCCCTATTTCTACTTAATTAATAATTTTAAAGGAAAAGTGATAAAAACAAACGAGTTAAAACTAACTCCAAGGATGGCCAAATTAAAAAAAAGCTGCCTGAAAATGCTCCCAAACCTGTATCACAACCTCAAGAGCCTATTCAAGCTACAAAGAGGGCATTATTCCAAAGCCCAGAGGAACAAAAACGTGTTCCCTCGTTATTGCAGCAGCCCTGCGTCACAGATAATCAAGTGCAACGGTCAAAGAGGGCCTTATGGCCATCTGATGGGGAGGTCAGCCCTTAAATTGTGTCATTCATTTTCTCTATTTACTGATTTGTTTTGTTGACTAACTTAAGTTTGAAATTTTTGCAGTCTATTCTTAATGGCAATGGGAAAAGAACTCTTGACCAAAGCGACTCTTCAAATTCTCAAAGGGCAAAAATGCACTGTTCAGATGATAGAGCTCCCTATAGTCGGCTAACAAGGTACTTTTTTTACAACTTACATTAACCATTTATATTAAAACTTGAAGTATCTTGAGAGATTGCCTCTTTATTTTACAGGAGTCTCACCTTCCCACTTGGTCATAATTCAGGGACATCTAAAGCTACTGCTGTGGGCAGCAGCAATCCTCTGCCTAATAATCCTAATGATACTTGTAGTAATAGTGCTAAATCTTCAGTAAGACGTGCAAGTGACCAAGGACCCTCTGATGGCAGTATAAAAATTGAATTAAGTGAATTACATAAAAGGGTAAGCCTAAACAATTTAAGTAACTAAAGTTTTCTTGAAGTTTTACATTAAAATTTCTCATACTTGTTTTTATTTTTCTCCTAGAAACTGTTTTGGGCCATAACCTCAGCACTGCGTTCTCATAATATTAGCAGGAATCATCAAGATTTTACCCGATTATCATCAATGTTGGCTTATCATTATATTGAGGTCCGCTCAAATATGTCTGGCCCTGCACCAGCAAGCACAAGTGAACATATGCTCAAAGTTGTGTCATCTAAGGCTGCTGAAGTCATACAGGTTGAGAATACAGAAAAATCTGAAAACTTAGTAAGCAGCAAACTGCAGAAAAAAGAGGAAAGATCTAACAGAGAATTGTTTCGTGATGCTACAGCTTCCCTAAATGTTAGACGAAGTCTCTGTGTATCCCTAACATCAGCGAATCAACTTTCGGAAGATAAACCAAGAGCAACAAAGAGAGTTCCGTCTGCCAGAAAGTCATTATCATTTGATGCAATAGATCCCAAAGCCACCTCTGGAACATGTAATGAAGATCATATTGAAAAAGGTGAAGTTAAATTTCAGTTAGATGGGAAAGGAAAGGATCCTAATTGGAAGGGAAACGGAGAAAATGTTCCTCTGTCAAGTGCTAAAAGAGTGAGCCGGAGCTTGTTTCTCTCTCCGAAAGATGAGTTGAAATCAGCGAAAAAGGATGCATGTGAACAAACTAACGGACCTGGAAATCAGTCCAGCTCTCATACTACTAATGACTCTGCTGAAATCATTAATCATAAAATTGAGGAGAGCAAAAAGTCATCTCCCTCTGATGTTTGTGATGTGGACGAGAAACCACCTCAGGCTGGCAGTGATTTATCATCCATTCCTAGTTTTAGTGCTGCATCATCCACTCTGGAGGCTGATAATGAAGCTTCAATAACCAGTGAAGCAACTAATGTCTCTGAACAAGCAAATTCTAATGATGTTCACAACCACTTGCCTGGTGCGTATCCTAACATTCCTTTAAAGGACAAGACTTACACCATGCCTAGTGTTTCTAGTTACTCAAGAATAGAATCTGCAAACATGGAGGCCTCTGAATGTGTGCCAACTCGTGTATTAAGAGAAACTAAGGAGAGAATTTTGAGAGCTTGCTATCCGCAACCTGTAAGAAGGTCTAGAAAATCTCTCTCTCTTTCCAAAAGAGAATTGAGATCTAGCAGTTCTGATTCAGTTGAACTCGATCATGCTCCCACTAGCCATCATCAAGAAAATCCATCAGCATCATTTGCGATGGCAGAAAACTGCACTAGTGGTGTTAGTACTAGCTCTTCAACTATGGAACCTGTTGTTGTCTTGTCTCCCCTGAAGTTGCCATCGCCCTCAGTGTCAGCTGAAAGCAATAACACCTCTAAAAGCACTTTTGGTAGTCCCCCTTTTATTATAGATAACACTTTAACTTCTGCCCTCTCTCCATTCCTTGGTTTCCCCTCAAAAGAGGACCTCAACTCATCAGGAGGGGTTGATGGGACAGATAGTATAGCTAAAGTTCCAGATGGTTCATCTGAAGAGGGGACCAATGCAAAGTTGGTGATGGAGGAAAAAGTTATTACTCCATTATTGGAAGCTGGTGTTCTGGAGTCCTCAGTTTGTGTTGGAAGTGGATCTTCAGAAAGTACTGATGCTGATCTGACTTTCCGAGGTCGTATTGAAAGTTTAAAACCTTCAACTTCTAGTGATAATGCTATAAATTTAGAGTTAGGGATGAATTTGAGCTCTAATCTTTTAAATTTAGATGAGAACAAAGAAAAAAGTCCTGTGCTTGAAAAATGGGCAGAGAGAGCTAGCAGAAGTGCTCAGAAGAGCTCACTTGAGCTTGTTGAAAGTGTTAATGATGGTACATGTGGTGGCTCAGTTGCTCTTCTCAAACCAACTGAGAATACAGCAGAGGAATCAATGCTGCCCTGGGATGAATCACAATTGGAAACCGTCTCACAGTGTTCTACAAATGTATTTGAAAAGTTTTGTTCCATTTTTGACCCCTCTAGTCACCAAGGTAATGCTTGAGAGTGATGTGAAATGCTGAGTGGTTCCTTTGTGATTTTATGTTTTACCTACTTATAATTTTAAGTTTGACTGGCTATGGAAAGACTGAAATTTGCCTCTTTGTTGTGAATTTTATTACTTTGATATGCAAATTTTTAACTGTTTGACTATTTATTGTGAACTAAACACCTAGGACTTGTGTTCCTAACACATTTGTTAACCACCACAGGATAGTTTTTTTTTCCTCCCTTATTTTTTTTTTTTTTTTTTTTAATTTTTTAAACTTTGCCTCTCAACTTAGGGACTTCTTTTAATAAATTTCTGAAATCCATAGCTATCACAGTATTTTGTGTTACACAAATAGGCTGTGACCTCATATTTTTATAAATTTTTAAATGGAGAAGCTTATGTGGATATTTCATCAAAACCTTAGGATTTTTTCCTGCTGGTATAGTTTGATTAATGTCTTCATTGTTTTCAAATGTATTTTGTCCATGTGCCTTACTACGTGTGAAGACTTTGTGGATATTGGCAGCCATTTAAAATTTTTTTCTTAACAATGCTAATGGTATCTGTTGTAGATACTCTTTCACTATTATGTAGAACTTAAAGTGGACCATATTCATGGGATTTCTTTGGCAAGGTCTTAGGCTATGTAGATTACAAGTCTTCAGAATTATTTTTTATGATTTTATAGATTGTGTTATTTGGCTTATTGATCTCAAATGACATTGACTGAGATTCCCTTTGAATTTGCTATTTCTGGGTTCTACTTAGAATGTTTTAATTTTATGTCCATGACTAAAGTATAAATTTGGTTGTCTTAGTCTCAAATTGATTTGTTTCAAAAAATAAACAAAATGTAAAAAACAGATTTTTTTAATTTAGTTACATTACTTTCCATAGTTAACGCTTCCTCCAGGGAAAGATACAAATCCGTTAGACGGACGTCCACCACTGAGAAAAGTCGAGATCCTGTTGGGTACATTAACAAATCCACCTGGGTAGGCAACTTGTACAGCTCCGCCTTGGCCCCTGTTTGGGACACTGACAAATCCACCGGGATATTGGACGTTCACCTGAAGAAGTAAATGTAAAACTTCACAAAAAAAAATTCTCAAATTTCAAAAGGAAAAACAAATTTAAGTATAAACTACCTGAGGAAACGCAAATGCCATTTGAACGGCCAGCGCAAGCGCGACAGTGAAGAGTATCTGCAATGAAGCGAGAGGAGCCGTTCACAGCACGAAGTTGATAACAGCAAAGATTTTTTTTCCCCCCTTGTTGACCAACGCAACATAGGTCCAAATAGGTCTTAGCCGCCAGGAGGCTTATTTACACCCCTGAAGTGGTCCCTACCGCCTGCGTAGGACTCAGGACTCACCGTGCGGCTGGCCATCCTGAGCTCGGCGGGGGAGCGACTGACGCAGTAGAGGCACGCAGTGATGGACAGCTCTCGCGGCGCAGCGCCCCACACGGCTTATATACCCGGGCGGGGCGGGGCGGGGCGGGGCGGGGCGGGTCGGGGGCCCCCCTGAGCCTCAGCCGCCACGGCGGCATTCCCTCCGCACCTATCCCCGCCTCGTGTGCGCTCACTTCTCAAGCGCATGCCGATTTTGATGGAGCAGGGCGGAGCGGCAGGCCGCGAGGCAGGGGGCAGCGGAATCAACAGGACTCTGCGTCTGCTCTGCTCCTCCTGCTCAGTCTCGTCCTCAGCCCGGCCTGCAGGCTGATTCCGAACAGCGTTCCGTAGTGTCTTCTCTCTCGCTCCTTATGGCCGAGTCACATGAGTGCGACAAGGACAGAGAGATGGAACCACTGTGCGGAATCACCCTGCTGGCGGGCGAAGTAAGGCGAAAACAGCTCGGATAGCGGGACTTTGTCCGGCCCTGCCGACGAATTGCTGTAATTTCCAGGACGGGATCGTTCAGCTATCGGAACTCGAAGTGCGAGATGGCGGGGAGCAGAGCCGAGCCGAGCGCGCGGAGGAGCTCATGTAAGCGTGAGAATGAGAGGTGCCCATTACTAAGCGGAGTTACGCAACAAAAAGATAAGGCCACGCGTACGACTAAATACTGAAACGAAAATAGCGACGGAAGGCCGGAGAAAAGAAGAAAGAAAAAAGTCGAGATTTGAACCCCAAAGCGTCCCGACAGCCTGGATAGTTAATCCAAAAACCGTCGGGGAAAAAAAAATTATTTGAAAATCGGGATTTGAACCCAAAAGCGTCCCGACAGCCTAGATGGTTTGGGACGGGGGGCAGGGACGGTAACCACTAGGCTGTCGGTTCGCACACTTGACAGCGACGCGAATAGGAATCCCTATCTACCGGCCAGGACGGGCCCGGCTCGGCCGAGACGACTTTGGCTCTGATTTCGTTCTTGCCGCTTGCCCGAGAAAATGGCCGGTAGAGAGTGATAGCTATTCACATGACGTTAACATGTGCGTCCTGCCAGCCGAGATGGTTAACGCACCTACCCCCTGTCCCCAATCATCTCGGCTGGCGAGACGTTTTGCAGGTTCAAATCCCGGCGGATTTTTTTTTCTCTTTTTCTTCTTTTTTCTGTCGCTCTTTTTCCGCCCAAAAGATGCATCGGGAAGGTGACGAGAAGCTATTTAAAGCATTATTCACCTCGGGGAAAACAAGATATTCTTCTCCTCCGCCAAAACCGTCGATATATTCATGAAAGAAAAAGGTTAAAAAATAAAAATGACTACACCATCCGGGCCCGAACCCGGACCCTTAAGAGCAGATGTCCGCTGCTCTACCCACTGGACCAGCGACTCGCCCTGTCACCAGCACTCCAAGCACAACATAATTTCCGAAAAGATTACTGCTACCAGGAATCGATTTGGAAGAGGTTACCTCCTCGCCTCTGCTGAACTCCGGGTCAGATATGGCTCGGAGCGCCGCTTTTTCACCGTTTTCTCTCAAACACGCTGGCGCGGGCTGGTGTCGAATGGGTTGCCTATCCACCAGGCGCCGATTGAACCATTCTTTTTTTATTGCGTAAAAAGCGAATTTCTCACAAACCAAGACCGGTATCGTGCTTCTGACAACTGAATCATGTTTCACTGTGCGTAACGAAGATTTCCTGTGAATTTTGGCGTGATCTGAGTCTTTCGATTTTTCGTTAAATTTCCAAAGGCTATAGCCTTTGCATTTTTAGGGATTTTGGTCCAAAACAAATTTCCCTCCAAATTGACGGGGTTTGTGCAGGGGGGCTCTAGTGCACCCAGAGACCAGCCCCCGAGGGTGAAATCAGCCGAAAATCGGCGGAAAAAAAATTAGATCGACCGAGATTCGAACACGACAAAAGCGTCCCCACAGCCTAGATGGTTTGGGACGGGGGGCTGGGACGGTAACCACTAGGCTGTAGGTTCGCACACTTGACAGCGACGCGAATAGGAATCCCTATCTACCGGCCGGGACGGGCCCGGCTCGGCCGAGACGACTTTGGCTCTGATTTCGTTCTTGCCGCTTGCCCGAGAAAATGGCCGGTAGAGAGTGATAGCTATTCACATGACGTTGACATGTGCGTCCTGCCAGCCGAGATGGTTAACGCACCTTCCCCCTGTCCCCAATCATCTCGGCTGGCGAGACGTTTTGCAGGTTCAAATCCCGGCGGATTTTTTTTCTCTTTTTTTTCTTTTTTCTGTCGCTCTTTTTCCGCCCAAAAGATGCATCGGGAAGGTGACGAGAAGCTATTTAAAGCATTATTCACCTCGGGGAAAACAAGATATTCTTCTCCTCCGCCAAAACCGTCGATATATTCATGAAAGAAAAAGGTTAAAAAATAAAAATGACTACACCATCCGGGCCCGAACCCGGGCCCTTCAGTGCAGATGTCCGCTGCTCTACCCACTGGACCAGCGACTCGCCCTGTCACTAGCACTCCAAGCACAACATAATTTCCGAAAAGATTACTGCTACCAGGAGTCGATTTGGAAGAGGTTACCTCCTCGCCTCTGCTGAACTCCGGGTCAGATATGGCTCGGAGCGCCGCTTTTTTACCGTTTTCTCTCAAACACGCTGGCGCGGGCTGGCGTCGAATGGGTTGCCTATCCTTCAGGCGCCGATAGAACCATTCTTTTTTCATTGCTTAAAAAGAGAATTTCTCACAAACCAAGACCGGTATCGTGCTTCTGACAACTGAATCATGTTTACTGTGCGTAACGAAGATTTCCTGTGAATTTTGGCGTGATCTGAGACTTTCGATTTTTCGTCAAATTTCCAAAGGCTATAGCCTTTGCATTTTTAGGGATTTTGGTCCAAAACAAATTTCCCTCCAAATTGACGGGGTTTGTGCAGGGGGGCTCTAGTGCACCCAGAGACCAGCCCCCGAGGGTGAAATCAACCGAAAATCGACGGAAAAAAGATTAGATCGACCGAGATTCGAACACGACAAAAGCGTCCCCACAGCCTAGATGGTTTGGGGCGGGGGGCTGGGACGGTAACCACTAGGCTGTAGGTTCGCACACTTGACAGCGACGCGAATAGGAATCCCTATCTACCGGCCGGGACGGGCCCGGCTCGGCCGAGACGACTTTGGCTCTGATTTCGTTCTTGCCGCTTGCCCGAGAAAATGGCCGGTAGAGAGTGATAGCTATTCACATGACGTTGACATGTGCGTCCTGCCAGCCGAGATGGTTAACGCACCTTCCCCCTGTCCCAAATCATCTCGGCTGGCGAGACGTTTTGCAGGTTCAAATCGCGGTGGAACCATTTTTTATTTTTTTTTTCCTTCTTCTTTTTTCTTTCCTGTATTATTTTTTTACCATACAAAAGAGGCGTCAAGCGTATAAGCTATTTAAAGCACCTCGAGAAAAATAAATGTATTCTTCTGCTCCGCCAACACCGTCGCGAAAATAAAGAACGAAACAGAATTTTCGCGACTAGGGATTGAACCAGAGCACACGGATCCACATTGTGCAGGGGGGCTCTTGCGCTTCCCCAGAATAACCCCCGAGGGTTAAATCATCCGAAAATCGGTGAAAAAAAAATATGATGGACCGAGATTCGAACACGACAAAAGCGTCCCGACAGCCTAGATGGTTTGGGACGGGGGGCAGGGACGGTAACCACTAGGCTGTCGGTTCGCACACCTAGCAGCGATGCGAATAGGAATCCCTACCTACCGGTCTGCATGGGCCCGGCGCCGCGGCGGAGACGACTTTCGCTCCGACTTCGTTCTTGCGGCTTGCCCGAAAAAATGGCCGGTAGATAGTGATAGCGATTCGCACGGCCTACAGATGTGCGTCACGCCAGCCGAGATGGTTAACGCACCTTCCCCCTGTCCCAAATCATCTCGGCTGGCGAGACGTTTTGCAGGTTCAAATCGCGGTGGAACCATTTTTATTTTTTTCCTTCTTCTATTTTCTTTCCTGTATTACTTTTTTTACCGTACAAAAGAGGCGTCAAGCGTATAAGCTATTTAAAGCACCTCGAGAAAAATAAATGTATTCCTCTGCTCCGCCCACACCGTCGCGAAAATAAAGAACAAAACAGGATTCTCGCGATTAGGGATTGAACCCGAGCACACGGATCCTGACGTCCGTAGCTCTAACCACAAGACCACAGACCAGTGCTACCAGTTCGTCTGCAAGCACCACATAGCTTCCCCTGAGGGCTGGTTGATTACAGAACCGGCGATTTTATCTGCTGGGTTGCCTATCCCGTAGGCGCGACCACCCTCCAAAAAAGGGAACGCCAATCCTTGGCCTTTTTACTTTTTTGCCTGTTGGCACTGAAAAATGAATGGGACATACAGGTGGTGATTCGCTTGACGGTGATGTGAGCGAGGATGTGCGCGTGCTCGTCCCACTAGCCGATCACGCGCCATCTCATCCGTCACAAATCACCTTGGGTGGCAAGATATTTTGATAGATCAAATCCACGCGTTTGTTTGTTTGTTTGTTTGTTTGTTTGTTTGTTTGTTTGTTTGTTTGTTTGTTTGTTTGGTGGTGGCGCAATAGAATGCTTTTGTGCTGCACCGGACCTGCCCACACCCGTGATGCCACAGAGGCGCCTTCGAGGGGGAAACAACTCTGAATATTGGTGTACAAATTTGGTAAATTTTGGAGAATTTTTGTAAATTTTTTATTAAATTGTTTCCTTAATTTTTGCTTGTAATTTTACCTATTTTTTGTGATTTTTTTGTGAATTTTTCTTAATTACGAGGGGTACAAAAAATTCAGAGTTGTTTTCCCCTCGATCGCCTTACGGCTGTAGCGGGTAGGCTAAAGGCCTCAGGCCTTTAGGGTAGGCATATCCACTTCCTGTTAGGGGGCTGTAAAGTTAGGCGCGCTCCGCCGCTCACGCGCGAGTGCGAGCGTGTGCGCGAGGAGGTTTTTTCACTGCCGTGTGTATTTCCTCTGGTTTGAGATACGCTTACAGCAAGCCGATTTTTCGGCGTTTTTCTTTGTAAGACATCCAAGAACTGCCAAAGAATTGACCGTTCAGTAGAATTGACTCTCGCACTCGTGGCTGACTTCTGCTTCGAATGGCGTCGAGTGCGAGAGTCAATTCTACTGAACGGCTAGTTCTTTGGCAAAAGAAAAACGCTGAAATATCGGCTTGCTGTTAGAGTGTCTCAAACCAGAGGAAATAAACACGGCATTGAAAGCACACGCCTCGCTCTCACGCACACTCAAGCGTGAGCGGCCGAGCGCGCCTAACTTTACAGTCCCTGGAACATCCGGTACAAGTTCACGCGCGCAACGCGGCTGAAGCCGCTAGTCGTTGAAGAGCCCTCCAGAGGAGCCGTCGAGTCTTCCTCGCACTGGAGCTGGGAGCTGGTGCTGCTGGAATGAGCCCGGCCCGGCCCGACCGGACTTTGGAGCCTACCGCACTGCGGGCGCGGCCAAAGATCTTTTCAGAACCGCACTGACTACGCGCGGACATGGTAAAACCATTAAGTATAATCACTCCCAGCAGGGTAGGGGCTTCCAGGAGTAACGACCACGTAACAGACAACGGAGAAGGATAGACGTTGAGATACTCTTGCTAAAATTACAACAAGGTTTTGTTTTTTGGGCAGTCGATTATTTTATTATGTACATATTCTATATGAACAAAATGTGAATAAGTGACGTAATATGCTTATAAAAATAATAAACTATAATGCTGATATTTTTTTTAATCCCCTGGTTTACATTAGGAATAACCTCATGATTTTTTTCCAATTTAAAAAAAGATTGACAAGAGCCTATGCGCAGCTTCAGTTCAGTTTTTCGCACGAATCCACGATTTTCAAGGATGCCAGTTAGAGGGAAGTCCATGGGTGGCCTTGGCGACGTGCGGCGGGATCTGGACGCCGCCCTCCTTGTCCTTCATGACGGTCTCGATCTCCTCCACCCTGAAACAGGAGATATGCTTTAGCAGCCCGGGGGGGAGGGGGGGGGGCAGAACTCCGATAGGCAGGACGACTCACGTGCGGGGCACTTGGGTGAGGTTCTCGCAGCCTGTCTCCGTGATGAGGACGTCGTCCTCGATGCGCACGCCGCCGAAGTTTCGGAAGTGCGCGAGTCTCTCCTCTACTAGGAACGCCTTCTTGATGGGGTCGGCGAGCGCGGCGTCAAGGAGCTGAGGGGAAGGAGAGAGAAAGACAAACGAGTCAAGTTGTTGGGAAACTTCGAAGTACTTGCGTATGGGTGGTGGGCGCTATGGGGAGGGGAGGGAAGAGGGGGGGGAGTGACATCAACGCCAGGATCCGCGAAACGAATAATAATCGACCACCCGCCACCGAGTCCGCCGCAATTCACAGCGCGGGCGGGCACTGCCGTCTGATTCCGAAGATCGCTCCCGCGCCACAGTCCTCCTCGTCGCAGCCATCCCCAATCATCCCCAACATAGGGCACCGCCACAGGTGTGACAAGGCCGGATAGGTACGAGAGCCATTATCTTCAGAATCAGACGGCTGCGGCGCGTGTTTCTGTCCTGCTCAACTCACGTGGTCGACGAAGTAGCAGCCGGGCTCGATGGTGAGCACCATGCCGGCCTCCAGGACGCGCGCCGTGCGCAGCTTGTTGAAGCCCGGCTCGGTGGGCCGCGGCGGGTCCTTGTCCAGGTAGCCGCCCACGTCGTGCACGTCCAGGCCCATGAGGTGGCCCAGACCGTGCGGCTGGAACACGGCGCCCAGGCCGGCCTGCGCATGCGCAACGCAAACCGCGGCCCGGACACCAACAGTCAGTACTCATTGGAAGAGACGATTTGGTGGGGGGGGAGGGAAAATCACTTCGAAAAATCATTGTACGCCCCCCCACCCCCCACCCACCCCACCCCCCCCCCAAAACGGAAAAAAGAATGTACAAAATCGGAATAAAATCCAGGAAAGATTTAAAAAATCCGAAAAGTTGAGAAGAAATGAACAACTTCACACCGTTTTAACGTGCGTCTACCTCGTTAAATACTCTGCCAGGGTTACTTCGGACGCCCCAGCGGTGATGCGAGGCCCACTCCCGGAAACGCCCCCCTGCGTTTAGTGGCGCGGCGGGGCGGCAGTGGTCAGGCCCATGCGGCCTTGGAGCGCGCAAGTGGAGGGGACGCGTATTACGTATTACGCACTCCGCCCGCCCGCGGGTCCCATCGTCGGATTTATCGAAAGGAATTAAAACATGCACTATCCGGCGCACGGCACGGCAGGCGAGGCTCTTACGTGGATCATGTCCTTCACTTCACCCCGGAGCAGCCCGCCGGCGATGAGTTCCCGCAGGAGGATCTCGTTGGCGAGGCGGTGCAGGTCCACCCAGGATACGCCTGCAAAGGGGGCGAAGCGCGGGGCGGGGCATGTCAACAGGGTGCACTAGAGGGGCGCGCCCGGGCGGGGGCGAGCTGTGGGGTGAGGACTCACCGGGCTTGGCGGAGTTCATGACGGCCCGGTTGGCCTTGAGCACGGCATTGTAGATGAACTTCTGGTCATGAGTGAACTTGCCGTTGACGGGGAAGGAGCAGGTGATGTCCGCGGCGTAGCCGTAGTAGTTGGCGCCCATGTCGAACAGGCTGGAGGCGGAGAGGTGCGGGGCTAGAGAGGTGCGAGCACTGGGCCGCAGAGGGGGGGCTGAAAGCCCCGAAGACACTCACCACATGCCACCGTCCATGAGCCCGCAGTCGTTGGGGGCGCCGCCGTGGCCGTAGTGCAGCACGGCGCCGTTGGCACCCGAGCAGCAGATGCACGTGTAGGACACGTGGCGACAGCCACCGTGCTGGTACACGTGCTGCTTGAATATGGCCTCGCACTGGTACTCCATCATGCCGGGCACCACGGACTTCATGACGCGGACATGCGCCTCCGAGGACACGCCCACCACGTACCGGATCACCTCCAGCTCCAGGGGGGTCTTGATGACGCGGCTGCAACAAAGGGGGGGAGCCTGAGCCTGCGCGGTAGGCAACCCCTGCAGACTGAGCCCTCTCCTCGCTCTCTCTCTCTCACACACACACTCGCGGACGTGCCAGAGAGACACAGCGGGGAGAGCGCTCTTCTGAATCAGTCAGCTGAGCCGCTGAGCCGCATGGACGCGGCTGCGGAGCCGTGAGGGGCGACAAGCCTTGGTGTGAGTGTGAAGGGAGCCGCAGGGTGTAAGAGAGTGGCCGCAAAATAGTACGTAGTTTTTTTTATTCGTAAAAATACAAGTTTTATCACGGATATTAAGAGATTTTACCAGCATGAGAAAACATGTGATTTGATTTTACTGTTTTGTACTGCATTGCTTCATTTATGATGGATTCAACACATTTTAATGACTTGGTTGTAGTCAGATGAACAAACACATTGGAGACTTTCCATACTGATTTTGAACACAGCTTTCAGACTAGTGCACTTCAGGCACAAGACTTTAACAAGTGGTGTGCCAAAATTTTACATTGTGTCTTCAAAAGATAAATTTGTTGGATCAAAGTATTGGGATGAAATTTAACTGCTATTCAATTAGACCAAATGAAAGTTTCATCAAAGTACTTGAGCAAAGTACAGTGCTCAGACTAGTTTCATGCACTCACTGATCTATATTGCCATTACCTTGTATTGTGTTAGTTCATAAAGACACTAACTTAATATCACAGTACCGTTGAATACATTTTATGAAGTAACCAACACTAAAATTAAAACAAATGATATCTTGTTTAAAAAATTCAAATTGGACTGAAAAGTTTTGATCAAATAAAATAATGACGAAATACAAAAGAAATACCGTTTTCGCTCCAAGCGTGTTACTGTAAAATATCATCTTAGTCAAAGTGCTAAACTTCTAAAAGAAATCTGTCAACAGATAATGCTACTTTCAAATAAAAAGTTTAGACAAATGTTTCAATGGCAAGTAGTATGTGGTCAATATTTTTACATGAACATACTAGCATGAAATCCTTTGAGGCAAATTAATATTCTTAATGACATTTTTGTTCTGATACAGTCAACTGATAATTTAATATTTTTTGTAAAGAGTCACTTCAGTCTGCTACTTACAGCTACCTAACAAGCTCTGATATCTACTTATGAGTTAAATAAACTGTTAAATCAAAACAAACAACTCCTGCAAAACATGAAGCTGCACAAATGTTTTCTCTCAGCTTCTACACATCCACACAGCCATTTGTCCATTACAACGACATTACATCTTAAACATTGCCTCTTCACACTAAGGTAACAGGGTCTTCTAACACTCCTCATTGCTTAGCCTGCTTTTCTCTAGCTGCTCTTAAACTTTCCTGTAGATATCTGTCAAGGGACCTTGGATGAGATAAATACCTATTCATTAAATCATATCTTAATTTGACTGTACTCAAACCTAGTTTTTGGAAATGGTGGTGTCTCAGTTCCTGTGGCCCTGTTAAGTGGTCCATGTGTGCACAGTAATGCTCTGGGACATGGATTAGAAAAGCAATACTAGATTTACGCTCTTCCTGAGTTAGAGTCAGCCTTCCTTCTTGTTGTGGTGATGGTGAGCTTGGATGTAGAAGAATGTCTACAATATATAATGAAACAGCAGGCATACCGCTCATCAATACAAATTGGCTAATTTTACACCTACTTCCTGCTGACTTCTCAAGTGAAGCTATGACAGTATGCATTACTTTAGTCAGTCTTTTATCAACCCACATTGACCTCACATTAGTTTCACGAGGTAAGAGTGGTCCATTGTAGTCATCACAATCTAAGGTCATTGCCATATCGAACAATTTTAGCTTAGTCTGAGTAGACCGGATAGTCTCCTCATTTTGACAAGAATCAAGACGATCAAGAAAGTTAGAATTAAAAATTTTACTAACAAATTGCACAGGATAGCGTCTGAGGAATATAAAAGCCAAAACTATATCTGCAGCATCTTCTGGCCTAAACCTTACAAAATTTTCACTGAATGACTTTTCAATAGCATCAAGAAATGAGGCTGATTGGATAGGGTGATAATATAATAATCCATAAGGAGAAAAGATTGATTTTAAGACTACTGGAGACATAATGGTGCTATTACTAATGACATGAACAGCACATGCCTCTAAAATTGTTGGAGACCTGAGACGGAATTTTGAGCAGTATTCCATGATGTTCGCAAACAATTCAGGGCTCTGCAAGACAAATATAATCAGTAAAAAATAAAGAGGTATTATTAAATTATTACAAAGGTACATTAAGTGAACAAATCATTTCCTACTGTACCTTATTGTGTGTCTTCACATACTTTTCTAAAGACTGGACAATTCTAGGGCTATTGTAATCGAGTCCACAGAGAGCAGCAACAATATCAACAACTTCTGCCTCTGAGACAGCATCAATATTAGTAGCAATCCAGTTCGAAATTTCAGCCAATAGCCGGTCAGATGGATTTTGCCCAACCTATAACATTATTAGAAAGAAAATAAAGAGTTATGATGAAAATTAATAAAATTATATTGGTTCATTAAATTTAAGCAATGACAAAAATAAATATGGATATATATATTATTAAAAGAAATTACCTCTTTGCAAGCTTGTAGAGCAGCCATTATTTCAGCAATTGCTGCTCCATTAAGACTCCAACAGACTTGAAGAAATGCAATCTCTGCATGACCTAGCACAACTTTTCTACTCTTCTTGAATAATGGTAATGTTCTGAAGACCTCTACTATGTTTGAAGGATCAATGTCACCTGCCTTCGCTTCAAAACCAACCCAAAGCAAATCTATGAGATCCGCATCATCTTTATAGATATAGGAGAATGCATGAACTATTTCACATAATTCTGATATTAAAAACTTGGAATCAGTTGCTAAAATTAATGCCTCATGACTAAGCCTTTCTCGATAATAACCAACCCAGGAATTATTGTTGCGAGAAGCTGCTCTTGACATATCCCTGGTAATAATCTTTAGAGATTCAAGGATGAGCTTTGGGTCATTACTAGCAACAACAGTTTCCAAGAGCGAGCACACAATAGCATCTCTCGAACTGTTTTTGTCTCGATCCTCAGCACCACCGTTTGGTGGCGTTTTTCTTCTGTAATGCTGGTTATTTTCTAGTTCAATGAGCTTGCGCAGAATTTCAACAGATACTACCGGTGTCAGCTCATTTGCAGGTACATCCCAAACCAATTCAAGAAGGTGCTTCAGGGTGCGGCATGACTTCAGCACTCCATGCAACTCTTTCAAGTCTTGCTCATCTGGTTGCGACTCAGAAACAGTATTTCTATCGTCTTCACTACTGCTTCCCTCATCCTCACAGAGGGCAGACATTTTGGCCCTCCTAACAATGACGGGAAGTTCTTGAATGTGACGTCCGTTTTGAGAGAGAATGATGGTGTGTTTAAGTTCTTCTCTACCTCTGTCATCGTGAAGGACAAGGGAGCTTGTAGCAACCCGGCGAACTCTCCAGCCTCTGCACACACAGAGGTTAGGTGGCGCAATCGCTGCACTAAAAAGGTATTTTCCGCCACGATTGGCTAGCTGGCCGGCCAAACCCATAGACATGGTCTAATCAACAAGCAATTTTCACTCTCAGACCAAGTTCAAAACTAAAAAATTTCGTTCACAAATGTTATTGTTGTCTTTTCAAAGTTTGAGTTTTCATTTGGGGGCCATGTCTGAGAAAAACAGCTGATTGACGCAAACGTAAGCAAAGGAACGCCTCTTTCGTCCTTAAAATCCGGACAGCTTACTATTTCTTATAGTTCGTCCCCTTGGCGCCGCAAAAATAAGAAAGAGGATTTTTTTTCAATTTTTTTGAAATTTTTGTGAGGCGATGGAAATTGGCAATAATTGTCAGAAACAACACGAAATTTGAGTGAGACTGGGTGTCATGCGCTTTTGGCCTCAGCTAGTTGGCAGTTGGCACAAGTGTTCGAGGCGGAGATGGAACTTCTGCCCTTCCCTAAGAGATGGCAGCACTAGGCGGCCGCACAGCACCGGGTGCGCCTCACGCGGGAAAGTCAAATAGAGGCGGCAGACGGTCGCCTCGCCCAGCATAGCCTCGCCCCGCACAAATACGGACTCAGCGGAAACCGCTAAACGGCGGAGAAACGCACGTGGCGAGTGGTGGCGAGCTGAACGCAAACAAATGAAGCAGCGCGGGGCAACCGCGAGCAAACCTCAGAGCAGGCAGTCTCCACGCACAAGGCCTGGCCCCATCACCCCGACCGCGAACCACGGCAACCGGCTGGCAGAAACTAAAACACAACCATGGAGACGAAATAGCACCACAAACTCACCATTCCGAGATCACAGGGTGAAGGGTGGTGTAGTCGACTTTGAACCTAAAACGGTGAGAAGGACGTGTTAGTTTGCGCCAAACAGGACTCGGAGAAATTATATTTATATATATATATAAAATATATTGCAAAAAAAAAAGGGAAAACAACTAATTGAAACTTACTTGTCTATTCCATCGAATGAGGCTGCTTTGCAAGTAAGCCCGCTATCCGAGTTGACGCCACGCTGTAAACAATAGGATAGATAAGCAAAACGAGCGGGGCATGCCCTGATAGCCTGAGAGGCCTAGCCTGGCCTCTTTGATACCCTAGATTAAAAAAAAAAAAACACACACACATGCCATACGCAAACCAAACCAAGATGGCAATAGTGAAAAAGAAAGAAGAATAAAGCGCACACCATGTACTGCTAACTTGTCCATCTATACACACTATTTCCGCGGAATACTTATTCGAAATATGCAGCCGATAATGAATACTTGAGCACCTTTGCACCTCTGGTTTCCCACAGACAGGTGGCGTGTCTGCCAGTGGTGTTTGCTTACCAGCGCGAGCAGCTCGGTCGCGCCCAAACTGTGCAGCACGCCGGGGATCTGAAACACACGGACAGGACGGAAATAGATCATTTAATCAACTCTCTGTCAACTAGGGCGTCGCGCCCCGCCCCGCCCCGCCCCGCCCCGCCCCGCCCCGCCCCGCCCAACACAAACGCGGACGGGGCGGCGCTGTGTTATCAGGTGCGCCGCCGAGGCGGGCCGGGCGGTGACGAGGCAGTCACATGAGCTGGGGGAATGCCATCTCACTGTCGCACGATACTTTCAATTATGTGGCGAGGCGAATAGACATTAGACCTCTCCTTCTGCGGGACAGACGTCAACCCAGTAGGTTCAAAATGCAATACGCGAGATTCCGAAAGGTTGCGCGCGACCGCGCAATAGGCTTACAAACAAACAGCAGCAGCCTCATCACGTGCTGCGTCCCGTATGCTGCTGTGGAGTAGAGAGATGACACGACACCACGGTCGGAACCGAGGCGGAGGGGTCCTTCACTTTAAATTCAAGCGTGCACCGAATTTTCTGGTTTTCTTTTTCTATTATTTTTTTTTAAGGTTTTTCTTGAATTTTACTTCTTTTTTCTGGTATTTTTTTTGATTTTTTTTTCTGATTTTTTCTTGATTTTTCTGTTACCTTTTCTGATTGTTTTTTTTACTGATTATGTTTAAGGATGCACACTGATTTGTTTGAGTAAAGGACCCCTCGGTTGGGATTGGCCAAAGGCGCTGATCAGTACAGGGCCAGGGCTGGGGCGCGGTGGGCCCTGCTAGCCCGGGGCCTAACTGCTGCGCAGCGCGTCCAGGGCCCCTGCCCGGCCCCGGCCCGGAGAAGCGACTTATTTGCAAAGTTGAGGTCTTGGAGTTGTGTACGTCTGCAGTCCCGACCACTGCGAATGTGTGAGTGAGTGTGTTTGTGACAGAGCTCACTGAGTTGACTTCCTGCCTGCCTACGCCCCACCAGCACTACCACACACACACACACAGCCTCGTGACCCCTTGAGATGTTCCATTTAATGACCCACTTGACCATTTCCCTCCCCTCTCCTCCCATTGCTGTTTATGTTATTGTTGTCGCAGCCAAGCCACCTCCACCTCCCTCCCGTCCCGCCTGATAGCGGTGCTGCAGTTGATGCTGTTGTTGTTGTTATTGCTGAGTGTGCAAAGGTCCTTCTACAGGTCAAAGTCCATAGGCCACGGCGCCCCGCTCGGGGCTTGCACGCACCCCAAAGCCCAGTTCCAAGGCACACCGCAAGGGGGGAGTCACTTCGAAAAAATCATTGTACGGTCCTCAAAAAAACCATTTAAAAAATAAACATACAATCAAGAAGAAAGATACCAAAAAAAAAATCCGAAAAATCGAGGACAAATGAACAAAACAACGAAAAAATGGGGAGGGGGGGGAGAGGCAGAAGTAGGGGGAAAAGATCAAATAAATTTATCAAAGAGTGACAAAAATTTTCCTTGAAAAGTCAAAAGAAAAATTTACACAAAAAATCAAACGTCAGAAAAATCATAGTACACATTTTGTATGAGTGATCTCCCCGGATCTCCCACTCAGCACACTGGAAATCCAGGCGTGTGAACGGCACTCCATGTCAGATGAGTGGATTTGGTCACATACATAAGTGAGTGAGGAGAGTTCACTCGTATACACTTGTTTGAATCAAGAAGCGGCTGGCACATTCCATAATGGATGGTAAACGCACACACAAACAAAAACAAAAAACAATCAATAACAACAACAAATAAGCACTTTAAGTGTGCGAAACTTTTAAGACTTTGGATTTCCAGAGCACATTGAGCAGAAGGCTTCGTGCGGCCTGTCTTTAATACACGGCAAAAAAAAAAAGAAAAACGGAAAAGAAAACACCGTGACATAAGAGGGTCGGTCACAGGCGTCACAGGACGGGCCGAGGCGCGTGACGCCTGAGCATGGCGCCTTACGTAAGACACACAGCATCACAGTCGGGTCGCCTGACTGTACGTCAAGTCTGACGGCGGGCCCAGCGCGCTGCCAGGAGAGTAGGCAATAGGCAGTATGGAGCCCCAAAACAGCGGGGTGAAGCCGAGGGTGAAGCGGGCAGCGGCACTTGCGCCTGCCTACTACAGGCAACACACACGCATCTGCGCTTAGGTAGTGCCGGGCCGGGAGGACCGTCGCTCGCTTTACTCCGCTGTGTGTTTGGGCTACATCGCCTACTTTTCTAGCAAGAATAGCTCCCGGCCGGGTAGGGGTGGGGGTAGCCATTGGGGGTAGCCCCCGAGGGATCCTTCACTTTAAATTCAAACGTAAACCGATTTTTCTGATTTTTTTGGTGCTTTTTCTTGATCTTTACTGTTTTTCCCCCTGATTTTTTCATAATTTTTTTCTTGATTGTTCTTGATTTTTCTTAATTTTTAACTTATTATTTGTTGATTTTATACTGATTTTGCTTTAAAGTGTACCTACATTGATTTACTTTTGAGTGGAGGACCCATTGGGAACCCCTGCCGCCGTCCGGGTAGGCAGTCCCGCTGCACACAGGGGGCCGGCGGGAGTGCCTAGTGCCTGCCAGCGCCTGTCCTGTCTAGGACTCTCACCGAGGCCGAGGCTGCAGGCGGCCCCTGTGGCGTACTTGCCTTCACGGCGGGTACGAGCGGGCCGAACTCTGACGGAATTGAGAAAGGGCGAAGGCGAGAAAGACATATGTATAAGAGGCTCATCAGAGGAACCGCGTGGCCAAAAACAGAAAAGAAAACAAGGAAATTAATCACTGTGACAAATATTCGTAAGGGTTACGGGAAAAATTTCCATGATCGATGGTCGTAAAGATACAACTTCCAGTTGTGTTGTTAAGATAATTTTATTACACCACGGGTCATCGACTTAGTTTTCTTTGACGAGTAAGAACAAATTTACGACTGCGCTCGTAAATTTAAAACTTTGTGTCGTAATCACAAATTACGAAAAAAGTCGTAAATTTACTAATATTTTTTTTTTTAAACAGAGATCATTTCTAGTCTTCATCAGTCTTGCGGGCGTACGCCTCGCGCCGGGACCGTAAGGGGGGGGGGGGCGTTCTTGAGAGGCTGCGACAGGAGACACGTGCGTGTGTCTCTGCGAGTCAAGGCCACCGGGGGAGGGATGGGATAAGATGAGATGGGGTGGGCTGCGCTGAGGGGGAGAGGGATGGCGTGAAGTGGGGGGCGGGGGGAGGGGGTGAGATGGTGGGAGAGGTGGGGTGGTTGGGTGGGGTGGAGACGGGGGTTTTCGCGCACGGCCGTCTATTGGATTCCGCACGCCCCATTGTAAACGCAGCGGCCGCAAGAGAGGAGGGGGGGGAGGGGGCGGCGAGTGTAGCAAATCCCCGCAAGCAGGAGAGGGGGAGCGGAGGGGGGGGGGGGGCGATTCAGCCGTTTCTCAACCACCCCATCGACAGACCCAGCCAGCCACCCCCAGCCCAGCCCCACGCCCCACTAGGGCACGGCGGCTCTGCTCACGTCGACCTCTCTGCCGTCCGATTCAGAAGAGCGCTTTCGTATCTCCGTCCTTGTCACACGCATGGGTCTCGGCAACAAGGAGTGAGTGAGAGGGCACTACAAAACGATCTTCTGAATCTGGAAGCTGGTCTGAAGCCGGGGGGTGAGGTACGACACGGAGGGGACGGGCGGGAACGCGGCCACGATGCGAAAGCTCAGCGCAGCAGTTGGAAGCAGAAAAACAAATGTAATGGCAGCCGTCAACCTTTCGCTGACAGAAAAACGAAAGGAAACATCAACCATATGCGTACCGGCGTCGACTGTCTGAAGCCAGCGGTCAGCGCAGGAAGGCGCCCCACCCCGCCCCGCCCCGCCCCGCCCCGCCCCGCCCCACCCCGCCCCGCCCCGCCCCGCCCCTGCTGGCCGCCCGGCCAAAGCAGCAGGCAAAAATGTTGGCAAACTTTTCCGCTGCTCAATTCCTACACGGTCCGGCCGGCCTGACTGGCCTGGCCGGGCTGGTGCGGAGTGGGGCCGGCCAGCCGGCGGGGCGGCCCCGCCCCGCCACGCCCCGCCACGCCCCGCCACGCCCCACCACGCCACGCCATACGCAGCCGAAAGCCATAAGCGTGACCTTGCCACGTTGACACGCCACGTCTACAAAGAGTCAGTGTCATGGAGCGGGAGCCTCCACGCCACCTTCTCATGAAACTACACGGCTGGGCGGGGTGGGGCGGGGTGGGGAGGGGTGGGGCGGGGAGGGGCGCGGCGGGGAGGGGCGGGGCGGAGGTCCCCAAACCGCACACATGCAGAGGCTGATGTGCTGATGTGGCCGCGCGTGGCTTGGCGAGGCGGCACTGTAACTCAAAAGGTGACAAATTTGTGTTCTTTTATGGCGACACATCGAAAAACGAAACATCCCCTTTTTGTTTCCCTTTTTTCGGAAACACAAATGTGTGACCTTTTTCGGCGACAATTTTGTTTCCAAAACCTCCGTGTGGGACCGAATCGGAGACGCATGTGACCTTTTTCGGTGACACGCGGAGGTTTTGGCGACAAAATTGTCGCCGGTAAAGGAAACACATTTATGTGTCGCCGATAAAGGACCACACATTTATGTGTCACCGATTTAAGGCAACATTTTTTTCCTTTAAAATTACAGCGGGTGCGAGCCGAGCAGCAGCGTCCGGACCCTGGAGGGAGAGGGAGAAGGACGGCATCAGATTGAAATGTATAGTCACTCGGTAGACGAGGGGATTCATCTTCTGCTGCTACTCCCAACTGCACAACATGTCAGTCACCAAGGGTATTCAGTTATATTCAACACGTTGTCACATTGACTGTTCATGAATTTTTGGTCATGTAGGTATGCTCAACCTACCCTGTTCTGCCAGACGGGAAGGGCAGAGGTGGCCGTCGGTGTGGCCGGCTCTGCCACCTGGGAGGTAGACACGGTCCTCTCTCTCTCTCTCACCCGATGGCAGTGCCTCATGAGTGCGACCAGGACGGGGGTACGAAAGTCTCGTGCGGAGTCAGTCCACTGCTCCCTACAGACAGTTCGACAACAGTGACGCCCCGCTCCACCCCGCCCCGCCCCGCCACGCCCAAACTTCAGCTCCAAGGAAAACGGGTCCCGACCCGCGAGACGCTCATCAGGACGCATATTATTACCAAATTATCATAAAGTGCCCCAGTGTCTGCGCCGGCACCGACACCGCCGCGACACGCCACGCCAGCACAGGACAGCGCTCAGCAAATAACCAGCCCATCTCTGACATTTCGACCCGTCCTTGAGATTCCCGCGCAGCCGTAGAGGGGGTGGGGGGGACACTACTGGTCTGGAGGACACTGCCCGGGGCAGTGCGGGGCACAGGATGCTCATGAGGGGTCGGGTCGGTGTCCGGTCAGGCCAGGGACCTGCGGCCCGGCCCACGGCACGTGGAACGAGATACTCCTCCTCTCCTCAAACGCCCGCTCCAGCAGAAAGCCACGCCGGTGTTTGTTGGGGCGGGGCGGGCAGTGAACCTAGGACCTGGACCAGGACCTGGACCAGTGCTGGGGCGCGGTGCGGTGGGCGGGCGGGGCCTATAGGATAGGCCGGCCGCTGGAGCTCGGCCTGGAGTCTAGCCCGGAGCCCAGCTTGGAGCCCGGCCTGGAACCTGGAGCCCAGCTTGGTGCCTGGCCTGGAACCCCCCGGCCTGGAGCGAGGGGTACCTCACCTTCTCCAATCAGTGTACACCCTCTGCGTTCCGATAATTTTCCATTCACTATCCAGTCACATAATTTTTCGACAAAAATCTATTTCAATCACCTTAAAACTGCAAAGTATTGAATTGGTGACAAAAATGTATAGCTCTCTTCATAGTTTGGTCAAATTTTCCTCCCTGTCACAATACAACCCTCCAAACAGTGTACCGATTTAAAGAGTGTGGTACCCCTCAGCCTGGAGTCTGGCCTGCAGTCTAGCCGGGAGCCGAGAGCCCAGCCTGGGGGAGTCCTGGCTTGGAACCTGGAGGCCGCGTCCTGGAGTCAGGCCTGGAGCCTGGCTCCGGACTTTTCCAGCACGCGCATCAAGGGTCTGTGCCCCGGCTGTGTACTCGCCTGGGGATGTACACGCTCAGTCGTACGTAGGTGAGATAATTTTTTTCAGTCACATGTAGGTGCGCGACAAACTATTAAGACGATGATACGAGAGTGGTTACCTATTTTTACTACTATACACACACTTCCAACTAATTGTCATTCCGATATCTAAAACCTTTGAATGGTCCAGCACTCCGGTTTTGAATGTACAGAGGATTAGTTGATTCCAGGAATTCCAAGTAAGATTTCTGCGATTACACATGAAGTTTGTAGAATTTCTAGGGCTATATAAAGCCCTAAGATATTTTAAAGATATATATTTATTTTAAATTTAGTGATATTTTTAAAAATGTGTCAGGGATTACAGGTGCATTTGTACACACGATTACGCGACATTCGGGCAAGTTGCGTGGCGACTAATCTGCCACAAACCCAACAAGAAAATGAAAAATATCACTCACGTGCACCTGAGCGACTGGTACACCAAGACAGTATGAAAGCAGCAGGTCTCCTAGACGCAGCTGTTATTGGGAGCAAAAGTCAACCGTTTCGAAAAGTCAACAGTATTTTTCTCCGTGCTTTTTTTATCTTCTTTCTTTTTTTCGGAAAGAGTGAAGCGGACGTGGCAAGCCCAACGTTCCGCCTCTGCGACGGGGCTGTGGGCAAATAAGGATAAGTCATGAGTCAGTCACACAAATACACACACACAGTGTGGGGTGCGGTGCCGTCAACGCGGGCGTGCCGGTCACGTGACACACCGAGTAGAGTACAACGTGGAGCGGGGTGGGGCGGGGCGGGGCGGGGCGAGGGGCCCATTGACGTGGCCCCATCCTCATCCTGTCGGTGGGGCCCGGCGGCCCCGGCCGTCCATGAAAATGCAACGAGGCGGTCGAAGCAGAAGCGACCCGGGCCGGCGAGGGGGAAAAAGAGTACTCAGAATAACTAACAGATTCGCTGATAACGTGGTAACCAAGAAATTCCTCATGCGCGCGCCACCTGCCACAGCAAAGTTGTTGCATAACCCCGAGATTACGGCTAAACTATCACTTCTCACAACTGTAATCGTTGTTTTGGTCGGCACGGCCTCGCCTCGCGGTCTCCGCACTGCAATCCTGCACTGGAAACACAAGTCTGTAAATGTCGAACACTTGCTGGTGAGTGAATTTTCATTGGCACACTTGCGCCACTTCAAGTCCAGGAAATTCTTCAGAAGAGACACAACTTTCCTTAATGTCCAAGTGCGCGAATGCGAATCCACACACCTTCAAGTGTGCGAAATTCTCACTCATGGGTTTCTAATCACAGCCACCTTTTGGCCGTCCCCCAAGATGCCCCTGCACATCCCAAACGGAGTAGGAAATAGACATAAAGGAAAAAAGGCCTGGGATATCGACCACGGGGACAAGACCCAATGGAGGGCCGGCCCGGGCCCGGCCCCGGCCCCGGCCACGGCCCCGGCCACGCCAGGTCCGGAGCTGGCCGTGCTCCGTCTGAGATCAAAAATTCAAAGGACGAGGACGAGAAAAAGAGGAGGGTACAAAAACGAGGGATGTGTGAGAGACAATGTGAGTACCTCTGCCCCTGGCGCGGGGACCCTCGGGGGGCCCCAAAGAAAACTACTGCATATTCATGGCCACGCCTAGCGAGCGATTGATTGCGTGTCCCTCCCTCGGTGTTCCCTCCGCGCGCCACCTGTCCGCCCCGCACTGACAATCCAAGTGTGTGAATGTTGCACACTTGTCGATGTGTAAATTTTCATTCGTTCGCTTTCTTTGCCCTGAGAAATCCGTGTGAAATTACAAAGAAAATTGAAACATGATACACTCGTTTACGGATAGACACTCACACATTTTACATGAGTTAAATATTCAAACACTTGGGCTTCCGGTGCGCCCTCACTGCTGCACAGTGCAGCCACACCGCCAAATCGCCCAGCCATAAGAAAATGGAAAAGTACTTTATTTTATCAAACGGTTATAAAGTTCGATAGCAAGAGGTCGCCGCTATCAATCACAACACGTTATTTCCTCTCAATTTATTTCTCCCCCCCCCCCTCCCCCTTTACGGATTTGCTCCGTGGCGGCCTCCCTGCCCTGCCCCGCCCCTGGCCACTGCCCACACACAAACGCTTCATTTATTTTTGCAAAAGACTCGTGGAATGGCGCTCCCTTCTGCTGCTTCGTTATTTGTCGAACAAGCAAGCCGACGCCCGGCCGCTCCGCCGGGAACCACACTGAGAATTCCACAAGTGTTTTCATTTATTTATTTTTCTCCCCCTGATCCACGCGTGCAATTTTATTAAACACATCACGGAAAAATGGTAAATAAGGTAAAAAAGATGGAAGATAAGAGACTCTGGTTGTTTCTTCTCGCGAGAGAGGCTTTATCACTCACGACCGCAGACAGTGAGAGGGAGCGCTTGTAAGGCACGCCCGGCCCCTGTGGGTCCCTGGGCACATGGCACATGGTCTAGCCAACTCACTTTTCTAGTGCGTGACCATCAGCCTTTCGGTTTCTTAGACCACGGAGCACAATTCTGTATGTTGCGAAATATCGTCAGACAGCAGCTGTGAGCAAAGCAGAAGACCTCTGCGCCACCGCGGGCGACGCGCGTCCGACGAGCGAACACGTAACTAGCAAGGTTTTGTACACACACACACAGACATTGTGGCCACAAGCTCCTCTGACGACTCTTCTTATCAAAGCGCCTCAGTGCGACGTTTTCAAATGAAGAAAAAAAAACGTTCAATCTCTAACTCCGTTGGCTGGCTGAGACCTTGGCCGGTGTATCTCGCGGGGTGTATTATATCACAAGCGCACACTTCACCAAAACTGGCGGTGGTAGACACCGCCGCGCACGTAGTCCCCGCTAATCCGCAACAACTTGGCCACGCTTATCGCTAGCAGGCAAATACACTTGAAAATTCAAGCAAATAAAAAACTAAAATTCTATAAAAATAATAATTTTAAAAAAACATACGGCCAACGAAATTCAATATGTCAATGTCATAAGAATAGCTCGCGAAGTGAATAAGGTGAGTTGCGAGCACCGCGGGCCAAGGAGACTCGTCGAAGAGTAAAATTCACGCCATTTTGTTCAAATTCGGTATGTTTTGCATTCTTATCCGTTTAGATCACGATGAGATACGAGCTTCCGCACTAATTTCGACCACCTTCACATGGAGAAGTAATAAAAGGGAAAAAGAAAACAAAATATAATCGTAAATTTTTACCCCCCTGGGTCCAAGGGCTGGCAAATAATAAACCAAAAAACAGTGGAGCAAAAGGCGAGGGGAGGGGGGAATCACTACTGGGGCAACAATAATGTTTTTTTTTTTAAATTGTTCTTTTGATTGATGAAGGAAAATTTCCGTATCTTTTTGATAAATTTCGAGTTTTGTTCTCCCTCTTTTTGACTCCTTTAGTTTTTTTGTTAATTTCTTCTCGACTTTTCGGATTTTTCTGTATCTTCCTTCTTGATTTTATTGATGTTTTTCAAAATAGTTTTTTGCCGGCCGTACGATATTTTTTCGAAGTAACACCCCCCCCCCCCTCCCGCCCCCCGGGCAAAGGGGTCTGCATTCGCGCAACCTGCCAACTCGGAAACAAGCACGCACCTTCACTAAGCTGTTATTGCCTATTAGGCAGGCGCTAATGCAGACGGCTCTACTCCGTTATGTGTTTCGGCTATCCCTTAGGAGAGGCTGTTCAGAGCGGCGCGACCATAGAGGTCTCTAAAGGCGCGGATGCCACGAGCGGTGGTGGGCCAACTTGACAGAGCTCTGCCCCGCCCCGCCCCGCCCCGCCCGCGACCTGACCCAAATGTAGGCTCAGGCCTACATCGACCAGAGGCAGGCAGCTGGTGGGGGTGGGGCTGGGGCCCTTGCTATGGGGCGCTGAGGGGCACCAGCACCAGCACCCGGGCCGGCAGCAGCAGGCAGCAGGAGCCGCCGCGAGGCCTGAAAGGCCAAGGCCGCGAGTCATCCGGAGGCGGAAGGCAAAGGGTCGGTTCCGCGCGCGCACACCGGGGTGGGGCGGTGCGGGGTGCCATCTACCTTTACCTTTATTTATAGCGCGCCCACGCCCCTTCCCTGTGTGAGGGGCGGTGGTGTTTGTGGTATACACGCTTTTTTTCCGTGCGACTGTATCCCTGAGGGGGGGGGGGGGGGAGGGGGACACAACTCACGACTCTAAATTTCATAGTGTGTACGTTTTTGTGAATTTTCGTGAATTTTTGTAGAATTTTGGTAGAAATTGTGAATTTTCACTCGAATTTTACCTAAATTTTTGTGAATTTTCCAAAATGTTTCCTGGATTTTCCTGAATTTTTATAATTTTTTTCTATTTTCTTAAACAAATTCTGATTTTTTGCTGATTTTTTTTCTAAATTACGAGGTGTGCAAAAATTTAAGAGTTTTTTCCCCCTCGTAGATCCCCCACTGCGAGGCGCGCGGTTTCGCAACCTATATACTCCTGCGGTGTACTACTGTGTACCTAGCAAAGATTTGCGTGTCTGACTAAACTCTCATAAGGCCGACTCCCCGCAACACACCGCGCTGACGCCCGCGTGCAGAGGTAGCAGCAGTTACGTACCTGCACCAGCACGACTAGTACAGGCGGCGGCGCCGGGCGGAGGGGGGGGGGGGTGCGAGCAGACGTGAGATGTAGGCTGGTATGGGCTGGGCTGCCTACTTAGCAGCCCCGCCGGACTCGGCCGACCTTGGATATGGTAATACCGCCCCGCCCCCCTCAGCCCCCCAATCCCAGCCCAGACCGCTCGGCCCACCGCCCCCCACTCCGAAATTCTTTTTGCACGCGAGGGGTTGCTGCGCCGGGCTGGGGGCGTACCGGGTGCGTGGGCGTGGCGGCCGGCAGCCGGGCGGGGCGGGTACGGATCGATGTGTGCGGTGGAGGCCCCGCGTTGGGGCCAGACTCCTTGTTGGGGTGGGAGAGTAGAGAGGGGTGCGGGCGGGGCGGGGCGGGGCGGGGCGGGGCGGGGCGGGGCGGGGCGGGGCGGGGCGGGGCGGGGCGGGGCGGGGCGTGGCGACATCTCACCAAAAGAGGCCTGGAGGCCCGGAGGCCCAGCCCGTCGGCGCGACAGAAGACGAGGAATGGATGGACCCGCCTCGCCCTGACCACCCTATCCATCCAACCCTCCCGTACCCTCTGCCCTGCCCTGCCCCGCCCCGCCTCCTAGGTACTCCACCCGCGGGAAGTAGAACGCCCCGCGCATCGCGCTCTCTATCCACCTCCGGGCAACAGTTCTCGAATGTGCGACCGCCTCCGAGAGCCCGGGCGGGGTGGGGGGAGGGATGCGGTGCGCAGAGCGGCGGCGGGGAGCAACCTGTCAGGACAGAACGCCCCGCCCCGCCCCTCCAGTCTCCGGGCCGGAGAGGCAGGGGTGGTGGAGCGGGGGCGGGGCGGCGCGGGGAGACGCCGCTGGATCGATGCCCGGCCCAGCCAGGCCCAGGCCCAGGCCGGCTGCGGAATGGACCAGGGAAACTTGCTCTGCTCTGCGACTGTAACTCCTCCACGTGCTACCCCGGCCTGGCCCGGCCCGGCCTCGACGAGAAGATACATTTACAGCACTCTCTCTCTCTCTCTCTCACACACACACACACACACACACACACATACACACACACACACACACACACAAACACGACGCAAGCAGATAGAAAAGAATAAAAATTATGAATTTGCCAGCTGCGACCCGGTCGGGGCGGGAGACGTTTGGCGTGGGCAGCCCGCCGGCCTGCGTGGCGTGGCGGGTGGCGGGGCGTGGCGGGGCGGGGCGGGGCGTGGGGTGAGGAGGACCAGAGGCACGTCGCAGTACGACGGCGGCCTTGAACAAGTCAAGTCACCGCGGCGACGAAAATCGCCTCGTGTCAATAAGCACACTGTGTGATACCCCGGCGGGACGGAGAGGCGCCACTCACTCGTGTGGCGTGGCTGCCGACTCACTCCGAGGAGCGCTCTCCTCGCTGTCTCTCTCTCGCACCTGTGCGGCGAGGTCTACGAGTGCGAGAGAGAGAGACGGCGAGGAGAGCGCTCGAGGAGCGTTTAGGGCATGGCATGGGGGGCACGGTACGCCAGGCACGCACGCCTCGCCATACGTCGTGTGTAATGAAATGAGACATTCTTGACCCGTGGCGCGGCGCGACGCAATACTGGCAGCGCGTGCCTGTCGTCGGGTGGGCACAAAGTCGTGGAAACATTCACTCATCTTCTGATTCTCAGGACTTACAAAGTCCCACCTTCTATTCCTAGTTTATCATAGCTGCGTTTAATTTCAAAATAAAATGCGCTGTGCAAGCAGCAAAGCGGCGGACAAGACGGGCACTTTAAACAAACAAATAAATTTTAAAAAAATAATAATAATAAAAAAATTAAAAAAAAAAAATCGCTTACGGAGAAGGACGCGGGGAGCCAATCAACTAATACAGACTCCGGCGGGCCTGGGCCGCGCTTCTGCTTCTCCGCATCACATCACACCACATACACACACCCACGTCACGTCCATCGTGGTGCATGCCGTCAGGCTGGTGGAGCTTGGCGCTGAGGAGGCGCCTCGCCGGCCTCGCCCCACCTCACCCCGCCTGCACTCCCAGACAGGATAGGGGCTCCCCATCCCCATCAGGGGGCCCCACCCCACCCCCCGCCCCGCCGCACCACCCACCAAAACTGATTTATAAGTGAAAGAAGCGAGAGAAGACGAATCCTTTCGAGCACCGCATCCAACACAGATTACGCGCAGATGGGTGGATATCGCGAGGAGTTGCAACACCGTGGCTCTTTGACGCACTCGTGGCGCCTATCGGCGCGTGGCAGGGCAGGGCAGGGCAGGGCAGCGGGGGCGGGGGCGGGGAGCTGCGGACTGATTCAGAAGAGCGCTCCTCTCGCCCTGTCTCTCTCCCGCACTCCATGGAGCGCCGTACAGGTGCGAGAGAGAGAGACAGAACAAGGAGAGAGCTCGCTTCAGAGTCAGTCCGCTGAGCTGAAGTGTGCTGCTCGCAGTGAGGTGTGCGGGCGAGATAGGCGGGGCGACAATGTCATGTGACCGGGGCGTGGCGGGGCGGGGCGAGGCGGGGCGAGGCGGGGCGTGGCGGGGCGGGGCGGGGCGGGGCGGGGTGGCCACTCACACGGAGTTCGGAGATGGGCTCCATGAAGCCCGGGCTCAGCATAGCGCCACCCCTCAACGCTTCGCCGAGCTGCGCCACACCGTGCCCCGCCCCGCCCCGCCCCGCCCCGCCCCGCCCCGCCCCGCCCCGCCCCGCCCCGCCCCGCCCCGCCCCGCCCCGCCCCGCCCCGCCCCGCCCGACCAGGCCTCACACCGCTTCTCTCAGAGCCTGCTGGCAGAGCCCCACCTCTTCCTACTCCTATCGACCCTACGAATGACATTTAGTCGACCTGGCAGCCCCGCCCCGCCCCGCCCCGCCCGGCACACCCCACCCCGCCACGCTCTCCGCGCGGCCTTCGCGCCCACAGCAGAGACGAGCTATGGCCCGGCAGAATCCTCAGAAGCGGAGACACACACACAAAAAAAATAATAAAAAAACTCTGAGGTCCAAGGAGGCGGAAAGCAATACTTCTTATACTAAGTGTTGGAGCCCGGTGGGGGCGGGGGAGTCACCCCTCTCCTCCACACTCCCTGGCCTGCCCCTCCTGTCAACACGTACCGCCAAAGAAAACCTCACCCCATCGAGTAAGCCAGCCCCCCCCCCCCCCCCACACACACACAAACATGACATGACAGAGCGACATTTACTTGAGGACGTGCGGACCCGCCTGGGCCGATTACAAGCGTCGCACATTCGGCGAGATATCCAAAGGTCGAACTGGCAATAAATGCCATCAAAATGTCCGATCAGGTCGGTTGAAAACTTTGATAACATTTCCGATTCAGGTTTCTGACTCCCTGACCGCTGTGCGCCACTGACGCACGACAGAGCCCCGCCAACAAAAACAGAGAGAGAGAGAGAGAGAGAGAGAGAGAGAGAGAGAGAGAGAGAGATAGAGAGAGAGAGAGAGAGAGAGAGGGATGAGAGGGAGAAGGAGAGAGAGACCCCCCCTTCGCATTCAAACCGACTCGCGCCGAGCGCGTTTAACAAGCCCACAACGCCTGAGAGGATAGGAGGAATTCGTCGAGCCACAGCACATCAGTTTTCAGCAGTTTCCCGAAAAAAAAAAAAAAAAAAAAAAAAAAAAAAGATCGGCGGATCGGAATTGGAAGCAGATGATACTGCAAAAGACATCGTTATCTCTGGAGTGCAATTCGCGTAACGTTAAGGGTGTCTGAAGCGAGGGGTCCTAAAAAAAATAATCAGTGTATGCCCTAAAACAAAATCTGTAAAAAATCATTCAAAATTAGAAAGGAAAAAAAAAAAAAAACAGAAAAAAAATCAAGAAAAATCAGAAAAATCATGAAAATCGGTGTAGGCTTGAATTTCTAGTGACGGACCCCTCGGGGTCCCCCGCAACCCCCTCGGGAACAACAGACGCACGGACAGCCCGGCCGGGCCGCAGTCACTGTACCATGACCCTGGCCTGGCCTGGCCCGGCTCTCCCCTCTCGGCCTGGTCCAAACAAACGCACTGGCACACCTCGCGGGAGCCGCAGGCCGCAGGCGCAGAGGCAGAGCACCGCGCTGGCTGCATGGGCCGCTCTCTCTTGACCATGGACGCGGCGCGAGGAGGAATGGTATGGAGGGGGAGGGCGAGCAGCCGGCTGATTCAGAAGATCGCTCTCGCGCCTACCTCCTTGTCGCACTTATGGGGCCCTGCCATTCCCAACATAGGGGGACCGGCATTGGTGCGACAAGGACGGAGGTACAAAAGCGACCTTCGGAATCAGACGGCAGGGGGGCCGCGCCGAAGCCTAGCGCGAGCGGAGGGGAGGAGACGCGAGGCGAGGCGCCGAGGAGAGGTGCCGCCTACCCAACGGGAGCCCCCCTGGGCTCAGGCCCCAGGCCCAGCGGTCTCTCTCTCTCTCTCTCTCTCTCTCTCTCTCTCTCTCTCTCTCTCTCTCTCTCTCTCTCTCTCTCTCTCTCTCTCTCTCTCTCTCTCTCTCTCTCTCTCTCTCTCTCTCTCATAAGGCACGCCCATTAGATAGGACACTACTCAACTCAACGTTGCTTCAGAATCACCCTATATCCTGCAGGAAAGGGAAGGGGCGCGGCAGGGGCAGGGCCCAGCCCAGCCGGCCGCTTCAATATCTGCGGACAATCATTCTCAGAACACTTCTTCTTTTTTCCTATCGCACGTGATTCAGCACTGCCATTGCGGCAGCCCTAGGCAAGCTCCCCGCCGGGCCCGGGCCGCCGGGCCCTGGGAGATACGCGAACAAGAGGCGCCTCGCCTCGTGGGGCCAGAGAAAGGCACCCTGCTCTCAGCCAAGTCTTACAAGGTGATTCCAACCGGCGTCGTTCAGTCGGTGGTGTTCTCTCCCTGCCTCCGCACCCGCAGCTCTGTACTGCCTGCTGAGCAGAGAAAAGTCTCATGATACGCGGAGACTTTGCCTATGACAGGCCGGCAAAAGATACCCGTCTACTCGAAAGTGTATTCAAGAGCACTCATGGGGAAATATTACTTTATTCTTCATTTTTTAACTACTTGTCTCCCTAGCAACACTGACCAGGATGGAGGGACGAAATCGCCGTGCAGAATAACCCGGCAGGAGGGGCTTGGCCCGGTCGGCCCGCTGCGGCCAGGCCGAGGGGCGTCCAACTCGAAAAAATCGCGTACACAGAAATACACGTGTATTTCTCAGAAAGTACGAGACATTCGGTAAAAATACAAGAAAGAAATACAATAAAAATATTTACAAAATACAAGATAAATATCCCAAAATACACGAGAAATACAAGAAATACTCTGGGAATCAAAGTGTGAGACAGTCTCACGCCTTTGGGTGTGAGGCCAAAATTTCTCCCACCATTTAGCTCGATTTTTGTGGTGACGAGAAAATGTTTGTATTTTTCCGAATATTATTATTCTTCGTAGAAAGAGCTTTCAAACGAACCACCATAAGACCGGTCTGAGGCTGATTGCAGCCGAAAGTACCTACCCCCTTTGTTTATTTCAAATAGTTGGGAGAAAATGCAAATATTTTTTAGTCACCGCAAACATTTAGCTTAATGGTGTGAGATATTTTGACCTCACACCAAAAGGTGTGAGACTGTCTGAAACGAGGGGGTATGCACTCGTGTAATAGTCGGGTCACTCTTTCCGTAATAAAGGGGAAATAGAAGCGTATTAGGAGCGTAGAAGCCAAATTTCGCCTTATTTTCCTTTTTTGTGTGTCGTTTTGGGCTGTTTTTGCCTGTTTTGGGCTCAATCTGTTCATTTTCGGAGCGTAATACGCGTAATAGTTGGGTCACAGATTTTGTGAGTGAATACCCCTTCGGTCTGAAACTTTGATTTCCAGTAAGTGTAGACAGAGCTACACGGACTGGGCTGGGCCCCGCGGGCCCCGGGCCCCGGGCCGGACCCTCCGGCACCGCTGGACTTTCTCCGCCGCCCTGCCCGGCCCGGCCGCACCGCACCGCACCCTCACCGGCCAGCCACGGCGACAGGAAGTGGAAAGTCGGAATGAATGCACGTCCACGTCCATGTGCGCACAGGAGGCACGGGCGGCCGGCCCCGCCTGCGCCAGTGCTGCCTATGATACATTGAAAGGCAACTTTTGTCTAATTTGTATGGCTGCACTGGCAACTTTACCGGCAGAGGTGTTTGCAGCACCGCCAACGCGTCACAAGCGACTACAAAGTTGCAGCAGCGAGAATGTTTGCGGCTGCTGAGGTGGTCGCCACACGGCGCACCACGCCGCAGCCCACGCGCCGACCGCCGGGCCCCGCGGAGCAGACTCAGCACTCAGCACAGCTCCCCGCCCCGCCCCGCCCCGCCCCGCCCCGCCCCGCCCCGCCCCGCCCCGCCCCGGCCGGCGCTGCTGAGCCCGCGCGTCGCACACATCGCCTTTGTAGACGCGCGGGGCCGGTCAAATAGCCCGCCGAGCGGCCTTTGTTTATAGAAACGCGCCTCCAGGGAAATGCGTGCTGAGCAGTGCTGAGGCGGCGCTGAGCAAGGCGTGTCGTCTGCTCACGCCACCATCGCGCGTGTGGCACTGCGCCGCAGCACATGCCCGTGTAGGTCCAGTGTATTCGTCACTCGTTTCTTGTCCGAGGGTGGAACAACTCTTGAATTTTGGTGTACACATTATGTGGATTTTTGTGATTTTTTATAGAGCTTTCGTGAATTTTCCTGCATTTTTGTAATTTTTTCTGTTTTTTGAATTTTTCTGAATTTTCCTGTTTTACGAAGTGTACTAAAATTTCAGCGTTGTTACCCCGTCCTCCTTGTCGCACTCATGGGGCACGGCCATAAGGGGTACGAGAGAGAGAGGACGAAAACGGTGTTCGGAATCACCAATAGCAGGGCCTACGCCTATAGGGCGCACCCCTCACCCCCATTCCTGCATGGCCTGGCCCGTCTGGCGGCCTTGAGAGTTTTGGGGCGCAGGGGCGCGGGCCGGGCACGAGCAGGGCTATCCGCCTGGGGCTACCCGCGGGGCTTAACCGCGGGGGAGGCGGGAAGGGGGAGCAGGGAGGGCAGGACAGCGGGCAGCGCGTCCGCGTAGGATAAGACGTACAAACAGCGCAAGGAGTGAAAGATGTAGGACGAGAGGGAGCAGAGAGAGAACTGTGTGTAAAGGGTAAAGGATGAGAGAGAGAGAGAGCGAGAGAGAGAGAGTGAGAGAGAGAGAGAGAGAGAGAGAGAGAGAGAGAGAGGACGCGCGCAGGGGAGGAGAGGAGCATCGTCGTTCGTCGGGGTTCTCTCCTCTCCCTCCTCCACGGCCGCCTTCAGTCAGTCAGTTACATCACCTTCCGGCCCCGTCCGTCAGGCTGGTCTCGTCCCGTGGCATCAGAGGAGTCGAGGCGCAGCGCACCCTGGCGCCACAGTCCGCTGACCACCTGCCTGCCCGTCGCAATGTCTCTTTTTGAATTTAAAGGGAAGGTGAAAACTTGGAGAAACTCCCTAAACTTGAGGCGATTTGAGGGGGGCAAAAACCTAGGTTTTTACAAAGTTTCCTTTAAAAAATGAAAAAATAATAATAACAATAAAAAAGGAGCTTTATTCACAAAATTGAGTTTTCCCGAGGGGTAAGCAACTCTGAATTCGGTGTACAAATTGCGTGAATTTGAATTGAATTTGTCTAAATTGAATTGAATTCATTATGAATTAGCTTTGAATTTTTTGAATTTATTGCAAAGTTTTTTTTTTGAAATTATTGTGATCATTTTGTGAATTTACTTAAATTCGTTTTAAATTCGGGGATGCCCCAGAAAATACACGCACATCTGATCCAAATTATTCTCTCAATTACATGATTAAATAGGATTTTTAGTAAATTATTGTGAATGATTTCTATTTATTCCAAATTATTGGAAATTAACTTGCAACTGCGCAAAATAATCACAATTATTTCAATTATTTTTTTAAACTTTTCAGAAACAAATTTTGCTCTGCGATTGAAAGGGTGGCGTGAAAACATGGAAAATTTTTGCGGCAGTAAACCTCCCGAAGGAGGTTGCGGTTCCCGCCAGGCACAGGGCTTTTACCCCCTGTGGCAGCCAACTGCTTCGGTGTTCCATGGGAACCGGCGCTTTGCTGACTGCGATCCTATCGCGCAATTCGACAGATTTGATCCCCGTACCACCATTGGCCTACCCCTAGAGGTACGAGCGGTGTCAAGAGCGTTAGACTTCCTGATCCCAGTTTCAGAGGCCTTACCTCAGAGGGGTACGCGGGATTCGAACCCACAACCCCGAGTGCCGACACGTAGCCAGAACAGGAAGCGACCCAACGCCCAGAGCCACCGAGCCAACGGCGGTGAGACGTGTTTAACTTCTATTTGACCTGCCATCCAGCTGCGGCCAAAGGGAATGTCAAGCGCGAAAAACACTTTCCCAAGTGGGAGTCGAACTTCGGACCACTCGGTTCGGTGTTGCGCGCTCTACCAACTGAGCCACGACGCCACGATGACTGTACAGTGCGACGGGTTCGAGTTGTATTTGCCCTGTCCTCCTGGCTGGAGGCTGCAGGATACGCGGCAAATACAACTCGAACCCGTCGCACTGTACAGTCATCGTGGCGTCGTGGCTCAGTTGGTAGAGCGCGCAACACCGAACCGAGTGGTCCGAAGTTCGACTCCCACTCGGGAAAGTGTTTTTCGCGCTTGACGTTCCCTTTGGCCGCAGCTGGATGGCAGGTCAAATAGAAGTTAAACACGTCTCACCGACGTTGGCTCGGTGGCTCTGGGCGTTGGGTCGCTTCCTGTTCTGGCTACGTGTCGGCACTCGGGGTTGTGGGTTCGAATCCCGCGTACCCCTCTGAGGTAAGGCCTCTGAAACTGGGATCAGGAAGTCTAACGCCCTTGACACCGCTCGTACCTCTAGGGGTAGGCCAATGGTGGTACGGGGATCAAATCTGTCGAATTGCGCGATAGGATCGCAGTCAGCAAAGCGCCGGTTCCCATGGAACACCGAAGCAGTTGGCTGCCACAGGGGGTAAAAGCCCTGTGCCTGGCGGGAACCGCAACCTCCTTCGGGAGGTTTACTGCCGCAAAAATTTTCCATGTTTTCACGCCACCCTTTCAATTGCAGAGCAAAATTTGTTTCTGAAAAGTTTAAAAAAAGGAATTGAAATAATTGTGATTATTTTGCGCAGTTGCAAGTTAATTTCCAATAATTTGGAATAAATAGAAATCATTCACAATAATTTACTAAAAATCCTATTTAATCATGTAATTGAGAGAATAAATTGGATCAGATGTGCGTGTATTTTCTGAGGTCATTCCTTAAATTCGCTTGAATTTGTTTTGAATTCGTTTTGAATTCGCGTGAATTCGTTTTGAATTCGCGTGAATTAGTTTTGAATTCGCGTGAATTAGTTTTGAATTCGCGTGAATTAGTTTGAATTAGTGTGAATTTTGAATTAGTGGTGTACATCAAAATTCGGAGTTATTTACCCCTCGAGTTTTCCTAACAGTTTTCCTCAAAGCATTAGGAAAGTTCCTCAGATTTGGAGGATGCCCCCTCATTTTATGAGAAGACCTCCTCAAAATCTCTCATAAGTTTTCTTCAAGATGTTGTTCCTTTTTTCCACCACGCGCAGACATTGATTTGAGTGTGAGCGCACACACAACGCAGCCCGTGTCGATTCCGCCTTGACCCGGCGGCTGGCAGCGAGGCCCGGGGCCCGGGCCCTCCTGTTCGCACACGCGAGGCTGTACACGGTCTGGTCTGGGCCTGGCTGCCAGGTGCGCGCAGCGCGCAGCGCGCAGCACAGCTGCAGAACTAGGTCGCGCAGGTCGCACCCCGCTCATCGGATTGGCGCGGCGGCCCTCTATACACTTCGGCTCCGCGCCCGTGCAGGAGGCGGGCGCCCAAGACCCGCAGCGCCAAGGCAGAGAAATGTCAGAGGTGCGCTCCCAGCGGCCCCCGCCCCGCCCCGCCCCGCCCCGCCCCGCCCCGCCCGAGCGAGGAGGCAGCAGGAGAGAGACCCCCGTGCTGGATAGGCAGACCCGCCCGGCGCCCGTGCGCGCCGGCTGCCTACCCGCCGCCCGCCAGGCGCTCCACGCCGGTGCTGCGCCGCTGGGCTCGGGTATTTGTTATTTTTATTCTTATATGCTCCTCGGCTCGTCTCGACGGGCTGTTTTGGTCAGATTCGCACCCAAACAAAATGCCGCTCACACCCAATAATCCCAGTCGGGCGGTCGCTGACCCCGCACGGGGGCCCGGGCGCTACTGTATTGTGTTTGCTGCCCCTGCTGCTCATAGGGGGCGGGGCGGGGCGGGGCGGGGCGGGGCGGGGCGGGGCGGGGTGGGGCGGGGCGGGGCGGGGCGGGGCGGGGCGGGGCGGGGCCGGGCGGGGCGGCCGACTTCCGGGTCGCTCCGCCAGCCGACGGAGGGAAATGTTTTCGTGCCTCCGTCCCTCTCGTACTCATGCCCGTGTCCTATGTCGAGCAAGGCCAGCTCGGAGTCAGTCGGACCACCGCCACCGCCAGCCAAGGGGCGCGCCCCGCCCCGCCTCCCAGCCTGCTGCTGCTGCTGCTGCCGCCGGCACCGTCACCCTCGACGTCACCGGCGTGGTGTGAACAGCAGACGGCCAAACCAGCCAAACCACCCCGCACCACCCCCACCCCGCCCCGCCCCACCCCGCCCCGCCCCACCCCGCCCCACCCCCACCCCGCCCCACCCCGCCCCACCCCCACCCCGCCCCACCCCCACCCCGCCCCACCCCCAGCCCTCCCGCCGCCAGCGCGCGCCGCGTCCCAATTAGAGGGTGTAAACATTGCTGCTAAACACGGCCATGCGGCGGTCGTGTGCGCAAGGCGTGGCGGCCTCTGGGGCGGAGTGGGGTGCGGCGGGGCGGGGCGGGGCGCGGGTCCTTCAGTTACGTTATTTAATCGGAACAGTACAGTATACTGACACATATCCCTCCTATACCTGATAGTCCCCATATTACAGGACGCGCGGTGTGGGATATAGATAAGGCAGCTGCCAATCGCGTTGGTCCCCAGAAGTCCTTCATTTAGTCAGAAAAAAAAAGTGTGCATTAAAAAAAAATCAGGAAAATACAAAATCAAGAATTAAGCAAAATCAAGGAAAAGTCAAGTCAAATCTGGAAAAAAAATCAGGACATGAAGGAAAATCAGAAAAAAAACGAACGAATATGTATATACGCTTGAATTTAGTGAAGGACCCCTCGGTCGGGCCCCACCTCCGACCCTGTCCCGCACGCGGCAAGCCGCGCAGCTGCCCAAACTATTCCGCTTGCGAAAATGCCGCGCACTCGCCTGCCGTATCGGTGCCCGGGGAAGAGGGGAGGGGGGGGGGAGCGTACGCTTGAGTCACGACGTGGCGCCGAACGGCAAAAGTGGCATTTGCGACTCGGTCGCAACGACTGACGGTGTTAAAAAAAGACGCGCACGGAGAGATAATAAAAAAGAAATACTAGCGGGGCGCGGGGCGGGACGGAACGGTCTCTTGCCGGCGTGTGGACAGCAGGACACGCCGCGCTGGGTCGGGAAGACACGCGCTCAAGCATTCCGGCTTTTTACCCCTTTTTTTTTCGCCCACACTCTATTCCCTCTCATTTAGCTATCCGCCCCCCAGGAGAATTTATTTTGGCAGCCGCCGTTTTCTCTTCGCAGCGTGTGCGGCAGACGGGAAGGCTTTACACGACGTCTTCGACGCCGACGAAGTCGCGGCGGCCCCACGGCGGACCAGGAGGATGAGGGGCTTCGCCTCGGAGAACAAAAAGCGTCTATCTATACCGCATCGAGCTCAGGACTTAACTCTCGATCACGCGACTTAAGTCGCGTATTATTTTGCGTTCCCTAATATCACATACGGTTTTGGCCCCAAAATATAGAGAGCCCCACGCAACCTGTCCTGCGGGCTTCTCAGTCTCAGCGCGCCCTCGTCCCTGCTGGCCGCCGGCCTCTGGTCCACATAGGAGTTCGCCCTAACTGTTTAGAGCATCCCGATGTAAACACACCGCCAGGGCTTATTTCGCGCGCGTACACACACACACACACACACACGTACACAAAGCGCCGGCGAGGGCAGCAGAAGGGCGCGCTGCGGCCCAGCCGCTTCCGCATGGGTGTTGGTACGCCCCGCCCCACCCAACTACCACGCTCTGCGCGGCGTGACTCTTCATTACTCTTTAAAAAGAGCGACATTTCAATGCAGTCGCAACCGGGTACAGTCCGTGGACAGTGCCGTGCCCGTAGCCCGCGCCGTGTCACTGCGAAAAGCAGTTCTAAACATTACCTGATGTTTAACTGCTAATGTTTAATATTTAAACACAATATCATGTTTAGTTCAAGCTAAACATCAGCAAATGTTTATTTTCTAAACACTTTGCAAGTGTTCAGTTGGTTATACACTTGGCGCAGCGTGGTATCCCTATGCTTTCCGATGTGAAGCCTCGCCCAAGTGTATACTTCTATGCATCACTAAACGTTTAACTCTATACATTTACGAAGTGTATAGGTGTTAAACATCTTGTCATGTTTAGTTCCTGCTATACCTCATGTCATGTATAGAATAGCCAACTATATATACCATGATGTATAGAAACTAAACATTTGTTTTACCAGTGTACGGATATATGAACAAAATTTCCAAGAAAAACAAGTGCAAACAGTTGCGCGGACATAGGTTGTGTCACTTCCTCACGGAGCACGAGACTTGACGGCTATACACATACGTTAAAAAGAAATATATGAAAATAATTGTGTTGAATTTGGTAAGACTCTATTTTTGCAGGTTTTACTGGAGTCCTGGATGTAGAAAAGTGAGCCGTGAGTCGGGTGACCTCAGCTCAGTCATTACATCAGCGTTCGGGGCTCGCGAGCACTGCGCGGCGACATTGTACTGCGCCACGGGCCAGCCCGGCCCGGCACAGCACAGCACAGCACAGCCACAATCAATCCCCTGTCAGGACGGATTTACGCCATTGTACACACCAGTTGCTGATCCGGATAAGGGGAAGAGAAGGGGGGTAGATCACTCCTCTTCACGCAGCAGGCGTTTGGGTGTGTGATGAAGGGGTGTGGGTATTGGCTGGGCGGGGGCGGCGCGTGGGGGAAGGGAGGGGCGGGTGGGTTAGTGCGGTGCGTGCAAGGTCGAGGGCACTCAAATAGAACCCCCCGCCCCGCCCCCGCCCCACGCGCTTCCCTTTCGGTGATTTGTTCAAGGCCGTACCATGTAGCCGGGCCCACAGCAACACTTTCTTCGCGTGCCGCTTAAGCTTCCCAGCCCCGCCTCTCCAACCAGCCGCGGCGTCCACGAGAGAGAAGGGTGTTTTCCGTCGTTACATTACATGCAGGGGGTGGGGGTGGGGGAGCGTGAGGGCTGGGGTGAGGGATAAAGGGAGGTTCCCTCGGGGGACCTTCAAATGCCCCGCGCCGCTGTGACCGCGTCCAGCACCGTCTAGAGGGCAAAGGTCACACCTCCACCGCAGGGGCGAGGTCTCATGGAGGCGGGAGGGAGGACCTGTGGGCGGGGCAAAACAAGCTTCCGCTTTACCATAATGACAGGCCTGTTCGCCGCTGCTACGCTCGGCCTCACACTCACCTCGTCGACGAAGGCGGTCTGCTCCACGGCGTACTTGCTCTTGAACTCGTCCAGCGTGCGCAGCTTGCCCATCCACACGGCGTACTCGGCGGGCAGGCGCGGCACGAACACGACGCAGTGGCCGTCGCGCACGCGCAGCGCCACGAGGCAGCCCGCCTCCTGCACGCCGCACAGCCACTGGAAGAACGACTCCTGCGGGGGAGAGAGGGACACCATGTATTATCTAAAATAGGTTTTGGTTAGCAGATGATACCCGACGCGGAAAAAATCTAAATTTTGGTGTGCAAATTTTTTGAACTTTCGTGAATTTTTCTGAGTTTTAGTTGATTTTTTTGCACTATTTGGCGCTTTTTGGTCAAATTTGGTTGTTTGGGAATTTGCCTGCTTTTTTTTCTAAATTTCTTAATTTCTTTATTTTTTGGAATTACGAGGTGTACAAAAATTTCGGAGTTGTTTCCCCCTTGATAATACCTTAAAAAACAACACCTGCACTAAACACGAGGGGGTACGCACTCGTGTAATAGTCGGTTCACTCTATCCGTAATAAATGCGTAATAGTATGTGTAATAGAAGCGTAATAAGAGCGTAATACCCCAAATTCCCCCCTATATCCCTTATTTTTGTGTCATTTTGGGCTGTTTTGCCTGTTTTGGACAAATTCTGTACAATTTCGGAGCGTAATTCGGCGTAATAGGCGTAATAGTCGGGTCACAGATTTTATGAAGAAATACCCCCTCGACTAAACATAAATGTAACTGTGACTTCGAATTTAAAGGTGTCAACTATCTACTTTAGATTTTTTTTGCAAAGGACCCTGGGCGAACGCTTGCGGCCCGGAGCTCCCCCTTGCTCTTACATAAGGTCGAGCGAGGTGGCCGACTGGAAAGCCCTTGCTGGCGTGCCTGCGTCCCGGTCCCCGTGGCCCGGCCGGCCCCCTGCTCGAAGACCAGCCCGGGGCATTAGCATAAAGGTATGCGTGCGTTGCGTAAGCAGAGGCTCCGCCTCCAAGGGGGAAACAACTCGGAATTTTGATGTACAAAATTTTGTGAATTTTTAGAAATTTTTAGTGAATGTCTGTGAATTTTTGCTTAAGTTTTTTTTTCTAGAATTCTGAGAATTTTTTCGAATCTTTTTGAAATTTTCCACAAGTTTTCTAAATTACGAGGTGTACAAAAATTTCAGAGTTGCGTTTCCCCCTCGTCGGCCGCCCTGCACACCTGAGAGCTGACTCACTGCTACCCCCTCCACCCCGCCCCGAAAGCAGTCCAAGGATGTCCCGCCCGCAGAGCAGCAGGACAACAGGTGACGCCAGCACCACCACCAGGTGGACAGGAGGGCCTGCTGCTTAATCCTGCTGCGGCCTGCGAGCAGCCCAGCGCGCAGCCAGCCCCGCCCCGCCAGCCGCCACGCAACGCCACGCAGGCCTCTTTCCGTCAACAGGAATAGCCGCCCACCGCGAGCGGGACGGACACGAACCCTAACCGCGCGGGGCGGGGCGGGGCGGGGCGGGGCGGGGCGGGGCTGCCCCTTCCGTGTACACTCGCGCAGCAGCATGCGCTGCCAGCCTGCGCCCCGCCCCGCCCCGCCCCGCCCCGCCCCACCCCGCACAGCCCTAAGACAGCGGGCGGCAGACTGTGCGCGGGGCGGGGCGGGTTCGACGACACCCTCGGCGTCGTCTTGCTGCCCGCCTCCACCCCGCCACGCCCCGCCCCTCCCTCACCCGCGACAAGCGGTCAATATTTAAGGAAACACCTATTATTCCCCCTGACAGGGAAGTTCTCTGGCCTGTCCTGTACTGCCCCCTGCCCTGTCCCCGCCCTGCGTCTCCTGTGCTGCTGTCCCGGTCTATTTTCACAGCCGCCTGCTGTCCAAGCCCGCAGCCTTCCGTCCCGCGGCCCCGCAGCGCGACGCCCTGCAGGGGGCGCCCCGGCAACAGCACATAGTTAAAAATATGCAGTTGAGCCCTGAACAATGAACCACACACACACACACACGCGCGCGCGCGCGCGCGCTGACATGCATGCAGATGCAGACGGAGACAGACTGGCGGGCTGGGGGCGGGCCGGGGGCGGGCTGGGGGCGGGCTGGGGGCGGGCTGGGGGCGGGCTGGGGGCGGGCTGGGGGCGGGCCGGGGGCGGGCCGGGGGCGGGCTGGGGGCGGGCCGGGGGCGGGCTGGGGGCGGGCCGGGGGCGGGCCGACACACAGACTTGCTCCTGCGGCTGGCGCTGCGGGGTATCAGGTGGCACGGTGCGTCCGCAGTGCTGGCGGCGGGCCCGCCCCGCCCCATCTCTAAAAGCGGAACCAGCACGGGACGAGGGCGTCCCACTCCGCCCCGCCCCGCCCCGCCCCGCCACGCCACGCATTGTAGAGTTAGCAGATGATGTTAAATTAAGCATCCGTGCCGCTATCCCCTCTCCGCTCCACCTCGGTTCCGTTCGGTCGAGATGAAGCGCCGACGCCAGGAAACGAAACGACCGCTGTACGCCGGGCCGGCAATTAAAGGCGTGTTTGAGGCCAGCAGCGAGCAGCGGAACGGTGCGGCGCGGCGGAGGCCGTCTTAACCCTGCGGGACGGACGAGGTACACGACGGGCCTCCCAGAAGTAGGGTCGGTCAAAAAACAAAAACGCGGGCAAAGACCACAGGGGGCCCGGCCCGGAGAGCATCAAGAGGTGCCTAGCCGAAGCCCAGGCCCAGCGAGCTCATCAGTGACAAGAGGGCAAGTATGCCACGGGGAAGGGACAAAACCGTGGTCCAAATATGACCACGGGCGTAAGGACCGCACCACAGGGAACCGCGGCCGCGGCCGCGGCCCGCCCGATCGAGAAGGCCAGGTAAACTCGCGAGTCCAAAGGTACGATCTGATCGGGTCCGGACGGTCTGGGGCTGGGAGGCCTTCACTTAAAAAAATCGGTGAACACCTTAAAACAAAATTTAAAAAATCAGAAAAAAAAATCAGTACAAATAAAATCAAATCACAAAAAAACAAAAGATAAAAAACAAGAAGGCTGATACATTTGAATCATCTGCTAAACGTCGTTGTACGCTTGAATTTATAGGGAGGGAACCCCTCGAGTAATACGGCCTCCTCCTCCTCCTGGCACCGGGACCGGGTTGTAGGTAGGGGGGACCCCCGGGGACCCCGCCGCGGGGCCGGGCGCCGGGGCCGCGGGACCCACGGACGGAAATAGTGTCCGGAGTGCGGCGGGGCGTGTGGTGGGGCGGGGTGGGGTGGGGCGGGGTGGGGCGGGGTGGGGCGGGGTGGGGCGCGACGGGGACGCCCTCTATTAATCACGAGCGCACATTCTGCAGCACGCTCGCACTCACGCTCACGCTCGGCCGCACCTGCCAGCGGCACTCAAGGCGAGCGTACAGAGTGGGACAGGGCTGCTGCTGCACGGCGTCTCAGGAAGTCCGACCCGACCCTAGGGGTCCATCCATCACTAGAAATTCAAGCGTAGGCCTACACCAATTTTACATTTTTTTTTCTTTGTGACTTTCCTCGATTTTTACTGATTTTTGCAGATTATTTTTCTTGATTTTTGCTGAATTTTCTCCGAAGTTTAACTTATTTTATTTTAGGGTGTACACTGCTTTTTTTTTCTCTTTTTTTTGAGTGCAGGACCCCTCGGTCCGACCCAACCGCGCTGGGCCAATATAAGTACACTGTGCAAAGCGGCGGCAGCAGGGCGGCGAACAGGAAAAAGGCTGGTCATTGACGTCATTTATCGGGAGCGTGGGGGGCTGCGGGGGCTCCAGGGGCATGCGCGGGGCCCCGGGGCGCGGGCAGGACGCTGCAGCACAGGGGGGCTGTTCCGGAAGAAGATCACCGAGTACCGCTTGTCGGTCCGGTCGGCCGGGCAAAGACGCGCCGGGCTCTGAGAAACGGAAACGACCCCGCCAGACTCCTGCCCCGCCCCGCCCCGCCCCGCCCCGCCCCGCCCCGCCCCGCCCCGCCCCGCCCCGCCCCGCCCCGCCTGCCGCGCCCTTCCCTCCAGATACCAGACCAGGCGGCCCCGGGCCCCGCCCGCTCCGCTCCAGACAGCGTGTCTGCCCCCCCCCCCCCCTCACGTAGCCTGGGTCGCGACCACAACCTCGCTTCTCCCAACTTTTCACCTTATAGTTAACGCCCCAGGCGCGCATAACTTGATTTTTAAAAAATGGAAAAAAAAGAAAAAAGAAGAAAAGGAGGTGCTCTTGTACCTGTCAAGCTTTTCTCGCGGGGGCGCTCAGGAGGAGGGCATGGCTCACCAAACCTTCCCCTCCCCATCTACACAGAGTATGTGCTGAGCTCGTCCCCCCTTCCCCCCTTTGTACGGTCGTCCCAAGGTTTGTCTGAACGAACTACGGCTGCCGCGCGGGCCCGGCCTCTGCACACAACGATATACTACTATTCCCCCTCCCCTCCACCCTCGCCAGTTCATTCAAGTCCAACTGGACTGGGCTGGACAACGCAGAGCGCAGCGCGCGAGCATCGAGGTCACGTCACAAACTGGCACAGCGCGGCGCGGCGGGGGTGCAATCACTGAGCATGCCGGGGCCAGCCGGTAGGGCACCACCAGGTTACGCCACTTTTCCACGATCGCACTACTACACTGCAAAGAGCAGCAGCAGCAGCAGCAGCAGCAGCCGAGATGGAGAGGGGGATTCGCTTCGTAAAATCAATGTACGCCCCCCCCCCAAAAAAAAACTCTCATTTTTTAAAATAAAAATAAAATCAAGAAGAAATTTTCTGAAAAATCCGAAAAATTGAGAAAAATAAACCTACAACCGAAATAAACTTGGCAAAATTCTGGAAATGGGGGTAAGAGATCAAAATTTATCGAAAAGTGACAGAAATTTTCCTTGAAAAATCAAAATCAAAATAAAAGTCAAAAATATTATTCTACACATTTTGTGTGAGTGATCTCCCCCTCGGCAGCAGCCTGGAGGCCCTATCTACAGCAGCCGCAGCAACAACAGCTGCGCTCGCAGCTCCTCCCGGGCGCGCAGGGCGTGAGGACGGCCGGGCCGGTCAAGGCGGCCGGAGACAGAGGCCAGCTGAAGGCGTGCGTTGTGTCCGACGCTGCAGCACCGCCAGGTGTAACCCGTACTTGCCCGCGGGCCGGGGGGACAGGTGGGTCGTGCTGACCCTCACGGCCCGCCGCTCCGCCGCGGCTCGCTTTCACCCCGCGCGTCCCCGTCCCTGCGCCTGCCCCGAGCCCTACCTTACCCTGCTGGGCGATTCCGCACGGCCACTTCGTCTCTCTGTCCCAGTCGCACTCACGGCGCAGGCCCATAGGGAGTGAGAGAGAGGACATTACAGAACGATACCCTGAATCCGCCTGCTGCTTGTACAGCGCGCACAGGACAGACTCCAGCAAGCCCGACGCAAAATGTTCTGTACGCCAAAGGTGCGCGTTTAGTTCGTCCTGACGAACTGTGCGCCACCTTCTGCTGAGGTCGCTAAGAGTACGCTATGGTTCGCCGCCCGAGTTTACTTTTACGTCGCATAGGTCTCACTACGCGACCTACTGATCTGAGGGGACATGCTACCCACGTCCACTACGTCCCGTCCATTCCGGCCGGCGAGGCGGGGCCGGCCGGAGGCGGGGGCCACATGCCTGACCGCCCCGCCCCGCCCCGCCCCGCCCCGCCCGTACCGCGCCGATTGGTCTGATCAGGCGCGTGCCCCAGTTCACGTACGGCCGCCCGCCCCGCCCCGCCCCGCCCGTGCTCAGGCCCCTGGCGGCAGGCATCAGACGTGCCTACATCACTGCTTTACATATCGCGCCCGGGCCCGGGTCGAGTCGGGTTCCCGCCGCGCGGCTAGCAAGATGATTCCTAACACAGACAGTTTTGTAGTGTCTCTCTTGCTCCTAATGGCGGTGCACCATGAGTGCGACTGGGAAAGAGCGACGAGACCAGTGTGCGGGATCACCCTATAGAGGTGAGGTGCAGGACGCCCCGAGCCTACCTAGCTCCTCGACGCTATCTCTCGCCCCCGCACCGCACCGGCCTGGCCTACCCCATGAGAAATGGGCTGCTGATAGTCGTCAGCGGGACGCTCGGCCCGCGGGGCCCGGGGACCCTACGGGGGACCGCCCGCTCTGGACGCGGGCCAGCAGCACCGCGCGACCGTCTCTGTCGCACTTCTGGGGCACCACCGCCGAAAAATGAGGATAAAAAGAGAGAGAGACAAAGGAGGGCGAGGCAAACCCTCGCGCGGAGGAGAAGAAGGAGGCCTCTCACGAGAACGGCAGCGCGGCTAATTACCGACGGCGTGTGCACGGTAAAAGTTAGGTCTTGGTTATTGTCAAGGTACAGTTATGGTCTTGAACGTCGTCATGGTTTTCTTTCAAGACTTTGTGCTTTGGGAACCAGGGCAGGTCTGCTTCCCGATTTTCCAGAATGCCGTCTTGAATTCCTAAGTGAAATCGTCCTTTCTAATTTTATAACAGGCATTGGGCGGTAGGTCCTAGTTTTTTTCAAAAGAAATTAAAAAAAAAAAAACAACAAAAAAACAAACATCTATTGAAAAACAAGAAGAAAGTCTTCTTGAAAGCCAGGACCGCAGTCAGATACCGTGAAACAGCAAGAACAAAGTGCAGGCGTGTGGGTGGGGTGTGTGGGCAAAGTGTTGCGGGGCTGCAGCTCCACGCAGTGCTGGCGGTGGACCTCCACCTCCACAACGCGCGCGCTTCCGCCGAGGAGCTTCCCATAACGACACTGCAGGACTGCAGGCAGAGCCATTCCGCGCTATGAGACCGTACACACTAAATGGAAAGGGACAATTTTGTCCCAAGAAATGTTGCGTTTTTGTACACACCAATAATAATAATTTGGGACGATTTGTAATATTTTGGTTGCAAATTGTCTCATTTTATTGGGACAATTTGTCCCAAGAAAACGATGTGTACAAAATCGCAACATTTTCTGGGACAAAATTGTCCTTTTTCATTTCGAGTGTATGAGACCCACCCGGGACCCGGCACGGCCCATGCTGCTGCTGCTGCAGTATCGACTGGATGCCTGCAGCGGCCGGGGCCTCGGCCGGGGCATCGACTACCACCATACCTTTTACATGAGGTCGGCCACCGCCCCTTTCCCTCCCCGCTGCAGCCTGCCGACTTATTCCGAAGACCGCTCTCCTCGTTCTGTCTCTCTCGCACCTGTAGCCTTCGACGAAGCCCCGGCCCGGGCCGCGGTTCCGCGAATATCCTCGCGATCGCGCATCCCTTTCGCGGTTGTCCTGAAGGGTTTGCGCGGACTCGCAATCTCGCGGTCCAAGCCGCGTAAGACGCCGCGAGATCTCGAAGCAGTAAAAATTCAAACCTCGTTGACCAAAATTTTGAATCGAAAAATCCCCTTAAATACTCTTGATTTTAAGTGATTTTGCCCGGGAAACCCGGATTGAATTTAATATTTGATCGCTGCTCGACATACCCTGTTCTACCAAAAAATATTCGTCATCATCGATAATTGTGTATACGCTCCTCAACCGAGAGACGCGAGACACCTGAGACACCTCGTCGAAAACACGATTCTAAAAACAAGAAGCTAGTTTCCCGGCCGACCACTTGCACACTGTTGTTAAAAATATGGGTGATTTCACAGAAGTTTTTGTAAATTTATAACAGGAGGTGTGTGGTAAATTTACAGACTGCAGTAAATAAACTACACCGAGAGTTATGTGAACTTATACGTGTAACATGAAGGGACCTCAAACACCTGCTAAATAAGGATTTTTGAGAGATCGTGCGTGGCTCTGCAGGCCCGGGATCGTCTCCGCATGAGGTCCTTTTACTCATTATTTCCCTCACCAATCTCTACTCTCTAATAGAGGTGGAAGAACGAGGATTGTGCTTATGGTGCAATTTAGACCAAACATAACTCCGAGATACGGCAATAGATACAATTATGTATTTGTATCCAAACTGTAGCATTTCGTCTAGTCATGGGCCAATGATAGAGGTTTTTACAAGTTTCTAGGAAAAAATCTAAGAAATATTGAATTCAAATTACGACTCATAAGATGAGCCCTAGAATTTAACACACGTTATAATATACTACCAAATTATACTATATGTAAAATCCACTTACTATAAAACTTGCCGGTCAGTTTCAAGACTATTACTTGCGTAATTAAAAAGTAAACAATTCAATACTTATTGAAAACAGTAGAAGTGTCAACACGAGGTTATACGCATGCGCGAAACAATAACGCCATCTATTGACGTTCTGTTCTGCTCAATCTCGACGAACAACGCCATCTATTTACATTGGACTAAAATTACACAATACCAACCACCAACCACCTACTAACCAACTACTAACTAGTAAAGAACGAGTCTGCAAATTTATTTGGTACACTGATTATCTACTTCACTGTTGGAAAATACCACGGTAAATGCCTACGGTACACGCTGTAAATTTGTTGCCTGGTCCCGGACCGTAATTTTCGACTACGGTCTGAATCTTCTGGTACACACTGTAGCCTGCAAATTTGTCGGGGAAGTTTAGTGGAGCACACTCCATCCGTCATAAAGTACGGTCCGTACCATAAGTGTACGTTACGGTCTGACCGTACATGAAAATTACGGTACGGACCGTACGCATACCGTAACTCCTCACGGTATTTTTAACAGTGTTGTTTCTTTTCTCCTCCTGAAAAGGGGGAAAACGATGATAAAATTACGACATTATTTGTACATTTTCGTGACATTTTCATCCAGAAAATTATGACTCATTGAATGAAAACACGTAATTTTGTCATAAATGCTGTCACCAATTTCTCGTAATTTGGTCATAAAACGTCGTTATCAATTTCTCGAGGTTTTCTCATAACAAAGTTCTTGATGCGACGAGAAAATTATGACAAATATTTGCCTCAGATTTTTACGCGGGTAACTGTTTTTCAAAATACAAAGTTTTTTATTTATTTATTTATTTTGTAAATACGAAATACAGCTAAGGATTTTATTCAATGCTATCCAGCAAATACAAATGTCAAATACAAATTCACACACTCATTCGTACACTTCTGAGTACGCTAGGGCACACATCCAAAACACTCCAATGTCAAATGCTTAAATTTACGTGAAGTGACGGTGTTTGTACCATGATTACAGGAAAAAAAAAATACATCTGTGGGTGCACAGGATACTAAAACGGTGTTTCTCCAGTGTGATGACGGAGGTGTCTGTGCAGTTGTCCTGATACAGAAAACACCATGTGGCACACCGAACACTCGAAAGGTTTTTCTCCGGTGTGGGTACGGAGGTGGATACGCAGGTTTCCGGCTGTAGCAGACTTATGTTGGCACACGGAACACTCGAAAGGTTTTTCTCCGGTGTGGGTACGGAAGTGGGAGCGCAATTTTCCTGAACTAGAACACTTCTTCTGGCACACGGAACACTCGAAAGGTTTTTCTCCGGTGTGGGTACGGAGGTGGGTGTTCAGAAGTCCTTTTTGGGAAAACTTCTTCTGGCACACGGAACACTGGAATGGTTTGTCGAGTTTGTCTCTAGTGTGGGTACGAAAGTGATTGCGTAGACTTTCTGAACTAGCACATTTCCTCTGGCACACGGAACACTCAAACGGCTTCTCTCCCCCGGTGTGGATATGAAGGTGTCTGCGCAAGTGTGCTGCTCGAGAAAACACCTTGTTGCACAAGGAACACTCAAAAGGTTTTTCTCCGGTGTGGGTATAACAGTGTCTTCTGAGACTTGATGATCGAGTAAACTTCTTCTGGCACACAGAACACTCAAACGGTTTCTCTCCAGTGTGGATATAGAGGTGCTCGCGCAGACATAATTCTCTAAGAAACATCTTGTGGCACACGGAACACTCGAATGTTTTTTCTCCTGTGTGGATGCGGAGGTGTCTGTGCAGATAAAATGATCGAGAAAACTTCTTATGGCACACGGAACACTCGAAAGGCTTTTCTCCAGTGTGGGTATAGAGGTGACTGCTGAGACCTCCTGATTGAGAAAACTTCTTATGGCACACGGAACACTCGAAACGTTTTTCTGGTTTTTCTCCGGTGTGGGTGCGCAGGTGGTAGCGGAGACCTTCTTTTACAGAAAACTTCCTCTGGCACAGAGAGCACTCGAATGGTTTGTCTCCGGTGTGGGTGCGTAGGTGACTGCTGAGACCTCCTGATCGAGAAAACTTCTTATGGCACACGGAACACTCGAAATGTTTTTCTCCGGTGTGGATGCGCAGGTGTTTGCGGAGAGTGCATTTTAAAGAAAACTTCCTTTGGCACAGAGAGCACTCGAATGGTTTGTCTCCGGTGTGGGTGCGCAGGTGACTGCTGAGACCTTCTTTTACAGAAAACTTCCTCTGGCACAGAGAGCACTCGAATGGTTTGTCTCCGGTGTGGGTGCGTAGGTGACTGCTGAGACCTCCTGATCGAGAAAACTTCTTATGGCACACGGAACACTCGAAAGGTTTTTCTCCGGTGTGGATGCGCAGGTGTTTGCGGAGAGTGCATTTTGAAGTAAACTTCCTTTGGCACAGAGAGCACTCGAATGGTTTGTCTCCGGTGTGGGTGCGCAGGTGACTGATGAGACCTCCTGATTGAGAAAACTTCTTATGGCACACGGAACACTCGAATGCTTTGTCTCCGCTGTCGGTGCGGAGGTGTTTGCTCAGGCTTCCTATTTCAGAAAACATCTTGTGGCACACGGAACACTCGAATGGTTTGTCTCCTGTGTGGGTGCTAAGTCGTCTGCGCAGACCGCCCTCTCGAGGAAAGTTAGATTACACAGATTAACCTAACGCAACCATATAATGGCGTGTGTAAAAATTGGCACTTGAATCCAAACGCGACGTAAAGGTAACTCCGGCGCCATCGAAATGAAAACCCAAACAAAACTAGACGTAATCGAGAAAACCCTGAAATGAAGAAAGGACAACTATCAGTAAACCGCATATGAAAATGTTAACTCTGGGAAACCAGCTAGCCGGAGGACATCAGTGTGCAGAGTGATTCCCTAACTTGTAGTAAATAATAATAATAAAAATAATAATAATAATAATAATAATAATAATAATAATAATAATAAACAGACGACCCGGCCGAGGTGCAACGTGTTAGAATTGGCCCGATTTTTTTTAAAAAAGGAAAGCTTCACGGAAAAAAAATGACTTCATTGTGAGGATCAATTTTTGTCGATAGACAAAATTCGATAGCTAAAATCGAGAATCCTATACCCACAGCCCGGAGCTGTTTGTCACGACCGGACACTAGTAGGAATAGAACAAACTCCAGCTTCGTTCTCATTGTACAAGTGTCCGGTCGTGACAACCAGCTCCTGGCTCTGGATATCGAATTCTCGATTATAGCTATCGAATTTTGTCTATCGACAAAAATTGATCCTGACAACAAAGTCATTTTTTTTCCGTGTTAATTCGAAGTGAAAAATTTTCAAGCGGCAGTCTATGGATATTTATTTGTCGATATCATTCTATTTTAACCAATAACGAAGCCATTTTAAATAAATTTCAAATTAAAAAGAACCCTAGTGCGATGGTCGATGTTTGACACCTTCTAAAGCTTTCATTTTCCACCACTGGCTGCGCTGGCTGTACCGCTTAGGCTGCGCCTAGTTCGAAATCACTGATGGTGTCTGCCGACGTTGAGCCTTACGTTTAAAATTTGTTTTTTAATGTAATGGGAGTTCTACGGCCCCTGACACCGCATTATCGACACGCAACAAGCCTTATAGTTTAGTGGAAGTGTGTATTTAGCACCTGTAAACCTTTTGTTTTGGTACTGTGTGGCCCATACCGGACGAAGGTAACCTAGCCCGCTTGTTTGGGCTTCGTGATATTTATCTTGATTTTCGTGCTTTTGTGGTATTGTACTTATCGTATTTTGAATCGGTATTGTGCCAAAAAAAACACTGCAGAAACGATTTCGTAAACCTAGACGGTGCCAGGCGAATGAGACGAATTAAAGTACATCATCGAGATTCAAATGCTTGGTGCTTGCCGCGCTCAATCTTGCACCTACTGCAGCGCGTCAGCGGCGTCTTGGTGAAGCTTTAGATGTCAGACATCGACCATCAAACCGCGCTGTTTCCACTAATGTACTGGAACTCGCTTGATTCCGCTCGAGCATCGAGCAAGCGAGCGGTCAGCGCAGGAAGAAGATGGCAAGAATCGCAAAAGCTTGGTGGTGGGGGTGACCACCACCACCACGTTTTTTTGATTCTTGCTATCTTCTTCCTTCGCTGACCGCTCGCTTGCTCGAGCCGAATGGCCAATAGTAGTAATAATAATCACTCAAAACCCATCCGGCAATGGGCTCAATAAATCCTCAATAATTTTGTCAACTTACCGAAACAAAATCAAGCATCGATTGATTGATCACAGCAATCAACCAAAGATATCGGAGTGGCGACACCTTGGGCGACACGTATCATAGCCTAAAAATCCAACACATGTTATTTTAAGGTTAGCCTGTTCCATTTCAGATAGATCCAGATATAATTCCAACGATGAATGTGAGACTCCAAGAGTAAACAGAATATTCTTGATTGTTTGAGAAACCGCTTCGACTAAAAATATAAGCACTCACGACGCTAGGCGACGCGCCGACGTAGAGTTGGAAAAGTCGATTTCGATTTTTCGATTAAAATCGATTTGAGACTTTTGAAATCGATTTTTTTCAAATCGATTTGGGGTTTTGGAAAAAATCGACAAATCGATTTGGCGTGGTCGATTTTCGATTATATTGGAATGAGGCAAAATTGAAAATTTTCGCAAGTTTAACTGGTTGACACGCTCTATTAATGTGGCTGCTGATATGTTTATTTTACCAATTTTGTGACAAATGTCTCTAGTCGACAATATATACTGTGATGTGTAACAAGTTGAAACCAAATATATAGCTTAAATATAGCTTCCTTTTACTAATTTACAACAGTTGCCTATTTATTTGCAATTTTCTCCGCTTTTATGTTGTTTTTTTGTGATAAAAATCGAAAATCGAAAATCGATTTGAAAATCGGTTTGGGCAATCTGAAAATCGACCCGAATCGATTTGGCCTATTTTCAAAATCGATTTAGCAAAAAATCGATTTGGCGAAAAATGTTTCCAACCCTAGCGCCGACGTGCCCGATGCGACGCGCCAGAGGCCCCGATCGGCACCCCCCACCCTAGCTGCCTATAGCTGCCCCGCTGCCCCGAACGCCCCCGAAACCGACCGGGGCAGCTTAACTGAAACAGCAGCACGGGGGAAGCGTACGTCGATGTGTCTGTCATCCCTCGGGTTCCGGTCCGGCGTTCGCCGCGAGCGCTAGCGTCAGCGCGCGGGAAGTATGAAATATACGAAGCAGTCAGGCTCAGCCGCCCAAATAACAGGTCAAGCGAATCTTTCTGAACACTCTTTTGGAAGCGAAAGGTCCGAAAGGTCTATAATACAGCTGATCGAATCAATTTAACGCCGTGGAAAAGGGTTTATGGGCGCAAACGTAAATATTCAGTGCGCAGTAGGTAGGTCACAAAGGTCACAACAGCTCCGATAGAATACGTATCCCTGGTTAGGTTAGGTGTACACACTCCACAAACCATGCTCGCTGTGTCTAAGGAATACTCGAAGGACGAAAACTTCGATGAAATAAAAACTAAACGACTTGTAGATTGCCGTTGCGATGACTTTAAAATCTATTTCAGTTCTCTTTAAGGTGAAAAATTTTATTATAAGTCAATAGGCCTTAGGTAAGCGAAGGTAAACAAGCAGAGCAGAAGCTGCGCGGCGGCTTGGACTAGCGAGCGGCCCGAGTGCCGAGTGGACCCGAGCCACTCCGAACCCATTCAGCGCTTGCCCGCACGCCCCGCCTACGCTTACGCTTTTCGCTTACGCTTTCGAGGCGCGTCTTAACTTGATATAACAACTGTGTTTGCACCGATGGCCGATAGCGCGAGCTAACCCTCCACCACCACCACACACTGTTAAAACCTTGCGAACAATCATCTTTACAAAGAAATTGGATGCTTCGCATTGCGAAGACAAAGTTCGTATTACAAAAAACATCAACAAATAGTTGGCAACGCTTCGCAAGCTTACGAACTTTTTACGCCTTACAAATTAAATAGTTCGTAAGTAGCGAAGAAATCCTTCGCAGTTGCGAAACAGCCAAATACTTCACAAATTACGAATTATTCAGTTTGTAATACGAACTTTTTATTCGCAAGGATTTAACAGTGCGATAGCCAGCCAGGGCTAGCAGGCGGTGTAAATGGGTCGGGCGCTGCGATAGCTACACCCTCAGTCCTCTATGGTTAAATTTATATCGGTCTGTTGACGAATTTCTACTCTGCTTACTAAGCGGTTTGTGCTGCGCAACCGTCCAACGTAGGGTAACAGGGCCTCGGCTCGGCCCGGCCCGGTCCGACCAGACTGCTGTGGGACCTTCTTTGAAACGCCTCAATAAGTCCTGGACTCTGCTCCCCACTGCAACCCGCCCCGCCCCGCCCCGCCCCGCCCCGCCCCGCCCCGCCCCGCCCCGCCCCGCCAGACAGCACAGCCCGCGGGCAAGTTGCCGTGCGGAGCAGCGCGGCAATGCGGCGTGCAAAGGAAGAACGTCATAAAAGCGAAGCAGCGCGCCCGCTCTGCCCCGCCCCGCCCCGCCCCGCCCCGCCCCGCCCCGCCCCGCCCCGCCCCGCCCCGCCCCGCCCCGCCCCGCCCCGCCCCGCCCCGCCCCGCCCCGCCCCGCCCCGCCCCACCCCGCCCCGCCCCGCCGCAGATCATGCATCGCATGTATGGGAACACGGGCGCGGCGCGGCACCGGTCCGGAGCAATCGTCGTTTCCTCGTAAGAGTTTTCTCATTTTTCCTGTACCTCGTCGCGACCGCCGCAACGTCGAAACTAAAGTGGTCGTCGGCCAAACGTAGAAACCACACGCGGGTGGCAAGGTGTGCAAAAAGCCCCGCCCACCCGAGCAAATATTGCAGCTGTGTGTATTTAAAAAAATTTAAAAATAAAAAAACTGCTTTTTACCCTCTGGACGGCGACGAGCGGACGCGGCACGGCAAAACCGAGGTGAATCATTTTTGCAAGAATCCACCGTCTCATCGTGTAGTGCGTGTATCCCGGCAGGGGAGGAGAAAAAATCCAATTCTCCTCTCTAAGGCCCTATGAAAAAGCGGAGTTTGTGACAGTGTACCGCGCGGGCCAAGCAGAGCGGAGCGCCGTCTGCGTGGGCGCCCTGGGCGCCCCGACGCGACCGGAGCTTGCTTGGAGTCCAACAGCGGCGTGGCGTGGAGTGGCGGCGTGCCTACCTTTTCCGCCCAGGCAACGCCAACGCAGAGCAGAGGACAGCCATAGCAGAGAGTCTTGTGACGTGACCGGCGAGTCCCAGCTCAGCTCGGTCCAGGTCACAGCCGCCTTGGAGGAGCGCGCGGGGACTGGAGGCGCAGCACTGCTCACCCGGTCCAGGTCACAGCCGCCTTGGAGGAGCGCGCCGGGACTGGAGGCGCAGCACTGCTCACCCACTCCAGACTCAATGCTTTTCTCTCGCAGTGCGGTGCACCAGCCGCCGTCTGATTCACGAGAGCGCCCTCGCACCTCTCCACCTCCGTCCTTGTCGCACCTATGGCGGTGCCGGCGGTGCCCTCCCTATGTTGGTGTGAGTGTGACAAGGATAGAGGCGCGGCAGCCCGCTGCCGAGGCGAGGCGAGGCCGCGGAGGAATATGACACAAGGCGAGAGGTTTTAAAATTGCCCGCCACTTTCGGGAACAGGCCGACTCGTACTACGGTTATTTGCACCTCCGACGATTCGTCCTCAACAATTCGTCCCATGATTACTAGTCCCCAGACTTTTCGTCCTCGGTTACTTTGTCCCTAGTTAATTAGTACTAAGAGAACTTGTAACATTTTTCTTATTCCATGCAGATGTTGTGGCCGCATGCCCGGGTGAAGTCCACGACGCGATCCTCCCAAGGGGCGGGCAACTCATGTATTTCCGTGTACACTTGCCTTGTATTTCTAATATATTTTTCGGTATTTTTCTCGTATTTTTGTTGAGTATTTCTATGTATTTCTGTGTATTGTAGAATATTTCCTGGTATTTTTATTGTATTTCTAGAAATACACAGGTATTTCTGTGTACACGTTTTTTTTCGACTTGACCGCCCCTCGGATCCTCCTCCTTGTAGCGAATACCCCTGTCCTGAGGGATCCAATGGATGGGACGAATGGGGATGAAAAATGGGACAAATAAGGGACAAATTTTTAAAACCGAGGACGAAATATCTTCGGACGAGTAAAACCAGGACAAAAACTCTGAGGACAAATGGACGGAGTACGAGTCCTTAGGGGGACGAGTTATGGGGGGACGAATGGGCATGGAGCCGCCACTTTCTCGCGGCACAGTGCAATTGCACGGGCCTGCCTCACTCGCGCGCTCCGCCCGCCCGCCCGGGCCCCGCCGGCCCCCAGGCCCGCTCGCTGCACTTAGGCCCCTGCAGCGCGCGCGCGGAGAAACCGCGAGCAGCGGGAGACACCGTGAGACATAACCGGAGTGAAATAACAACGCGAGCGCCGCGCGCCAAAGTGATTCACTCACTAACCGCCGAAAGCTGCCGCTGCTGCCGTTACACAGTTCCAGCAGCGGCTGGAACAGCACCACACGGCGGGGCGCGCAGGTGACGTGAATCAAAGTGCCTCAATGGAAACTACACGCGATAGAAGAAACGAGATGCATGTGCTTTTATTTCTTTCCCCGCCACAGACCCTAGGGTCGGGCCGGCTGGGCCAGGCCGGGCCAGGCCGGGGCCGGACGTTCGTCGTGACTCAGACAAGTTGTTCACTTTCTCGTGGAGGTGACCGGGCCCGGGGCCCGGGGCCCGGGGTCGCGGTGGGGGCGGGGGCGTCGGCAGGGACGACGACGGGGGCGACGGCGGCAAGTGCGATGTCGAGCAGGGCGACGGTGGAGGCGACGGCCAGGGCACTGCACTTGCGATGGGGTGGGTGTGGGGGCGGGGGCGGGGGCGGGGGCGGGGGGCGGGGGGCGGGGGGCGGGAGTGGGGGCGGGGGCGGGGGCAGCTCGAGTGAGCGAGTGCAGGCCAGCCGGCGCACCGTGTCGCCGGGGACGGCGTCGGATTCCAAGACGAGCTAAAGAGGGGAGGGACAGAAAGCAGCAGTCAGAAGAAGGGGAGAAGAGATAGAAGAAAGGCGAGGAGAGAGAGAGAGAGAGAGAGAGAGAGAGAGAGAGAGAGAGAGAGAGAGAGAGAGGCGCGAGCAGAGGACAGAGAGAGAAAAGACAGGGGGAAAGGGAGAGACAAGGAGGAGCACATGGGGGGAAGGGGGAGAAAGACATTTCTGTCTCCTCGTTAGTTGGTGTAGAGAGCCGGGTAGAGAGGTCGAGCTGCACAGCTGCACTCCAATGCGCTCGCTGACGCAGCCGAGAGTCCTCGCGCGGCTCGAGAACTCTACAGCCCCGCCCAGAACAGACCGAGGAAGCACCCAGCGACCCGGTCTGTTTACACGGGGAATTAGAGCACTTTAAAATAAGCTCACCCTCCGCCCCGCGACGTTAGAAGAGACGGATAGAGCAGCTGTTCGTCCCCACGGGGCGGGGCGGGGCGGGCGGGGAGGAGAGGGGAGGGGGCTGGGCGGGGGCAGACAAGTCCCGGACCCTTCGGCCCCCAGCCACAATGGGCCGCGGGGACGGGACGGGGACAGGCAGGCAGAGGTGCTTTAATTGAGTGCGGATGGGAGGAATGTCCACTCTCCTCCTGCACATGCTGTCCGTACCCCTCTGGCTCACTCGCACAAAGCAGACCGTCGGGAAGAAAGGAAAACCCCCCGAGCTCTGCCAACTGGCGCCAGCTAGGCTCGGGATGCCCGGCCCTGCACGGCACGGCCCGGCACGGCACGGCGGCGACAAAATTGAGAGTTTGCAGCGGCGGCTGCAGAGCTGGTCTCGGTGAAAAGTCTTGTGCACTGCACACTCTAAAGTTTTTACTGCCAAATTTGCTTAGTAACTACTAAGCGTTTTGTGCTGTCATAAGATATGAAGAAATTTTTAAGTATTACTCAACTTTTTCCTAGTAAAACTAAAAGTTTTCGTAGTACTTGATTTCACCGTAATTATAATAATAGAAAAACGTTTTGTAATACTACGAAAAAAGTTTAGTAATACTAAAGAATTTCTTCATAACTTATGACGACACAAATGCTTAGTAGTTACTAAGCAAATTTGGTAGTAAAAACTGTAGAGTGCAGCAGAGGGGTGTCTCGGCGAAAAAAAATTGAAAACATCAAAATAAAATCAAGAAGAAAATGCAGAAAAAGACGAAAAAAATCTAGAAAAATGAACGAAAACCCAGCTTGAATTTGAAATAATTCAGAAGTGGGGTGAAAGATAAAAATTGATGAAAAAGTGACAAATTTTTCCTTGAAAAATCGAGAGAAAAAAAAAACGGAAAAGGCATAAAAAAATCATTGACGACATCTTAGGTGAGTGATTCTCCTCTTTTCCCCGCCTGCGTACGAGGCAAAATCTCCACAATGGGAAAAATATCAAAATTATTTTTTCATCGAAATGTATTGTCTTTTTTTTTTTTGGCACTTATGTCTCTCTTCTGTAGTGTTACAAAATTGTTGTTTTCGATCAGTAAGGGTTGTTAAAAAAAAAAATTAACAGCGTATTTCCTGTAAAGCGCCAGCATACACAGTGATTCTCATTCACTGTTATTTGAGAGTGCTGCAGAAATAATCCATTTTTAGTTAGAACAGAACAGCTGTTGAGAAACAGGATTCCCGTAAAACATATATGGTCGTCAGGCAACAACTTTTCTAACAGTGTACCCACCCATATCTGCCTCACTCGGGTGTATTCGTGGCATATTTCGCCTATACTTATCGGGGCAGGCGCCAGGAGGGCGGCGGACGACGGAAGGAGGACGACACGCTCCCGATAAAGGAGTAAATTTGGAACGAGCTTTGGCCCTATATGCAGCGAGCGCGTGAAGAAGCCGGCCCGGTAGAGAGAGAGGAGAAAGAGCGAGGCGTGGCTACAGACCCTCGCAGGAGGGTTTCTGGGCGTGTCGGAGGAGGTCAGTGGCTGACGCGCTATGTTGACTTCCCCGCCCCGCCCCGCCCCGCCCCGCCCCGCCCCGCCCCGCCCCGCCCCGCCCCGCCCCGCCCGACCCCAACCCATGCCGCCCAGCCCGCCGCCACCTCATCAGAGAGGCGCGGCAGGGAGGGTGGGGCGGGCGACAAAATAAAACGGTCAAGTCACAGCGACTTTGGCGACTTATTCCAAAGATCGCTCGCGCAGCTCCATGACCGTCTCACACGGCGGTTGCGTGGAGGTGCCCAATGCTAGCCCAGCTGGGCCTCGTGAGCGTACCACAGAGAGGTATGAGAACGATCATCGGAGGAGTTCTGTAAGTCGGACTGCATCTGCACACACCCTCTGGGCAACAGACACATTGGCGCATGTTGCCTATAGCAGGCAGGGATCAGATGCAGTCCTCTGTTTGTACCGGATGTTTCTTTTAAATGCGCAAAAGTGTTGCGGGATCGCATACTGGCCAGCGCCTCAGGGGCCGCGGCGCCTAACGAGCGAGTGAGGTAGAGAAGCCCGCAACACTGTAACGCATTCAAAGAGACACTCGGTACTCCACTGCAAGCAAAGCAAAAAGATGAATAAATTATCGCGTCTGATTAAAATAAATAGGAGGTGTACGAATTTTTAAACTGTGAAGGCGCCGCAGCTAATTTTTCTAGTTACCCTGCTACTTATGTTTTTCCGCTGTTTTCAGTTTTCAGCCGTAGTGCTAATTTTTCACGTCTAATTTCAGCTAAGCATCTTTGCCCCCTTTTTTTTCTTTGCGTGAGAGTGCTTTGACGAGTACTTATTGCCAACTTTTCTGGCAGCACGGGTCCTGCGAGCCCATTATCTGGGACAGGTGCAGCTGGGCGGGGCGCGCGGGGCGGCCCGGTGCGTCGGCACCCACGGGGAGCCCCTCGCCTCGCGGCGCAGGCGGCGGCGGCGTGGCCTGCGGATGAGGCAGCAGTTGTCCCCCCCGACCCGAACAGGGCCCCCGCCCCGCCCCGCCCCGCCCCGCCCCGCCCCGCGCGGTGGGGTGGGGTGGTGCGTGGCGCGGACAGGTGGCCTTGAAGCGGCGGCGGAGAGCCCAAACCCAGCCCAGCCCAGCGCCCATCCAAAGCACGCAGAGCAACGGGCTCAGCCGGGGGATGATGATGATGCTGGGCCGGGCGGTGAGAACCGCCCACAACGTAGGCAACAAGAACACGCCGGAGTAAAGCGGGCTGCATCTGCGCGCCTGCGTACCCCCTCGCATATAGCCTGCGGTAGGCAACAAGCGTACTTGATACACGGCTGAGTAAAGCGGGCTGCATCTGCGCGCCTGAGCACACCCTCGCATATAGCCAAAGGTGCGCATGAACAGATGAAGTCCCACAGTGTTCACCGCACCGCGAGAAGGAAACAACTCTGAATTTCGGTGTACAGATTTTGTAGATTTTTCTGAATACTTCTTTTTTATTTTTATTTACATTTTCTATTTTTTTTAAATTTATGAGCATTTCCCTGAATTTTCCAAATTTTCCTAATTTTCGAGAATTTTAAAGATTTTTTCCTTTTGAATAACGAGGTATACAAAAATTTCAAAGTTGTCACCTCCTCGCGGTTCGCGGGCTACGTATTGCCTCTTATTTTGACGCTTCCTCGCCAACAGACCGATTCAGAGGAGAGCTTTCCTCCTCGCGAAATGTCTCTTTCTCTCTCGCGCTCATGGGGTCTGCCCGTTAGGTGAGAGAGGGTGTGTGAGAGAGAGAGAGAGAGAGAGAGAGAGAGAGAGAGAGAGAGAGAGAGAGAGAGAGAGAGAGAGAGAGAGAGAGAGAGAGAGAGAGAGAGAGAGAGAGAGAGAGAGAGAGAGAGCGCGCTGCTTTTTCTGAATCAGTCTGCTGGTGACGACGGCGACGCGTCCGCTCCAGATCTGGACCGGGCGGGCCATGGAACCTGAGAGGGGTGGACTGGAGGCAGAGGGCGCACGAGTTGCGGGGGTGGCGCCTGCTGGCGCCTGCTGGCGCTACGGGCACGCGGCGACGCGCGTGCTCCACCTCGCGGGGTACAGGCACAGAACAGCGCTGAGCCATTCGCGAACGCCAAATGAAAACAGAGAGGGCGTTGCTCCGGCGAGGCGCGGTGAGGCGAGGCGCGGCGCGGCGCGGCTCCTGTTGGGACTCCTGCTGGGCTGGGGCTCCTGTTGGGGTCCTCGGCAGGATGTTAGGCAAGGAGGCCTGGCTGCATCCGAGGGGTCCTTCGCTATAATAAAATCAGGCGCACACCGATTTTTCTGGTGTTTAGTAGTTTTCCTTGATATGAACAATTTTTTTCTGACTTTTTTTAAATTTTTCATGATTTTTTTCGAAAGTTTTTTTTTTATTTTTTATTTTTATTTTGTGGGTGCACACTGATTTTTTCTTGGATTGAAGGGCCACTCGGGCAGCGCCACGCAGCAGAGAGTGGCGGCTAGACCACCTGCCCTGCCAGGCCTGCTGCTGCCCATACCGATTCCGGAGATCGCTCTCGCGCCGCCGTCCTTGTCGCACTCATGGAGCCCTGCCCCCTGCCATCCCCCGCAAACAGGGCAGCACCATTGGTGTGACACGGACGGAGGCACGAGAGCGAACTTCTGAATCAGACGGCTGCTGACCAGACCAACCCCTGCAGCGACCTGTCCGTCCCGTCCGCTGGCTCGCTGGAGGAGTCAGATCGCTTGGATTTCTTTCCATCGAGCCCGAAGCCCTGCTGCCAAAGCCCGTAACACTGCTCGTTTCTCTTCTGATGAAATACTTTTTTTTTTTGCGACACAGATGCCGCCGGCCTGGGACCGATGTGGGAGGTGGGAGAGTTGTGTGGTGCAGGGGCAGGGCGCGGGGCGGGGCGGGGTGGGGTGGTGGGGTCACGAGCGGGCACCTCGTCCCGTCCCCGCTGGTCGTGTTTACCAACACAGGCCGCCGCGCCCCGCCCCGCCCCGCCCCGCCTCGCCCCGCCACGCAATGCCCCGCGTCGCCGAGCCACGTCAGGCGTCGAGCCCCGCCCCGCCCCGCCCCGCCCCGCCCCGCCCCGCCCCACCCGACCAGACCGCCGCCACGCCGCCACGCGGCTGCAGTTTGGCGCGGCTCGGCGCGGCCCAGCCCGGCGGCGGCCCAGGGAGTATAGCTTTCTCGCACCATCGCCTCGGCCAGCAAGGTGATTCCGAACACCGTGTTGTAGTGTCCTCTCTCTTGCTCTTTAGGGCCGTTCTCCAGGAGTGCGACAAGGGAAGAGCGACGAGTCCGGAATGCAGAACCACCCTTGTGGTCGCCACGTGGGACCGGGACAAAATTGCAATAGTGTCAGCCGAAGCCTCCACGGCCCGGGCCCCGCCGCACCGGGCCAGACGGGGCGTGCTCCGGAGTCCAGTGTTTCACGGCCCACTTCTTTGGTCCTTGCGTCCCGTCCACGTGGAAAACTACCCGCGCCCCCCCCCCCCCCCACACACACACATACACACATGCCACACACATAGCGCCTCGCGCCACGCCCAAGTTGAGCTCTGGAATGAATCGGCGCAAACAACGGAACTGTTGGCTGCGACTGAGTCACCTGATGGCAGTCGCCCGAGTGGGGGCACCGCGGGTGTGGCGGCGGGCGGGGCCCCTCTCCCACTGATAGCGGCGATGAATGCTCCTATACGAGGAGGGAACTTTCCTACCACCACATAACGAACACAACAAGCCCATCCCACTCCCCACGGCCTGGCCGGGCCGGGCTAGGCCCCGAGGGGTTACGGACAGTGCCGGGCCGGCCGTGTGCCCGCGGGCGGGAGCATCCCCCACGCAGCCCAGCTCATCGCGTCACCCCTCTGCGCGACACGTGACCCTCTCGGCGACCTCCCCGTTACGCGACCAGTCGCCCCCGTCACCTTTCATCACGACAGCCCGTCACCTTTCATCACGACACGTGTGCCTGGCAGGTGTATTCGCGGGCCAGGTCCGCCCCCACCACTACCACCGCACCACCGCGGACAGTTCAGTTAGCCGCCACCTTATAGGGAGAAAGGCCTCGCCGCCGGCCCGGCCCGGCTCTGCACGGCGAGCGGCGAGGCGCCCATGCCGTCCACGAGGCAGCCCCGGCCCGGGCCCGGGCCAGCCCGGCTGAGTCACGATTTCTCCTCCTCTACGACTCCTTCTCCTCCTCCTCCTACTCTCCTGGATCGGGCAGCGCTGGGGTGCCGGGCCTTACCGGGTGCGTAAGAGCAAGCACACCGCCTGCCGCCCGTCCCGGCCAAGCTCAGCAGCAGCCGTCTGATTCCGAAGATCGCTCTCCTGCCTTCGTCCTTGTCGCACTCATGGGGCCCCTGCCACCCCCAACACAGCGGCACCGCCATAGGTGCGACAAGGACGAAGGCAGGAGAGCGATCTTCGGAATCAGACGGCAGGGGAAAAGGCCACTGCACCCCCCCCCCTCTCTCCTCTCTTCTTTGAGGAGGCTAGGACTAGGGCAACATGGACTTGCACGAGGCGCTCTCACCCCGCGGCCTGCACCTCCAGCACCTCCAGCACCGCGCAGCAGCGGACCAACAAGAGAAGCGCCCTCGAGGAGGAGATTTGGTGTACCAAAGTTGTGGTGACTTTTGAAGTCCCCGAAACTTTTCAATTTTAATTATTCCAATATGTTTTGAAATTTACGCACGCTTTAAATTTTCTTGAATTTCTCTGAATGCATTAGGATTTATCTGAATTTTGGCACTCCTTCTTCATTACAAGATGCAAATACAGTTGCGGAGATCCCCCCCCCCCCGCCCGTGTCCGTGACGTGGCTCACCTGCCTGAACTCGTTGTAGCTGACGTCGGTGCAGTAGAACGGCACCTCGTCGCCGCCCTGGAGCAGCACGACGGCGCCGTCCTGGACGCGCGGCCGCAGCGCCTCGCACAGGCGCCTCCGGTTCAGCGCGAACAGCTCCATGGGCACGCGCAGCGTGTGCGGCCCCATCGAGTACCCCGGCGCGGACCTGCAGCAAACAAAATGTGTACAACGATTTTTTAAAAAAATTCAAGAGAATAATGAAAATTTCTGTCTCTTTTTTGATAAATCTTGATTAATACCCCCACCCCCCACCCCCACCCTCGCTTCAAGGTGCAGCGTTAGCTCAAGTCTCGTTACAAATTCGACACAACACGTATAGGTATTCAGTGCGGGGCCTCTCAATCCTCTCCACAGTTTGTAGAACGCGCGAGAGTGACCACAAGGTGGTCATGGCTCATTTATCGTGTCAACAGACCATCGTCGGATGTCGGCCTGGCCCGGCCACGGCACGCATCTTGTTGGAAGTGGACCGACTGCATGCAAACACGACCGTGGTCACGTGAGCGCACCCGGGCGGGGTGGGGCGTGGCGGGGCGGGGCGGGGCTTGCTCCGGCCCCGGCCGGGCCGCGCGCCCTCGAGCGTCACGCTGTTTGATAACCCAATTCTCAGCGCCTTGTCCAAATTAGGGCCGCCAGTCTAATAGCTGCGGTTAGGCGCCCCTTATCTATCCTCACGTGCTGCGGATGGGGAGTGGGCCGGGGCGGGCCGGGGGCGGATGCAGTGCTGCGGCGCAGGGTAGGCAAATTCCCTTGCGGTTGTACTTCGGTGTGAGGCGGGCTGCATCCACACGCGCCTGACTACCAGCCGACGTATTACGAGGAGCGCTTTCCTCCTCCCTGTCTCTCTCGCACCCATGGGCTTCGCCGCATAGGTGCTAGAGAGACAGAGTGAGGAGATCGCTCTTCGTAATAAGCAAGTAATAAGTCGGCAGGCAGCAGCCAACGTGCGTAGTGTTACCGTTTCCCGGGAGAGCGCGACAGTTGGGTTCGAGAGGAAAACAACTATGAAATTTTCGTACACTTCCTAATTCAGAAAAAATTAGTAATTTTTTTTTTTTTTTTAAAGGCAAAATTCAGAAAAAATGAAAAAAACTGTACAATAATTCACACATATCTAGGTAAATTCAAGAAGAATCCTCAAAATTTGTACACCAAAATTCACAGTTGTTTCCCTATCGGTTGGGTTACTGGGTATGCGGCTCACGGCGTTAGACGGCGTTAGTACCCGCGACCCTATCCTGCCGTACCTCAGACGACGGTGGCCCCGGGAGGGCGGGGGCGCGATCTGCAGCAGCCCCCGCGGGGGCCCAGGCCCGGGGCGCAACACGGTCCTGGCCCCCGCCAAGGCCCCCGTCAAGGACCCCGCGCCGCCACAGCAGCCGCTCAAGCCTCGCACCGGATACCTAAACCTCCGACACAACCCCAGCAGCGCCAGCCCCCGCCTGTCGGAAACACGCACACAGATGTATAATACATGTAAAGACAGACGACGAACGAGTAAAACCGAGGGGAAAACAACTATGAATTTTAGTGTGCGTTTTTTTTTTAAAAAAATTAATATTCAATTTTCTTTTGCTTCAATAGAGAATTTTTGTAAATTTGTGTGAATTTTTGAGATCCCCCCCCCCACCGACTTTTTCTTTCTTTCCCTTAGTTCTTCAGAGTTACGACGTGTGCGAAAATTTCAAAGTTGTCATCCCCGTCCCCGAGGCATGAACAGACAAACGCGCGACCAGACCATAACACACAGAGTGACAAACCGACAGACATAGAACAGACAGGTGTGCAGAAACAGTCAGCACGCCGAGCGAGAGGGGAGGGGGAGGGGGGGGGGTAGGCTGGGCGCGCCCGCCGGTCTAAATTCATATTTCCACCACGGAAACGCGACCGGCGGACCGCGCGCGCGCTGGATAAAATGGGTCATGGAGAATCGCTCGCCTACGGCACGGCCACGTAGAGGAGGGGGGAGGGCGACCATCGTGTCACGTCCACGCAATCCAGCCCGCCGTAACAGCGCGGCGCGGGGGAAGTACCGGGACCGACATAGAGGCACGAACACGGCCCATCCACGGCGCGCGAAGGGTCCAAGGAAGGGTCTCTCACTATAGATTCAAGCGCGCAACCATATTTCTCATTTTTCTAGTTTTACGTGATTTTCATTGATTTTTACTGATATTTTCTGATTTTTTTATTAACGTTTTCTGATTTTGTCTTTAGATGTACTTGATTTTTTGCTTTTTTTTTTTTTTTTTTAAAATTTTTAGGATAAACTGATGTTTTTGAGTGAAGGACCCGTCGGGCGCGGCACCAAGAAGAGCGATTTCCCTCGCCCTGACTTTCTTGCACTCGTGAACTTCACCATATAAGTGCGAGAGAGACAGACAGCGAGGAAAGCGCTCTTCGGGATAGGTCGACAGGCATAACACAGCGCCCTAGAGGCACAGCAGCTGGCGCACAGCGCCCGCCCTATCGCTCTTGAAGATCCTCCTAGCGTCCCAGCCTGCAGCAGCGCTGCTCAGTCGCCGCGACGCCCCCAGAGCCGTACCGGCCTCACTCGTACCGGCGGCGTCGCATAGCACCGCGAAGGTCTACGGCCGGAGGCCGGGGCGGGCGGGGCGGGGCGAGGCGGGGGTACCCGGGGTACCCGCCGCAGCGCCGCTACGCCTCTTCGCCGAGCATCGCACCGACGCCGGTGCCATGTTACTAAAACTCTCCTAGACTCGCGAGCGTCTCGCGCTCTCCTGCCAACAGCCTGCCGTCTGATTCCGAAGATCGCTCACGCGCCTCCGTCCTTCTCGCACTCATGGAGGCCCTGCCATCCCCCTCATAGGAAACCGCCAGAGGTGCGACAAGGACGGAGGCATGAGAATCGGAATCAGACGGCTGCTGCGAGGAGCCGCGCCTGAATCTGTGATCGTAGCAGCGGGGCGTCGCGGGTTGCCTACCTTCAGGGGTTCAAAGATGTCTTTACTTTTAAAAAGAGTGAAAAATTCATAAAACGATAAAATTTTTAATAATTAAAATATTCCTGTTACAGAGTCGTGTAGCTTCGCGCAGCTACGGGACAGGCTTGGGACACATGAAAACCATGAGAAATAAAATCGTGGCTGAGCCCATGCGGGGCGGCGAATTGTCCCTTCGCCCGGATCCGCGCCTGCACAGATTTTAAAAGTCGCGCGCACACGAGCGTGTGAGCGGGGCTGAGCGGTGTAACTCTGCCTCCGTGCTATGCTATGAATCAGCCCCGTTGGCGAGCGGCCCCGCCCCGCCCGTGCCGTGCTGTGTGCGCTTTCTCCGCGCACCGTGATCGTCCTAGATGCCACAGTCCCCTTCACCGTCCAGCCAGGCCCAAGCCAGGCCAACATTGGCCTCAGAGGAAAAGGGGGGGGGGACCACGCCGTCGTCCGGTGCGTATAAAGCAGCAGTCTCAAAGGTCTCAAACTCAAGGCTCGCGCGGCGAGCCACGCACCCTGTTACAGGAGCACCGATGATCGAAAGCATTTCAAAAACGAGCGTACACTAAACAGGATGAGGAGTGAAGCTTTCCCACGAACCGCGCTTGTGAGCTTGGCGAGAAAGGAAATCGTCTCGCGAGCCACCAGTTTGAGACCTCTGGTACTGTATGAGGAAGCCGCGGGGACGGCGTGGATCAGGGCGGAGCGGGGAGATGTTCCGCCAGTACCACGAGCGCTGGACACCCACCCACCCACATCGGCGGGGCCTCCTCCCAGCGGTGCGGGGCGGGCAAGGGCAGATCCACAGGCGAGTATTGCCGCCTCGGTCCCATTCTAACAACCATGCCCCGCCCCGCCCCGCGCCTGGAACTCAACACGGTGTCTGCACACGGCCTGCCGGGCCTGCCCGCGCTCCGCTCCGCGATGTTGCCATAGCGCCGTGCCGCTGCTAAAGAGCGGCGCCGGCGGCCTGGGGCCCGGGCCTCTCGGGAGGGGTGAGGGGAGGAGAGGGTACAGCCGTCTGATGCCGCGAAGATCGTACCTCCGTCCTTGTCGCACCTTTGGCGGCGCCCCATGCTGGGGATGACAGAGGCCCGCATGCGTGCGACAAGGACAGAGGGCGCGAGCGCGATCTTCGGAATCAGACGGCTGCTGCTGTGGCTCGGTGCGACACGGAGTGGACGGCACGGCCGCGGCGCGGCACCAGCGCGCTCCAACACGCTGGGGCCCAAATAAACATAAACAAACGGCGTGCCGGGTCAGGCCGGGCCGGGCAGCGGGCAGCGGGCAGCGCAGCCGCGCAGCGCCAGCCGTCGACTGCGTGACACTGCACCGGGCCCCTGGGGGGTAGGCAAAGTGGAGGCTGCAGAGCACGCGTGTGCGGCGGGTCTGCCTACCCACAGGCGCCAAGGGCCGGGACCTCTCTGAGGTGCGATAAGGTGACCGGAGCGCACCACCTCCACGCCGCGGTCAGTTGAGCTGGCAAAGGCAGGGCGGGGCGGGGCGGGGTGGGTTGGGTTGGGGAGAGGTGGGGCTGAGCTGCGGCCGGGGCGGGGCGGGGTGCGGGCGAGGCGGTTGTTGAACCTCTTCCATTCCACTCCAGCCCACTGGGAACGCGCAGTTGGCGCGGGGCGGGGCGGGGCGGGGCGGGGCGGCCTACAGGTCTGCTTACGCCCGCTAAAGCCCCACCCCATCACTCAGCTCGGCTACGCCCCGCCTCGAGTCGCCACATTCACACAACTGCGCCGCACCATTCCGAGTGGCTCAGCGTGGCGATGGTGGAGTTGGCAGCACGTGGCTGCCGGGCGCGATGGGATCGGCCGCGGAAAAATTCGGGTGGAACATCCCCAAAGGTCAGGCATGGCACGGCACGGTCCGGCCGGCCCACTGGACCAAGCTCGTTGAGCCGGTTCCGACCCTTGTTCAAGCCCCTTTCGCCGCCGCCCGACGAAAGCCGAACGGGGAATAGGGTGGGTGCCTTGAAATTTCTTTTCGGGAGTTAAATTTTTTATTATTATGAAGACCCCTTAAAGGCTTGCCGGTATCTCAAACACAGTTCTCTAAGCAAAATTAATTTTCCATGTAAGCATTTAGGCCCCCGAAAGAGGAGGCTTTTTTCCCCCCCAAATAAACGATTGTACCTTACGGTTTCAGCCGATCCTGACTGTCCTGAAGAATGTACCCTTAATTTTGATTAAAAATATGTACTCAGAAAAACTAGAAATTTTTCGTTCAGTCTCTTCAAAGGCATGCCAGAGTCTTTTGGTCATTACTCATACAGTCATTACTCTAAATGGCAGGACTAAGTGTAATGCTACAACAAGGAGGGCTAAGTTAGTGGAAAAATTTTAATAAAATATATTAGTCAAAATTGACACCCAAAACTTCAACAATTGCAAAAGAAAAGAAAAATGAGCTAGAAAAAGGAAATAAACTTCAGCAAATTGCACCAACTATAGAGGCAGTGCATACACAGAAAATTTCTTTCCTGACTTATCAAAACCTGAATCAAAACCTAGCAAAGCTATAAATAGAGTAATAAATAAAATATTAAGGAGGAACGTCGACTAATTCCATTATTAGTGAAAGAAACGTTTAGTACAAACAAACTCTCTTTGCGTAGCAATAGCTTAAAAGAGTTTGAAAAGCATGAGTAGCTTTACGAAAGATACAAAATATACCATAACTTTTGAAGAACAGGGTGGTTGAATTTACAACTTTAGTTTTGTCCTTATCTACAGTCAAAATTGGAGCCCCAAGTAAAGTGTACAAAAGAGAGGTTATGTCACTCACTGTTTTGTACACAATCTGAACTTTTACGAACAGATTAGAGCCGATCTGTCACTTAAATCAAAGAGAATATTATTAGAAAACTTACTGCGTTCCATTTGCAGACATTCTTGGCGTACAACGGTGCAAACTGGACGAAACTGGGTGATGGCGGGTCGTGTGACAGTGCGGTGTTGTTGTCGGTACGGTCAGCTGATCTCAGCAACGCGATTGGCTACTGACTGCTTCTCTGCCAGCACGCGGCTCTTTTGAAATGGAAGAACCAACTGGAGAGGGGAGGGCCGCTGGCAGCCCTGGACGAGCGCAAATACCTTCTCAAAGCACTGCTGCTCCTCTCGTTGAGGGTGGAGAGCTTAAGATCGGTACCGCACAGTGGCGCAAGCTCAAGCGTAGGTTTGAAATCCTCTTCGGCTTCGGGGGGCTTAGGGTGCTGACTGGTTCGGCTCTACCAACTTGACTGCGCTTCGACAAATAGGCATTAACTATGCGTGTCGGGCGATGGAGTAGTTTTCCCTTCCAGTAATGGGTGGAGTCCGTCGAACGGCCCGGTTACTTTCTGAACTGTCACGCTCTACTATCAACTCAGGGGACAGCCCTTCCTTCCCACGGTCTCGCAAAGATAAGGGAGGCAGCCTGGCTCTGCTTTACTGTTTTTCCCTCACGTAGGGAAGGGGGGAAAACAGTTTATCTCAGCTGGCAACAGATACCTTTCATCGTGTGGCTTATGATTGATGGGATCGGCCGCCAGCAAATGCCACCACCTGTCCTTTTACTTAAACTCCTTCCTCCGTTCTGCCTGATTAAATCAGTGTTTTCATAAGCCTTCAGCCAAGCCAGATAAATGTTAAATCATTTCAAATTTTCTGTGTCTCTTGGTTATCAAAACATGAACATGAGATCAGACTTGTATCTTCAGAGGTGCAGGGAGGAAAGGTAAATGATTACCTGAGAAGTAAGATCTTTATCACATTTATTTTTTTTTTTTTCTTTAGGTACTGGTACTGTGCTCAAGGACACATCATGCACTAAAACATGCATGTCAAAGAATATTACTCAATTAGAAGACAATACTTCAAAATTCAAACTATAGAGAAAAAGTCAACAGAACACCACACATGAGTTGAAACATGTATTACAGGAGAATTACAGATATCTAAAAATGAAAAATAAACAAATTTGGTAGGGCACCTAGTGGCAATAAAAACAAAAAAATATCAACATTCAATCAAATATACTACAACATTATCATGTTACATGACAATATGAACACAAAAATTATGTTCATTTAAGAAAATCAAGGAAAATTCAGATATTTCATTTCAGTACTATTAACAGAAATTAAGCGTAGTTACAATTTATTCTGGCTAGAAACAGTTCAAAGAAATTGGCATAACTAAGAATAAAACAAGCTGAGTCTTCAGACAGATAGCAGTTTGAAATTTTAAAGATTAAGATAACAGATTATTTATTAATTTAAGGTACATCAAGGAAATGCAAATAAGGAAATGGGAGAAAGCCTAACATCAACCACATCTTTTGAGCCAATTCCTGCAAATTTTATCAATCATCACACTGAAATCAAATTCTGAAATACCGAGTTAGCTGTTCTGCTAGTACCAGCACGTATTGGACGGTCAGTTATTAACACTAATCAACAACATATGGCCAGTCTGGAGGCTTGACCCTTCTTGTTCAACATTTGATTTCAGTTTGATTCCAATCCCCTAACCCAATTAATATAAAAAGGTACTGCCCTGTACAATTGGAAACAATCAAATTTTTTCTAACTAATTTTTCTCTTATCAATTTTATCACCAGCCTATATACATAAAACTCACGCATTACATAAAATTAAATATTTATGAATCACAATCGCACTACTAAGAGTGAAATGTTCAATACAGTTTGTGAGTGAACCATTAAAGCAGGGCATAAGTAGTTTTGGTAGATATGTAAAATGATTTTTTTTTGTACACAAAATTATGTTGCAAATGAGATCAATATCACTGTTACATACTACAGTTTCACCACTTCTAATGTTCAATACCAAGTTTAATTTTTTTTTTTCCTAAATCCCATATCACTAGAGCAACTCTTTGGGAAGGAATGCATGCCTTTCAGAGCATCATGTCATGTAAACTGTACATGAAATGAAAGTAAATACATAGCAGATAAGATTGAGAGAAATGCAAGGTGTGCAATTCACCTGTCGATAAAGGTGATCTAGCCAAACAGGAATGGCAAAGGCTAGAAAAACAAGATTCACATCTGCATCTACCATACAGGCTCATTTTAAAAAGGGCAGGCATACACATATTGCTCCATTATCAAGGCCAAAGTATGTATCAAAATTAACATAAAAACAAAACATACTTCACTAAATGCCATCAACTGCATGAGAAAAAAAACATTGCTGCAGAGATACGCATTAGCAGTTATAATACTGCCTATATTAAGATCAAACAGTTCTTAGATTGGTAGTTACTTCCAATCCAATTCAGAGATGATCTTTCACTAGTGAAATAATTTACATCTTGACTATGACTTGACAATAAATTAACTGAAGACAAACCATGTTGGTAGGGCACAACAGAGCCCAACGTTCACAGGTGTCCATTTGTTTACATAATTAAAGAGTCCTACACAACACAAAAAAACAATAGTTGCGTTGGACCGCGTCAGAATGCAGAGGAGTGGCTCTCGAGTAATCCATTAATCCAAACAGCGACAACGTGAAGCACTGGATAGCTCTGGACAACACTGCATGTAGCACTCACTCGACACATCACCGAGCACGGCACACGGATTCGACGATCATCACAAAGACTTGAAAGGAACTCAACCTTCACGCTACGAGCCTATGTACACTCCACTCACAGCTCGACATGGCACATTCTAATCGGAGTGTCCTCATCGGAGTCGTAAAAATATCTTTGCTTGGGCGAGAGACCCATACTTAGTCGGCGCACGGCCTCTTTTATAAGTCCACCGTCCCTCAGGAGCTCCTGGAGCATTTCATACGGATCGTCCGACTCGGCCGTCACCTTAGCGGATTTCTTGCAGGAATGTCCACAACACAGGGTGCTGGCCTTGGAGCACGCGTCACAATTGGGGTCGCCCCAACTGCGGCTTCTGCTCGGGATCCGGTAGGGAGATGGCCGCGACGACTTGTGCAGCACGGAGAAGGCGGGCCGCGACTTGAGCCCGCCGGAGGAGAGCCTCAGGTTCTCCTTGATCTCGGACACGAGCTCCTCCATGTCGCGGGCGAAGAAGTCCGGCTGGGCTGTGGCCGAGGCGCGAGCCAAGGTGCCCGTGGTGGCCGTTGTGGGCGAGGCAGCCGACAGCACGCAGGTCTCCTCGATGCTGGGCATCGCGTTCCCACTCGTTTCCACGTCGGCGATACTTCTTGAAAAAGGTCTCGAGCTGATGGTTGCTGTAGCGAACGGAATTTCAGACTCGAGCGAGGAAATTGCAAAGGGAAAGGAGGTCAGCTCGCGCCAGTTACTCGCTCTACAATGAATGGACCGACGGTTCGGCTGTGTTGTGTTGTTGTTTTCCTCCGCTGCCTGCCTACCGCTTCGAGACGCTCGACTGCCGCGACTGAAAATAGTGCATGTCAACAAATCACCGTTTGGGCATTATCACTCGCAGCATTTGCCGTCGTTTATCTGTTGCAGAGTGAGAAGTCATTAATCTAATCTCTTGCACACACTTTATGGCCACTGTATCCCCGGATTCAAGATGTAAACATCAAATGTGGAACAGCCGCAGCCTGGCGCATGACTACACGCGAAAAAAACTAGTTCGCCACGTGACGTCACATGGCCAACGGTTGGTGGATCGGTAGGAGTGGGGGAAGGAGGAAGTGGGAAGAAGGGGAAGAGGAAGAAGAGGAAGTGGGGTGGGAGGACGGGGGAAGAGAAGATGTAAACAAAACATAATTAAATCGTAAATATGTTCGGATGTGGTGTATGTTCGAAAGGCTGGAGTTCTGCTCCATGTCCATGTTAGCGTATGCGGGATTTTTCATAAATTTCTGGACGGCACTTTGGTGGATTTAAGAAACAGAAAATACAGTAGATTAATCAAATCTATTCTTTTAATAACATTTTTAAAAAATAATTAACAGTTTCAGATAAAACAAAAACCAATGATACATTGTAAAATCCTTTGTATTCATAGAACAAAACAAAATTGACATGTTACATAACATTAATTGTTCACATACAATACAGTGTATGATAATCATGTGGCAATACATTGGGAAAAGGATAAAAGAGGTGGTCAGAAGAATAATTTAACAAATTTGTTAGATCAGATGTATAGATATCTGACACTCTGTGAAGTTTGCGAAAAAAGTAAGAGGAGTTGTTGCCAGACCGAAAAACTGATCCAAACTGACAGTTGAATGCCCTTGTCACAGACCTCCTAAGAGAACAGAAAGTAGAAAAATAATGGTTTTGCTCTCAAGCAAGTCCTTCTTTTTTATAGAGCCATTCAACTGGTTTCAACAAAACCTGTGGTAACACATTGCATACAATGATTCTCTATACTTGAGCAAATAGTTGTAATGCATACACAGAATGGGACAAGCTCAAAAGCCTGTTCTACCACTAGACGAGCTAATGCTTCGCCTCAACACAAAAAAGCCTTGACAGAATATTGTCGTCAATCACAGAAATATGTAATAAATGACAAGCTTAATAGCCTCTACAAACTAAAGTAACAAATTGCTTTACCATTGTCATTCACTGGGCTTCAAAATAAAGCAGATACTTTTTACACCTATGTGGCACAAACACAGCATGAAGCACAGACATAGAGGATACATATGGACAAGAAATATATTAACTTAAATACAGTGGATAAATGAAACCCCAATGACACAATAAAAAGACCCGTAAATTAAAGGTGGCCGTACACTCAGCGTTTTCGTCATGTCCGTCTGTGTCCGTTATGCATTTTTTGACAATTTTGTAGTCACTCAAGTCCCAAAGGTTTTGTTGGAGTGCACAACAGTACATGTTTCCTACACTATCAGAAAAAATGTCTACGAAAATCGACAAACAGACATAGTCGGATGCATCAAAAATGTTAAGTGTAAGGCCACCTTAAGGCATCAACATTTTTACACAGAGATGTGCCCAATAATAATAAATAAATAAATAAGACCAGAAAACACAGCCAGGTCTAAAATACAATATTGGAAGAAAAATGTAAAAACAGCACAGATATATTTAATGTGAAAAGAAAACCCAAAAATTTCTTTGTGAGCAGTTGTGACAGTAATAAGAATATACTCCACCAAGGTTAAAATTCTCAGTTGTTTGTCTTTTTAAAATATCTCATCTTTAGCACACTCAATGTGGAAACAGGTTTAATGAAGCAGCTGTTAGTACTAATCACAGTTGTTTTATAAAAATATTTCGTCCTAGCAAACTATAAGAGAAAAGCAAATATCAAATCATCTCCTCAGTATGCCTACATCTATCTTCTTGGATAGGCATTTCACACTACTCTGCTGTGGTCATACTACAGATCCATATCCACTTAACTTCCAAATTGAGCTCAGCTAGAGTGAAATGAAACATCTACCCAAGAAAAGAACTTGTTAGCGAGGTAGTGCAGTCTATACAAAGACAAGGACTTTAGCTAACTTGCCTCTTGAGAAATCATCAGATCATGTGCTACTTAATTCTAACATAGCTATACTAGTGATAATTTTACCTGCACTTCCATGATCCTATGCAACATGGCTTTCATTATTATTTTGATCATCCTCTCTTCAGGATCCAGCTACAAATCCTACTTTTTCCTAAACTTTACATTTAATGTTCTTTCAAGTTACTACAAAACAGAACACATCAGGTTAAACATGTAATACTGATTCCTGTCCCACCAAGGTTTTTTTTAGAAAGAACTCTAAATAAAATTTACAACATCCCAACAGATTTTAAAAATTCAAACCCAAACTATTAACTGGTAAATTAATACTTCACTTGCAATAACCTATTTTCTAAAGAGGGAACAAAAATTTACCATGAAATTAGTTGAGGGCTGTACCAATGTTGTCTAACATCCTTCAATCTAGTTCAATACCACACACAACTAAACAAAGTATGATGCATACTCATGAGGCATAACACCTCGTCTTGGGTAAAAGGTATGATCAGTCGAGTACTGGAGTAGATTAGTTATTTTGGCAGTGTATATGTCCGCAAAACGAAAAAGTCTTCGGGAGAAATAGGTTGGATTGTTGAAGGTCCGAAAAACTGAACCAAACTGTGGATTGAACACTTTCTTGATATCCACCCTAGAAAGTATAAACATGTTTTGTTACTGTTTGAAAAAATAACAAACAAATTATTAACAGAATTTAAACAAGAAAAATTTTAATATTATGGAAAACAACCCCTCCATTTCAAAAATTAGGTCACAGGGTGAATCTACTCTACACAAATTAACTAAGCTGACAAAGTGACCCTCATAACAAAAAAAAATTTCATGCACACTTCCCAAACAAATCAAAGAACCAAAGCATTTATATTGCAAGGTATTTACATGGAAGAAAATCACACCTGGATAAAATAGAGTATTTGAAAGTACTGTTCAGAAGAGCATACCTCCTACATGAAGTATGACCAATACTCATGAGGCATTACACCTCGCCGAGGAAAAAAGGTGTGCTCTGATGAATAGTGCAGAAGGTTTGTCACGTGAGCCGTATAGATGTCCGCAAATCGGAAAAGACGCCGTGAAAAGTAAGAAGGATTGTTGTATGTTCGAAATACGGATCCGAACTGAGGATTGAAGACCTTCTTCGTCTCTTGCCTGGAAATAGGTTATGTGTAGTTTACTGTTGAGTTATTCATTTTTCTTTCTAAAACCTCCACTCATGCTATGAAACTGAAAAACTATTTTTGTTAAAAGCTTCTCCGGGTCCACATTGCATGGAACCAAATTTTCTCTTTTCGATAACTGCGATAACATCAAGCTGAAGACTTGTTTCTTCTCCACAGTAAGCCCACATGCCATATTCTAGCTTAGAACACACATCTTGCGAAGACCATGCAACACCCCTTCACCAACTCACAAATGAACAAGAACTCAGATTATTCCCAATAATCCACCATGAAAAAATAACGAATGAAAGCCATAAAATGTTAACAATGTCTGAAGATGCAAATTTTTCTATTAGTTTGTATGCATGTTTACCACCAATTTTTAGGATCAATCCATGCAGTACTTCAGTGCACAGATGCAAAAAAAGAAAGTAAGAGAAATTTACATAAATGAATGAAATTAGTTTATTACCTGAGTTGATCCCTCTCTTCAATCCATTTATCCAAAACCTTTTTAGCAAGAGGATTGTTTTCAATTTCTTGATGATCTTCAATAAGCATGGTCAACATTTGAAGCCAGTTGCAATTTAACTTGAACTCATCATTATTTAATGTTTGTATTTCATGCTGAAACAATGAAAAACAGTGAAATCTTGTTTGCTATCACAGTAAAATACATACAGCAAATTTGACAATTTTGTTGGAAACATATATACATACCGAGAGTTCATGAACAATGGCACCAGTTCGCCATCCATGTTCCAAAGTGACATCAGCCAGGTCAGTGTACGGATGGTCCCCAAAGTACAGAACCTGCTTTCCTTGCCAACCTGTGATAGCCTCTAACTGTTTGAGTGTACCCTAGAAAAGAAAGCAATTACAAATGAGAACACCGTCATCAAGGGCAAAGAATTGTAATATGGTACGGTCAATCAATAGATTTTTACCTCACAATAAATTTTTCCTTTATCTAATTTTGTGACACGGTCCCATAGATGAACACCTGTTTCAGTGTCAAACATTCGGATTGGTCTCGATTGATCCGTAAAAAAGCGGGGTTTACGAGCTTGAACAATAACAACATCAAAATGATCAAGCCAGTCATCTCCAACCAAGAGAGTCATTCCTGCATTACTGAGAACACAAATGCAACACCAGAACCACAGTTAGAAATCACAATACACACCAAAACAAAACAAGAAATCAGTTTTATAAAATGATACCCACACAAAGTTGTAAGGGCTATTGGTAATAAGAAAGAGCTTCTTTCCATTGTCCTTCAAACGATCAAAGAGTTTGCGAATATCTGGATTCAGTTCTAAATACTCTGAAACATTAGCTTGTACCAATCTATGCATTATTGGATGACAATTTTGGACAGACGTCTGTAAAAAATTATTGACATAAAATAAAATCAAAACTCAACAAGAAGAATAAATTCAAATTTTTAAAATTGATTCAGAAAGTAGAATACAGATACAAAATATCCCACCTTGACATCAGAGAATAATATTTCAGGGTGAAAATCTATCTGGTGTCTTTGAAAGTAATCTAACACATTACAAAGTAGGCTCATTTCAGGTACAGAGAAGAGATCAGCTAGTTGGACCATCTTGCTGCCTACATCCTGGAATACACAAAGAGAATAGATGTCAAAAGAAATTTCGCACAAGAGGACACACAGATCACTACTACTGTCCTCTTACTACTATAACTACAACCCAATAATTTTGAAAATTTGCCACAATAAGTGCTTAAAAGCTATGTTCTCTGTCTCCCTCTCCCCCTTTTTTTTAGAGTAAAAGTAAGCATTACTGTTCACTTATATAGCAGATGTTTATAGTATCATCTAATTTAAACACTGGAAAAGTAAGTTTTTAAGGCAGCTTGGAGAACTAGCAGGTATTACACACACTGATAAGCAAACAAAACTATAACTTAAACAATAAAAACACACACTAAACTAACTTTTTTGAAAGTTAAAGCACTTGAAAGGAGAGCTTTGAAGATACACATTAGCTGGCAAAATTATTTATTTGGCAAAAGTTTGGAAAGAGTAGTTTGTTTTGACATTGGCTGGAACAGGTATTCTACAGCTGGAGGAAGCAATTCAGTACCCGTTGAATTACGGTTATTGTAGCTGCTGCTATTTACAAACAAAACCAAAAGGGGCAAGATTGTATTTTTCATATTTCTATGTTTTCACTGATTAATTACACACCAGTAACACTAATTAACAGTAGAGTGACATGGCATCACCTTTTCATGCTCAGCATACTTGTGACATGCAAAGAATAAAAGAGCATGCACTTCAGTACAACTTACTTTCTTATTCTGTTTGGGTTTGAAGGGACAAAGAGAGGAAAAGAAAGAAATACAAAATTACAAATAAGACCACTGATTGGCAGACATTATTTCAAATATACACTAAAATTCCTTTTTGAATTTTTTGAGAAGTGACACATGCCATTCCTTGCACTGTTAGCTTTTATGATAAACAAGGATAAGAGCCTGTTCACAAGGTTTCAAGAGGGAACTGATAAATTTAAGGGAGGAATAAAAAATATACAGGCATATTGCTCACTGCTGATCTGCATCAGTATTATCATCAGATTCAGAGTCTTGCTACGCCAACATGTGAGTTTTGAAATTTAAAAATTAGGAACATCAAATAATAGGGTGGTAAGTCTGTACAGTTCCAAATACACTTAATCTGATATCTCTGCATCAATGAGGATGGTAGATAATTTCAGTGGCAGTTTTAAGTTTACAGAACTTATTTATTAAGACCAGGAACAATGAGAACTATAAAAACCAAAGAGAACTTACCACACCGCCTCGTGCACTTTCAACATACGCCAAAGGTATTGTCCTGCTTTTGTACAACTTCAAGACCTCTTCGTCAGAAAGAGGTGTTAACCCTCGATAAACTGATCCCAACTGGATTTGCAAAAATGAATCCAATTTGAGCAACAGTCCTTTACTGACATCATAATGAAGACCTCTGACAGCAAATCCTGGCTGGTATTCTAGGTCTCTTATTCCCTCAGGATACTGAAAGTAAAAATCCAGTTAAGTTTAGGTAAAGACGCAAAACTGGTGAGCAAGAAATAAAGCGCAAACCTTTAGCTTATCTACGAGTCGATCACGTCCCAGATTGTAGAGAAGAAAGTCCATACTTGGTTTATAACAAGCCAAAGTATAGTCATAGTCAAAGCCATAGACACGTACTTCTCTAAGGTCTAACTCATTACATGCAAATACACCTTTGATATTCACATCATGAGGTAACTTCTTTCCTGCAAGTACGTAACATTTTATAAAAAGATGTTGAGGAAGTGCATTGCTTAGTACAAATAATGGGAGAAACGTCATCATTAAGAATTGGCAGTTTCACTAACAGAACTACAAGAAAACAATGCAATACGAAAGTTTCACTGATGACGAAAATTACACAAAAAGATTTATTTATTTGACCTTTAAGAGAATCCTCTCAATGAGAAGGGAACATACCTAATAAAGTTTTGTGAGCCTTCGTATATGCATCCTTCATTCGTTCGGCAACCGAAACGTAGGTTCGAATAACATTACAAAGAAGGACAGGGCGAGCTTTTTCAATGGCATTGCAAATGCGGTACGGGGAATTACGCCCCAAAGCCGCTTGAAACATCCTGCAAGGCCTTTATAACCTAAAAATTATGTTTCGACATGCATGTACACAACATCTGCACCATGTTAGTCAATACAGGCACTGATAGTACCGCAAATCGTAAAAATGAGAGCTTGACACCGCTTATCAATAGAATTGAGTAAAGAGTAAAAATATAAAAGAATTAGGTGATTTAGAATGGTACGGTTTTTTTCTTTGAAAAATAAGTTGCAAAATAAGATTTGGAATCTCAAGTCATCAACGTAGTTTCTGTAGTTCAACAGACATGTCTGCTATTTCGTGACAGCTGAGTCGTCGAAACGAATGTCATATAGTTATGCGGGTTGTCTCTGGACATTTAACTTGCGTCCAAATCAATTCAAGTTTCTATAATTTATCTGGTGATGTCTATAGCTGTTTCATTGTGTGTTATTCACATTGAGTTGGGTGACGATACTGAATTGTCTCCCACAGGTACGATTCCTTTTGTATTGGTTATGTTTTGGTATTGATCTGTATATTTGGAGCAGCTCTGACGTCTTAGTCTGTTTACATACCCAAAAACGCCCTCAATTCTGAAACAGTTCTTCGAACAGACATATCTGACATACTATAATATTTATTTGAGAAGAAGTTGTACATGGTCTCATTCTGTTGAGTAATGTTGAAGTAATCTTGTGTAATTCCTAAGTTCTTCTTTTGTGAAGGTGCTCTTGGCGCTATGGCTGCTAAAAATATTAAACCGAATGCTCGGCGTGGCAGGCGAGAAATGCGTGACATTACGGTTGAGACTTATTCTCGCACTGGGGAAGAACCAACACCAGTTCTTCCTAAATCATCTGCGTGGGAGTCTGGCCAGACTGCCATAACTCTATTCCCATCTCCTCCAACAGCCAATGACTCATCCTGCTCTCCAGTTGTCAAACCAAGTGACTCTGGTGGTCGACAACATTTAGCCAGCCAATCGTCAGTGTCAGAGGGTAAATGATTTTTGTAACTAATATTTCTGTGTTATTTATAGTGGCTGAAGAACAGCTGACCAGGTAGAGTAATAAATTTATCTATTACAGATGATATTACACCTTCAAGGCGGTCTTTGGATCTAGATGAAGCTGATCCCATGTTACGTGGTGAACGTGAAAGAGAAAGAGATCCTTCACTAATTAACTTTGTCTCAGGGAACCCCTTTGTTGAGGTCACCAAAGGCATTCTTCATTTGTACAAAGAAAAGTAAATGCCAAATGATGCATTTTAGTTTGGATTTATTTTTAGAATAAATAAAAATTATTTATCTTTGATTTCAGTTCTTTAACAGATATGGAAAGTGCATCAGAACTGAGCCAAACTGTATGTCTCTTGGCAGTTCCAGCTACAATGACGTGCCACGATCTGTTAACATTTACCGCTGCATGCCATGAAGACATACAGCATGTTCGTGTTGTAAGAGACGGTACACCCAATCAGTACATGGTTCTCATTACCTTTCGAACTCAGGTAACTTCTTCCTTTTTTTCTTTCTGCTGTCAGCAACTAGCTTAAAGAGCTTAGTATTTTTTTGTTGCTACATTCATTCGTAAATTTTAGTCTCTTGTGTCTTAGTGATTAATTAATAATAATGTTGTATTAACAGCAAGCTGCAGCAGAATTTTATAAGACTTTCAATGGTGCTCCATACAATTCTCTCGAGCCTGATGTTTGCTGCCATTTGGTATTTGTATCAAAAGTTGAATTAGTAAGAGAAGATGTTCCGCCTCCACATCATACTGAACTTCCCACATGTCCAGTGTGCTTAGAGAGGATGGATGAGTCTGTTGATGGAATTCTTACTATACTCTGTAATCATGCTTTCCATACAAGCTGCCTGGCCAAGTGGGGTGACACAAGGTGAGATAGAATGTAATCATTGAGACTAAATCATTTGTTCAAAACACAAATTTACTTACTTGTCCGTTCTATTATTTTATTTCAGCTGTCCAGTTTGTCGATATGTGCAAACTCCTGAGCTTGTTGCAGACAATAGATGTTTGGAATGTCATTCCTCCGAACAGCTATGGATATGTCTAATTTGTGGCCATGTGGGATGCGGTCGTTATGTGCATGGCCATGCATATGAGTAAGTTATTCTTTCAAAATACGTCGGAGGATATTTAAAAGGTTTTTTATTGTGACAAATTGTTTGCTTTGTTTTTAGACACTACCTTCAAACACAACATTGCTACTCAATGCAACTTGGAAGTAACCGAGTATGGGATTATGTGGGAGACAATTTTGTCCACCGCCTACTCCAAAATAAAGGCGATGGAAAACTAGTGGAAGGAAGTGCCCCTGCGAAACAAGATGTAAAAACTGTTTCTGAATTACTCATGTTTCTTTTCAGGAAACAAATGAAAAGTCTACTATTCATTAAAGCTTTAATTCTCCATTTTGCAGGTTACTGATGAAAAACTTGATTCAGTGCAATTAGAATTCACATATATGCTGACATCTCAACTAGATTCGCAACGCATGTATTTTGAAGACCAACTTGTTCGTCTGGATCAGCAAACATCAGCAGAAGTATACTTAGCTTTTATTTATCTATATTTTTGGAAGGTGATAAACTATGTGTCTACATTCGGGTCTTAATGTTTATAGCGCACTGAGCTGAAGGAAAAAGTTCAAAAGCTCAGAGAAGAAAATAAGGTGTTACAAGGCAAAGTGTCATCTCTTACAAAAGAAAAACAAACAGTCGAAAAGAAGGTAATTTTTCTTAATCACCTTACTTTGAAATCATAACTTTTGGAAGAACATAACTACTACCACCCTAACACTTCATATTTATCAGTTGCAGCAGTTATCAGAGCGATTATCTTCCACCCAGAAAGAGTTGCAGGAAGAGAAACAACTAAGTGGGGCACTAGCACAAAATCAAGGAGGATGGCAAAATAAATTCACTGCTTTAGAAAGTCAGTTTCATCAGTATCAAACTGAAAAAGATAAGGTAATATTATCTGTGTGGTATTTCTCCTACGCTTCTATTTCATCAATTAACTTTCTTTTTCTTCTTTCTTATTTTTTAGGAAATAAGTGAGCTGAAGGAACAACTGCGTGATGTGATGTTTTTCTTAGAGGCACAGAAACAAATTGCAGAGAGTGCAGATCGTGAGGAAATAGCTGGTGGGCGAGTTACTATTGGTGAAGGTCCTCAATCTTCGACGTCTAAGTCTTCAAGACGTGGCAAAAAGCATAGATAAACTTTTTAAAATCCATGCCTTCTTTAGCCATTTCCTTTTTAAATATATTTTTTTTTTTTTTTTAATGCTTCATATTTATTTTGACGTTTTGTTTTGTCTTAAAAAAAATTTCAAATATATCTCTGCCTCTGATGGTTTAGTCCGAGGTTTAGAAGTACCATAATTTGTTCTGTAGTAAGTTTTTTCAAAAATTTGCTTTGTTATTACAGTTGGCTGTGATATGTGAATGAGGATCTATTACTGGATTTTCTCATTTTAGTGTATCCTATTTCTGCATTAGTTAGTATGTTCTAACATTTTCTTATATTTCTTTTCTCTTTTGGTCAACATGTTCCAATAAAGGTAGATAAACATGTTTTCTTAAATAGTAATAGATTTATTTAATCCAAATAATTTTTAGATCATTTACTCATAAAAATATTGACTGCAGATACTGTTGCGTAGAATGATTTACATCTCAAATAAAACTTTTACTTTTGCTAGATAGTTAGTTAGAAACTGGTAATTCAGGAAGAACTTTGTAAGGGTTGAGAATACCATTAGGATCCATCATATTCTTCATTTGATGCATTAAAGCTATGGCTCTGGAAGATTTGGAGAAATGAACAGCGTCCCTCTTCTTAAATCCAATTCCATGCTCTGCACTGACACTTCCACCAACTTTAGCTGTCCATTCATAGATAAATGGTTCAATGCTTTGGAGTACTTCTTTATTGTATGCCTTAGAGGTCACATTCAGGTGAATATTTCCATCACCTGCAAAATGGAAAAGCATTTAGGAGAGTTATTAAAGGCTTACAGCTCAAGCTCGGCATTTAGCAATTGTGCAATATTTAAAGAAACATGAATGCGAAAAGTTCTGGTTAGCACCAAAGCAATAAGTTACATACCAATATGCCCATAGCCACAGACACGTATAACTGGTAAGTGACAAAGATGTTGACGGAGTACTTCCACACAAGCATAAAAGTTTTCATGCGGTAAAGAAATATCATATTTGTAAGAATAGCCATCCTTTGCTAAGCCTGATGTAATATTCTCTCGTAACTCCCACAAATTCTACAAAAAAGATAAAGGTTTCAAAATGATTAGCTATAAGTACAGAATTTCACATTTATTAGCCATGTAAGTAATGACTTCTTTTTTTTCCTTTTATCTTTTTCTGTAGCAGTGGGGTTGGTGGGGTTGGGGTTGCATTTCATGTATGCAAAACACTTAAAGCAATTTTCACCCAAGCTCAGAGATCAATAATAAAGCAAACTTAATTTTGCCAATTAGATACACATCAAATAATGCATGAAGACCCAAGCTCTAAAACTCTGGAACAAAGCTACTGTTCATACCAAGATGTCCAAAACCAGTAACTCGAAGAACTTTGGGATTGTGCTTCAAATGATCCCTGAGTATTGGGACAACAGAATAAAAATCTTTCGCACCAAGGGATAGGTCATATGTGTAAAAGAATCCATCTCCTAAGAGACCCTCAGCTATCCTTTCTCGCAACTCAAATATTTGCTGAAATCATATACTGATTAGAAGGATTCAAAAACGAAGTAAAATGAAAGACGCCATTTGCCTGGTAGAAGAACCAAGCACCCTAAAATCTCCTGAAAGACTGTGTGGTTCGTGTCTAATGTTGAGAGGTGTTGGCAATTATAAAGGAACAGATCTTACCTTGATGCGGGATGGTTCACTTGCTTGGGTTCCATCCAGAATCATGTTCTTTTCCAAGGCATGTTCAAGAAATTGAGAAAGCTTTTCCTCATCATGTGAACTGTTGCTGCCAGCTGTTTCTATGAGTAAGTAAAAGGGGCAGTCCTTGATAGGGACTCGAAGTTTCAAATTATCCTCAACAGCCTGCAGTGACTCCCGATCCATCATTTCACATGATGAGAGAATTTCACCAAGGTCTCTTTTACTAGTCTTCAGCATTTCTAAAACCTTATCATAGCTTTCTAGGCCTTTTTAAAAAATAGATAGGTAGAACACACTCTAAGAAAATATGCATTGCAATTGTTAAGAATAGGCTCAAAAATTTGAGACTACTTACCAAGTAATGCAACATTGATTGATTTTGGCAAAACAGGACAATTGATAGCAACTTTAGTAACAAAACCTAATGTGCCTTCAGAACCAATAAATAAGTGTTTCAAGTGATATCCTGTGTTGTCTTTCTTCATTTTACTCATACAATCTATAATATCTCCGTTTGCTAAGGCCTGGAACATTATTTATTAAGATGAGATGATATTCATTTTAAAATTTGTGTCAACACTGGTTTTGTAATATAAATTACTCACAGCTTCTATACCGAGCACACTTCCATGCAGGCTACCATACCGCACTAATCGCAAACCTCCAGCATTAGTTGAAACATTGCCACCAATATGACAGCTTCCTTTAGCTCCCAGATCTAGGGGCATGAGATGGCCACGTTCAGAGAGGTATGACTCTAAATTTTCTAAAATACATCCAGCTTGACACGATAACACACCTAAGAAAAGGCAGAACTTTTCAGTGTTATGCCTCTATGCTAAACAATAATCAATGAACAAGTTCTCTTTAGCTAGACTTACCAGAAAGACTATCAAAGCTAAGAATATTGTTCATAAGAGTTGTAGAAATAACCACTTCATCAAAGACGGGATTACTGCCCCCTGCCAGACCAGTGTTCCCACCTTGGGGACAAACGGCTAAAAGACGCTCATTGCAGTATTTTAGGATAGAGGAAACCTCCTCTGTGGTCTTCGGTTTCAGAACACATTGGCTATGACCTAGAGTTCCAAAAACCTAGATTTATGACATGCACTTAGACTTATTGCAGACTTGATGATGCTTTTACCTCCCAAAAAAATTAATGATTACGATTACCAACCTTTAACTGAGTGGAGCCAATCAGTATTGTATGGTTCAACATCCGCAGCATCAGTAAGTATACGACTCTTGCCAACAATCCGCTCAAAAAAGGTTACATCTTTGTCTGTGAGAGTGGCGTACTTCCCTCTTTTGACATTGTATCTATCTTTTGTTAACGCCGATGCTGTGCCATATTTTGCTGGAGAAAATATGTGTTTAAGTAATTTGTCAAACATCTGCTAGTAGTGTCTAAAAATTAAGTCTCAAACTCACCATATTTTACTTCTGACACTCGACCATGACGAGCTGCTGTATGCAAAATATTAGCTGTTGACTTTCGCATCTTGCCTATGGAGGGACAAAAAAAATCAAGTCAAGGTATGGTCAGAAACATTTTCACAAGGTATAGGTATTTCAGCAAGATAAAAATAAATTTTAGAAAGGAATCTTATTTCATATATGCCATAAAAATCAGAGATATCTAAGAACCAAAACTAGAATACTGACTGTTGATTCTGGAGGGACGTAAAATGTAGGAAGAGAAACTAAAGCAAAGAATTTAATCAGGAGAAAGTTTCAAACACTTTTGACATCAACAGCAGGCACAGCAGACGACCGGTGACTACTGAAGCTCATCGTGTGACGTCTCGTCTGCTGACCCCTGGTCGGTGGTGGTGGGGGTAAGAGGTGGGATGCGCGTTACAGAGTAAACAAGCCTCACGATTAGAGGCAGGCTAATGATTGGAAACTTTTGCTGAAGACAGTAACATAGAAAACCGCGAATTTCTGTTGTGCTTTACCTTTTTAGCGCCCTCAAAGCAGACGTCCTTCTCAAGAGTTAACAGCTATCGACGGCGTAAACGTTAAAGAACCTGGTGTCGATGCCAGCACGGTCCTTATCTTTTTCTTCAGATAACTTTCAGGCGCTTAAGCACTAAAGCACTTGTTTGAGAGCCACTTTACAAGGCGGCAACTTATGTTTTCCCCAAGCAATCACATGTTTTTTGTTTTGTTGTTTTGAAAGCGGCTTGGCAACATTAACACGAAAACGATTTTTATATTTTCACCCCTCCATGCTTAGCGATATCAAGCCACTTTCGGTTAAGCTAAAGGGTGGTCTTGGCAAAGCTAAATTTGGGGGCTTTATACATGTGAACTCTCATGATGAAAACTTTATGGCGTTTCTCGTACGACACATGTCACTGCGCGGTACAACCTGTGGCGCCAAGTTCAAAGCCCGGCGCTCATCTCTAATGTCTCTTCATCTATCTAACACCACCAACTTTTACAGGCGTGGGTGTTCAGCTCTGTCGCCATACTCCTTTCGGCGTGAGCCTAACTTTGATAGTTACTGCGGAGTAGATGCCTAAACCAAACAATCCCTTACAATAAAAAGATCACCCTACGTATGGAGGCTCCCCGAGCTCTTGCGGCGCCAGTAGGATTAGGATTCCGTTCCGTACGGTGGTTTCGTCCGTCTGTCCTTGTCGCACTCATGGATTTGAGCCATTAGGGGGGAGAGAGAGAGAAAGAGAGAGGGGAGGGAAGGAGAGGAGAGAGAGAGAGAGAGAGAGAGAGAGAGAGAGAGAGAGATGACGCTCCAGCATCCTTTACGGAATCACCCAGCAGCAGTAAGGTGATATGTGATACATCCATATCACCTTAAGCAGCAGGCCCCAGCCGTCCAATTCGGAAGATCACTCTCGCGCCTCCGTCCTTGTCGTACTCAAGGACTCCTGCCATCCCCGATACAGGACATCGCCATAGTTGCGTCTAGGACGGGGGGTGCGAGAGCGATGCTTCTGAGTCCGACGGCTGCGACATTCAGGCAGCGCCGCGAGCCTGGTCCTTCCCCTCCCCGCCAGACAGCAGACTGACGCGAAGCGTCTGAGGACGATGGTCTGCCATCGCGACGCCTGGCCGCCTGGCCCGGCCCGGCCCGGGTCCAACCCGACGCGACGCACTGGCAGTGTCGGCGAGATGCTAGGCGCCGCGGCGCCAAGGGCCGGGGCCGGGGCGGTCGGGGCCGAGAGGGTGGGCTGTGGGCTTGCGCCGCCCCGCCCCACCCCGCCCCACCCCGCCCTGGTCCCTGGCGGCGGTGGGCCCGGTGGGCGCGGTGGCCAGGAGGGATGCTGCGAGTGCTGGTGGACTGAGACGCGGTCGACGCGGTGTGCTTCCCATTATTACGTCAGTGAGGCGGGGCGGGGCGGGGCCGGGGCGGCCGCCGCTGTGCGCCGTCGTGGAGGGCGCCCCTCTATAAATAGCATCCCTTGAACAGTGACGCCGGCGCTGGCGGTGGGGCAGGGAGGGGAGGGGAGGGCAGGAGCTAGCAGGGGGCAGGGGGCAGAGGGCAGGGGAGGGCCAGCCGAGGCTGGGCGCGCCGCCGGGGCCGCGGGAGGGAGGAAGGGAGAGAGGCACGCGGACAAAACGTCGGGGAAGAAAACACGGTGCGTGCGGGACGGTAGTCTGTTTGGGGGAGGCTGGCGAGAGCGCAGTGGTGTTGCACGGCCCTCCGCGATCGCGATCCTACCGCGCCGGGGCCGGGGGTGCAGTGCGGCGGGTGCAGCAGCAGCAGCAGCAGAAGCAGGACCAGCATGGAGGCGCGGGCGCGGCCCCGCGTGCATGCCGGCGCCGGGGGCCGGCGGTGACGAAAGTGCAGACCGGACCGGACCGGACGGGGCAGGCCAGGGCAGCAGGCAGCAGTCCTCGCCGTGTGCCGGGAGATAAGAGCGCCGCCCGGGCCGGGCCGAGGACGCGGGTGTCAGCGTGCAGGTGAGGCAGGCGGGGCGCAGCGGGGCGTGGCTGGCCGCGTGGGCGGGCCGCGTCCGACGCGGTCCCTTTGAACAGGGCGCGGTTGTTCCCTGTTGGCCCCGAGCCGGGCCCCGCAGGCGCAGGGCAGGAGCGGAGCAGCAGAGTTTTCTCGAGGTGGCCGGGCCGGACCGGCAGCCGATGCACCTTGTTGCGCTCACCCTTCCCTGCCCTGTCGTGCCCTGCCCGGCCTGCTGCCTGCAGCAGGCCCTCTGCCAAACTCTCCATCAAAGCCGAAGAGAGATTGGCGGCGGCCCCGGGTCACGCGACCATGCGTCTGGCGCTCAGCCGTCTGATTCAGAAGAGCGCTCTCGGACCTCCTTCCTCGTCGCGCCTACGGCGGTGCCCTGTGATGGGACTAGCAGGGCCCCATAGGAGCGACAAGGACGGAAGCGCGAGAGGAGAGATCTTCGGAATCAGACGGCAGCAGGGCGGCAGGGTGGCAGGGCGGCAGGGCGCAGCGGAGCGGACCAGGGACCAGGAGCCTCGCGCGTCTGGAAAGAAATGAGCTTTGCCGTCGGTAACGTAATCAGCGACCCGGGCCTGGCCGGCCGGGGGAGGCTCGATCCCTCTACTGGAAACACCTCTAATTTTGATTAGAGGTAAATTTACCTCTACGGCATTATACCTCTAATAAAATTGCTGCGAAAATACCTCTACAAGATTTACCTCTACTGTTAGGAGTAAAACACAGAGTTGGGGAATTTACCTCTAAAAAGTTTTAGGAGTAAAAACTCTCCTACTGTGTTTCACATGTAAACCTTGACGCGGCGCAAATCCAAAAAAGTGCCTTACTTTTTTTCTGACCTTGTTTACACGGGTAAAGTGAAGAAGATATAGGTATAGTGGTCGAAGCACACCTCAAATTCATTTTTAATTCTTTTTTCTGTTTTTTTCAAAGAGCTTTTTAAAAATAAATGAAAAATTGGTAGGCCCCTACCTAACTCGCAGCCTGCGAGCCCCGCCTGCTTAACTTCGGAGTTCTGATGGGATCCGGTGTGTTCCAGGCGACCGCCACCCCGCGGGCACGAGAAGTCCTCTCCACTTCGGGGAGAGTCCCCGCTTAAGGCTGGCGGCCTGTCAGGCCCGCCGTACTACCCTATTTAAACAGCGCCTTGAAGCCGTAGGTAGCATTTCAGACCAACGACTGGGCACCACCGGACCGCATGACCGGTCAGTGGGAGGTAGAGGCAAGGAAGGACGATAGAGGGGGAGAAAAGCAGAAAGAGAAGTTTTTGCGGAAGAGTAAGCGTACGGTTGGTTAGACCTGTACTGACCCGCTCCCGCACAGGTCATGGAAAAGCTGTTTACTAAGGAGCCAGATTCATAGGCCTTACTTCCCCACGAGGGACCACCCCCCGTGGCATGGGACGGAACTTCCTGACAACTCGCTTTCGCTGCCAGTGAAGAACCTACCTGGGAATTGAACCCAGGCCCCAAGTGCCGAGTCTCATGACACCCCGCGGCTTTCGTGGCACTAAGACCACTAGACCGTCGGCGATTCCACGAGGGAGCTCCGTTGAAATGGGGGGTTTGAATTCCACGCCAAGCTGCTGTCCTCGGAAAAATTTATATCTTATAGCAAGATTTGAACCCGGGTTCTGCGGCCCCCGGAACATCACTATGCCGGCACGGCTACGACGCCCTGGTACAAGTCGGCTTTCCACTAGTGGTGACGCTGCCAAGAGCCGAAGTCGCCGACGAACCTGTACCGGTGGCGTCATCAGTACACCAGCTCTCCATGCAGCAACAGCCCGGCCGCGTGGCGACTTTGGTATCCACAACGGCACCGTTAGGAGTACTGGGTGGGCACAGGTTCGAATACCGATCACAATGTCTTTTTTCTACGAAGTAGCTTTGTCTCTTTCAGTTGCCCGAGGCACAAGGACAGTGGATAAAAAGGATTAAGTAGGTAAAAAATAAATCAAAACAAATCCGCACTCGACATTTATGTCGTCGCCGTTGAAACAGGGGCGTAATTAGGCGCGTCGTAAGGGGGGGGGGGGGCGATGTTTGGAAATTGCCTACCTTACGGGGTAAATTGTTCATTTTTTTTGGGGGGGGGGAGGGGGGCTGTTGCTTAATTTTTTCGCCAGATACCACTTGCACTTTCCAGCCGATTGTCAGTTTCTAGAACCGGAAATTGACTTTGGTGTCGCTTTAAAAGTTCGTTTTCAAAATATTGAGGATTTGAGTAACAACTGCTCATTACAGCGTGTCACGTCGGGTGCTTAGCGCGATGTGTTCGATGATACGCACGGTTTACAATAGACCTCTATTGAGCCCATCCGTGAGCGAAGCGAGCGCGTAGAAAAAAAAATACGGGACTTTCTTTCTCACAAGTCCTCCTATGACAGCAAAAAGCACTTAGGGCGCATCGGCTTCACCTGTATTCACTTAAGGCTCTAATAGATCGCGAGCGAAGCGATCGGAAAAAAAAGAAGGCGACAGGTTGGAGTTCCCCTGCAAATTTGGACTTTTTTCTGTTCACTCAAAAGGCGGCAAATTTTCTGTTCTTTTGTGGCGACACATCGAAAAAGGAAACATCCCCTTTTTGTGACCTTTTTTTCGGCGACATATAAATGTGTGACATTTTTCGGCGACAATTTTGTTTCTAAAAGCTTCGTGTGTCACCGAAACGGAGACGCATGTGACCTTTTTCGGCGAGGATTTGACGACAAAATTGTCGCCGATACAACTGCTGCATTACAGCGTGTCACGTCGGGTGCTTCGCGCGATCTGTTCGATGATATGCACGGTCTACAATAGATCTGTATTGTGCGCATCCGCGAGCGAAGCGAGCGCGAAAAAAAAACACGGGACTTTATTTATCACAAGTCCTCCTATGACAGCAAAAAGCACCTCGGGCGGATTTTCCGGAATTTCTCTGACCACCCAGAATTCTGGCTCTGGCTGCCAAACAGGCGTCCAATGCAAAATTTGGTCCCCTTCGGAGACCCGAGGGGGAGGGGGGGTTGGCGACCCCCCCCCCCCCCCAAATTCGCGCCTGCGGTGAAAGCACGATGAGTTGGACAGAGGTTCTAATGCCGCCCCTATCTGTAACTTCTTTTTCTTTTCTTTTTTTTCTTCTTTTTTAAGTTGACAGCTTTGCTAAGCGGTGAATTTTTTCTTAAAAAAAAACAACATCTTTTTTAATGCCTTGGGCAACTGCAAATAGGCAAAACTACGTACTGATAAAAAGAAATAAAAAGAAGAAAAAACAGGGTGGTATTAGAACCTCTGTCCAACTCGTGCTTTCACCGGCGACGACATCAATGTCGGGTGCGGATTTGTTTTGATTTATTTTTTACCTACTTAATCCTTTTTATCCACTGTCCTTGTGCCTCGGGCAACTGAAAGAGACAAAGCTACTTCGAAAAAAAAAGAAGAAAAAAACATTGTGATCGGTATTCGAACCTGTGCCCACCCAGTATTCCTAACGGTGCCGTTGTGGATACCAAAGCTGCGTCCAGATACGTGGGTGTCTTGGGTGCCTTGGGTGTCTGAGCCATGCTAACAGCATAGGGCCAGACACCCACGGCACCCAAGACACCCACGTATCTGGACGCAGCTCAAAGTCGCCACGCGGCTGAGCTGTTCCATCAAGGTGAGCAGGCGTACTGATGACGCCACCGGTACAGGTTCGTCGGCGACTACGGCTCTTCGCAGCGTCACCCCTGGTGGAAAGCCGTCTTGTACCATGGCGTCGTAGCCGTGCCGGCATAGTGATGTTCTGGGGGCCGCAGAACCCGGGTTCAAATCTTGCTATAAGATATAAATTTTTCCGAGGACAGCAGCTTGGCGTGGAATTCAAACCCCCCATTTCAACGGAGCTCCCTCGTGGAATCGCCGACGGTCTAGTGGTCTTAGTACCACGAAAGCCGCGGGGTGTCATGAGACTCGGCACTTGGGGCCTGGGTTCAATTCCCAGGTAGGTTCTTCACTGGCAGCGAAAGCGAGTTGTCAGGAAGTTCCGTCCCATGCCACGGGGGGTGGTCCCTCGTGGGGAAGTAAGGCCTATGAATCTGGCTCCTTAGTAAACAGCTTTTCCATGACCTGTGCGGGAGCGGGTCAGTACAGGTCTAACCAACCGTACGCTTACTCTTCCGCAAAAACTTCTCTTTCTGCTTTTCTCCCCCTCTATCGTCCTTCCTTGCCTCTACCTCCCACTGACCGGTCATGCGGTCCGGTGGTGCCCAGTCGTTGGTCTGAAATGCTACCTACGGCTTCAAGGCGCTGTTTAAATAGGGTAGTACGGCGGGCCTGACAGGCCACCAGCCTTAAGCGGGGACTCTCCCCGAAGCGGAGAGGACTTCTCGTGCCCGCGGGGTGGCGGTCGCCTGGAACACACCGGATCCCATCAGAACTCCGAAGTTAAGCAGGCGGGGCTCGCAGGTTGCGAGTTAGGTAGGGGCCTACCAATTTTTCATTTTTTTTAAAAAAATAGCTCTTTAAAATGAATTTGAGGTGTGCTTCGACCACTATACCTATTACTTCTCCACTTTACCCGTGTAAACAAGGTCAGAAAAAAGCAAGGCACTTTTTTGGATCTACGCCGCGTCAAGGTTTACATGTAAAACACAGTAGGAGAGTTTTTATTCCTAAAACTTTTTAGAGGTAAATTCCTAACTCTGTGTTTTACTCCTAACCGTAGAGGTAAATCTTGTAGAGGTATTTTCGCAGCAAGATTATTAGAGGTATATTGCCGTAGAGGTAAATTTACCTCTAATCAAAATTAGAGGTGTTTCCAGCAGAGGTACTAGAGGCGACCTGGCCGGCCGCATGTCCCGGGGACGCGTGACAGAGTTCGCCTGTTGCAGGTGAGGCGGTGAGGCGGGGCCGGGGCCGGGGCCGGGGCCGGCGATGGCGGGGGGCAGCAGGGGCCCGCGGCCGGGCCGCGGCCCGCTGTCACGCTCCCGCAGCTTCGACCCGGACCCGGGTGACCTCCGCGGCGGCGCCGGCGCCATGGACATGACCCCCATGGGCGGGTACCCGGGCGCGGGCATGGGCGGGTACGGCCCCATGGGCCCGCCGGGCGCGGGGCCGGGGATGGCCGTGGCGGGCCACGCACCCCCGCCGGGCTACGGCCACGGCGGCGGCCACGGCGGCTACGCGTACGGGCCGGGCCCCGTGTACGGTCCGTACGGTCCGAGCTACCCGTACCAGCACCATCAGCAGCTCGTGCACCGGCCCAACGTGCACGCCGACCCGGCGCACCCCGGCGAGCGTGCGCCCTCCAAGTGCGGCATGTTCTGGCGCTACGTGTGGAAGCTGAGCTCCTGCCTCTGCTCGCACGTCACGCTCGTCTCCCTGGTCATCGCCTACTGCCTGCTGGGCGCCATGACCTTCGAGATCCTGGAGAAGGACCACGAGCTGCAGGTGAGCCGGTAGCAGGGTGTGCCGTGAGACATGGGGGATAACAACTCTGAATTTTAGTAGGCAAATTTTGTGAAATTTTGTTCATGTTTATAGATTTTTTTTTATTACCAAGTTTTGCTTGAATAAAAAAACTTACAGTAAATTTTTGTAATTTTTTTTTAATTTTTCTGGTTTATTGATGATTTTTTTTCTCGAATTTTTTAATTAAGAGGAGCACAAAAATTTCCGAGTTGTTTCCCCCTCCCCCCGGCGTGCTCTGCTGCGCCGTGCGTTGGCCACCGGCAGCTCCACACTGAACCGCTCAACGCACTATCACTATGTCCTGCTCTCGGGACGCTCCGCTCCGCCCGCAGGTCAAGAAGAACATCACGTACCGGCGCTCCAACGTGACGCAGTGGCTGTGGACCATGACCTCCAACACGCCCGTGCTCTACCAGGACAACTGGACCATGTCGGCCATCGAGCGCCTCAAGGTGTTCGAGAAGGAGCTGCTGTGGCACATCAGGTCGCAGGGCTGGGACGGCATCGAGGATGAGGGCCAGCTCCAGTGGACCTTCCCCGGCGCGCTGTTCTACTCCATCATCGTCATCACGACCATCGGTGAGTGTGAGCAAGGGATGGGAATTGGGTGACTCACGATCTCATTGTAGTCACGTCACACGTTTTATTTTCCTTCGTAACAACTAAACTTAGAAATAAATTAGTCCTCAAAGTGATGATGGGCGCACTCGTTACGGGAGTGGACAGGGATCGATTGGAGTTGGTCGTCAGTCTTTAAAGAGACCGGCTCAGCTTACATCTTGGTTTGTTTCGGCAAAGGCTGAGGTAGCGACCGAGGAGATCTTGGGGGAAGCACTGATAAGCTTACAACTAATGGGGTAACTCTGGACGGCGAGGGGGGTCCATGACTAGACACACGGTGGGGAGGGACCCAGCAGCCTCCCATTCACTATGGCGGCTTCACGAGCGGCCGCCCAGGCCGTAGCCCCTGTTGTAGCCGTCGTAGTCGCGGTAGGGGCTGTTGAGGCCGCGGATGGGGTATTCACCGGGCCTGGTGGGGGCGAACCCAGCCGCCGGGTCGGGGCGATACGGTGTAGGTCGTGGGCCCACCAGGACGCCCGGGTTGGGGCCGGGGCCGCCGGGGTAGCGGTCGTAGGGAGAGGCACCCGACCCGGCGGGGTAGCGGTCGAAGGGCGACGAGCCCGACCCTGGGTAGCGGTCGTACGGAGAAGAGCTGGGATAGCGGTCGAACCGATCATCCTGGTGGTAAGAGACAACAAAGAGAAAACGAGTTTAACTAGGAGCATTATCCACGCCCACAGGATGTTCAGACCATAAGGAAGCGGCGAAGAAGCGTACATTCGGAATTTCCCACACACAAAAAAAGAAGCGACGCAAGCGGATAGACTGTGCAAAAGTAAAAGATATGGAGTGCGCATATTAAGTACATGGCACTACATACTCATCTGCTGACCTTGACGGGCCCAAAGCCCGCGGGCCCCGTGGGGCCGCCGGGCCCCGTCAGGATGGCAGGCTTGCCGTAGTACCCGGCGCCGACGGCGGGGTTGGCTCCGTAGCCCCCGGGCCGGGGTCCGAGCGAGCGGGGCTCCTTGGTGCAGCAGTAGCGCTTGCCGGCGTCGCACGAACCCTGGGGTCAAACATCATCCTAGGGTCAACGGGGGCCGCGCGGCGGGCGAAGGCAAAGCGCCGACCGATCCCACTGCCGCACTCCTCGCTCTGTCTCTCTCGTTCTCAAAGAATCTGTCGTCGGGTGCGAGAGCGCGCCGTCTCTCTCGCACCCATGGAGAGCGCCGACGAGTGCGCGCAGCAGCGGGATCGCTCTTCAGGGAAGAACTCTGTTCTGTACTCACAAACTGCAGCGCGTTGCTCTCGCAGTTGAAGGCGTGCACGCACTTGCACTTGGACACGTCGGTGCGGTCGTAGCGGTCCGCGCCGGGGGGCGGGCGGTTGACGACGGGTCCGAGCGGGCCCAGGGAGGGGAGCGGCCGCGGGGGCGGGGGCGGGGGCCGGTAGCCGGGGTTGGGGTTCAGCAGGGGGTAGTTGTTCTCGAACGGCCTGTTGGGCGGCGGTGGCCTGGACAGCGGCCGGTTGGGGAGCAGGTCCTCCGGGTGCGGCAGCGTGAAGTCGTCGCTGTCCGGGTCCACGATCTCGTAGCGGGGCCTGCGCACATAGAGCAGAGCAGGGTCATTCATCTCTCTGTCCTTGTCGCACTCATGGAGCACGGCCTGAGAGAGCAAGAGAGAAGACACTACTGAACGCTGATCGGAATCAGCCTGCAGGACACTCCTCTGACACTGACACGGTCGAGAGGCAAGCAGCTCCGAAATTTTAGTACATCTCGTGATTCAGAAGAGATCGGAAAAAAAAATCAGAAAAAAAAATCAGGAAAATCTGCAAAATTCACAAAAATCTAGAAAAAAAATGTGGCAAAGGTTGCATAAAAAATCTGCAAAAATTCAGAAAAATTTCTAAAGTTTGTACACCAAAATTCATTTTTTTTACCCCACGGACACGGTGCGCTCAGACTCGCGGACACCACTCACCTGCCGCCGGGCACGTCGGCGAACCTCCTCCCGGTGACGGAGGACGAGTCCCTGGAGGTCGGGGCCGCCGGGGCGGAGGTGGACGCCGTCGAGCTCGCCGGCCGCTGCTGTCCGTCGGGCCAGTTCCACGAGGCCTCGGCGGCGGCGTTGTTGGGGGCGGTGAGCGCCAGGGCGGCGGCCAGGGTCAGCAGCAGGGACCACATCCTGCGAGCACGCCGGTAAACGGGTGAATGAGTTAGCTCAGCTCGGCTCTGCTGGCGCGCGCTGCACGGGACGGGGTGGCCTCGGGAGCGACGCATTCCCACGCAACGTGCACTAACGCCACCGCAAGCACACGCCGCTCACACACACACACGCACACACGCACACACGCACACACACACAGACGCGCGCGGACGGACGGAGGCACTCGGGGAGACACTCGGGGGAGACGCACCTGCTCGTCTGCTGCAGCCTGCAGCAACAATACTAAGGCCTTGCGTGCCGGCTGCGGTGGTTTTTATGGAGCCGGGGTCCCTCCGGGTGCGCTCGCCTGTCCTGCCCGCCTGTCCGCGCCCCCCTCCCCTGTCCGGAGGCCCCCCCCCCCCACCCGCTCTGGCTGATGGTACACGGGGCCGGAGCTGCGTGGGGCGAGCCCCGTGCTAACGCCTGGCGAACGCCGGATAGGCCACCCCGCCATACACAGTAGTCTGGCGGGGAGGCCTGCCGGCGCCTGATCGCCTAACGAGCTCAGGGTAGGCCACCCCGCCATACTCAGGAGTCTGGCGGGGAGGCCTGCCGGCGCCTGATCGCCTAACGAGCTCAGGGTAGGCCACCCCGCCATACACAGGAGTCTGGCGGGGAGGCCTGCCAGCGCCTGATCGCCTAACGAGCTCGGGGTAGGCCATCCGCCGCGCAGCTGTGCGCGACCGTCGCTGGTTGTCTACCCTGAAAGGGGCTCTAGCGTTACCCAGTTCAATTTGAAGAATTTCCACGAAGTGGAGTAGTAAAATGACAATTACAATTCGTAAAATTACAAGCAGTACGCATCGACTTGAAATTCTATTGAGAGCATGAAAGGGTTATCGTAAATTTACAACATATTTACAACACGTTATTGATCTTCAAATATATTTTTCACAGTGTTGGCGTGTGATGAGCGATGGAACGCCTCTCTATCCGCTGTTGATAAAAATAACGTTGGCTGGCAGCTATTGTTTGCCGACGGTACGTGTCGTATCTTTCAGCAGGATAATCGTGTATCCCCTTAGAAAAAAAAAATACAATCTCAGGCGAGTCACTTCGAAAAATCATTGTACAGCCCCCAAAAAATCATTTAAAAAATCAAAAAAAAAATCAAAAAATCCGTTGACGCCCCTTTTTCCCAAAACTAAATTCCCAATTTATGAGCTCCCAAAATCTCCTAAAATCAAGTAGAAAGTTTCATAAAAATCCGAAAAATCGAGAACAAATGAACTCAAAACTGAGAAAAATGGGAACAAAACAAGAAAAAGCACAATTTTTTTTAAAGTAACATATTATTTCTTTTTTATCTCGTGAAAAATCAAAAGAAAAATCAAAATCAAAAATTTTAAAAAAATTCAAAATCAAAAATTAAAAAAAAAATCAAAAAAAAATCAAAAATCAAAAAAAAAATCATTGTACAAGTTTTATATGAGTGATCCCCCCCCCTCGATCTCAGCCACGCAACAAATTATACGGAGTGCCCCGTGTACCTCGCGGGTTCTTTTAACAGTGGTGCTCGGCGTGCTTCCATTCTCCCGCGGCCGGCGGGACGCACGTCCGAGCAGAGTCATATATATAGCAGAGCAGGGCAGACCGCGCCTCTCCAAGGGAAGTCCTTTTGTCACTTCTCCGCACGCTGCGGCAGACGCTGAGGAGCCTGATGCCCCGTCCCGTCCTGCCGCTCGCCCCGCCCCGCCCCGCCCCGCCCCGCCCCGCCCCGCCCCGCCCCGCCCCGCCCCGCCCCGCCCCGCCCCGCCCCGCCCCGCCCCGCCCCGCCCCGCCCCGCCCAGGTCAGGCCGAGTTTCGCAACGCTCGAGAGCGTGTGTGTGTGTGTGTGTATGTGTGTATGTGTGCGGTTTGGCCGCGCCGAGGTGAAGGCTCCTCAGAGGACGCGCGTGGAGCTGGTGGACGAGATGGGACAGCAGGGTGCGCCTCTCTTCTAGCCGGACGGCTGCGGTGACCGCGACCACCACTCCAGGCGTGGTGGGGCGGGGCGGGGCGGGGCGGGGCGGGGCGGGGCGGGGTTCGGCGGGGTAGGGCCCGGGGTCGCGCAAGCCTTTTTCGAAGCAGCCCGTCGCGTCGTCGGTTCGTTCCGTCACTCTGCACTGCAAGCCCCGCGCCTATATGAGAATGCCTGCGCTCCGCTACGCTACACGTCTATGATGACTGTATACACCATTTCATTTCAAGGAGTCACTGCCCTGTTGACTCGCATGTCTGCAGTAAAGCACCTGTGACTTGCACGTTTCCTGGACACGTCGCCGCGTCTCCTGCTCGGGGTGCTCCTCCGCGCACGGGGCGGGGCGGGGCGGGGGCGGGGCGGGGCGGGGCGGGGCGGGGCGGGGCGGGGCGGGGCGGGGCGGGGCGGGGCGGGGCGGGGCGGGGCGGGGCCAGGTCGATTAGCAGCGCGGGGGAAGTCCAGGCCGCGGCGCAGCGGCCGGAAGAGCAGCGGTGTGCGCCAGTGTGTCCGTCGTCCTGGCTGGCATGATTACTGTCTCTCGCGCCAGTCCCCGCCCCGCCCGGTCCCGCTCGGCTCCTCTCCAGGACGGCGGCGGCGGGTGGTGGGGCGGGGCGACCTTGGGGTGGCGCAGGAGCGGGCGCAGGCCAAGCGCCCCGCCCGCGGCCGGGCCGAGCCGAGCCGAGCGTGCCGTGCCTCCTCGTCTTGATGAATATGCTGATTCGTGCGAGCCGTTGGACACTATACAGATGGGGACAATGACCCCCGCGACGGAGCGGGGCGGGGCGGAGCGGGTGCACAGAGGATCTTGTTACCGTGCAACCCTGAAGTCATACTTCATGGTGCAGCCTAGGCGAGCCCGGGCCCAGCGCTGGCCCAGCAGCGCAGAGCAGTCGCCTGCTAGTCAACATCAGGACGGAGGTCTCGCATCACCACAACACAGAGATGAGTCACTCTCGCGCGCCTTTCCTTCGCCCGACATTTTATTCCGCTGTCCAAGGATGTCTGCCTTTTCGTGCACACTGCTTCGGCCGAGGCGTGGACTGTGGACCACTTCGACTATTCCATGTATACATCGGATATTACTTTTAAAATATTCCAAATATTCCTTCTATTCCAAAAATGTTCCATCTAACAGAATAGTATCCCACCTTTTACAAATACTCAAAAAATTATTCCAAAATATCCGAGCCGACACTTGGGAAAATTCAGTGGAATTTAAAATTAATTTTATGATAAAAAGAACTTTACCTAGTTTTCTAACCCAGGGACCCCGCGGGCTTAACTTCGGATAGATCGGACGGGATTCGGTTTTTCCCCGTCGTATAAGTCGAAACTTGAAAAAATTGCCTGCGGTAAGTAGAATTAGTTGCATACTTCGGCCTCTCAATTCAAATCGTTGCAAATTTAAAACTTTTCTTTCGAGAAAATTAAATTCAAGGCTTTTGCCGGTTTAGCTCCGGTGAGCTAGACACTTCGGCTAGTGGAATAATTGATAGTCTGGGCAACCTGCGGTAGTTTTCACGTCGCGCTGCGGCTAATTCTCCTGCCCTCCACTCCACTCTCACGCACCTCACCTCACCTCACCTCAGACCGAGCGGCTGAGTGCGGCCGGAGCACACTGCGAGCCCAGCCCCAGCCCGAACAGAGTTGCATAGCGCCCTCTCTCTCCTGCTCCTCCTGGCCCTGCCGCATGAGAGCGACAAGGACAGAGAGACGAAACTACTGTGCGGAATCACCCTGCAGCCAATCCCCGCGTGTCTCGTTGTCATGCTGCTGGCGGCGTTGCCAAACCCAAAGGAATCTGTTTCCGGCCGAGCGTGGCTTGGCGCGGGGCGGGGCGGGGCGGGGCGGGGCGGGGCGGGGCGGGGCGGGGCGGGGGCGGGGCGGGGCGGGGCGGGGCGGGGCGGGGCGGGGCGAGGCACTGGGTGCCCTGACCCTGGGCACGGCGATGTGGCTTAAGCACGCGGGGGAGAGGGAGGAGAGTAGAGCGAGGCACACAGTGGGCAGCAGGCCCGACTGGCACTGCAGAGCGTGCTCCTCGGGGAGTGCCGTATAGGTGCGAGAGAGGCAGAGCGAGGGGAGCGCTCTTCTGAACCAGTCTGCTGTCATATCAAACTTGCAGAGCACTGCTCGCAGCTGCTGCGCGCGCAGAAATCACGTGTGGTGGAGCGCGTGCGAGGGGGGAGGGGTGCCCAAACAAAATGCGTACAATGATTTTTTTTGTCTTTCTTTTAAAAAAAAATTTCTTTTTGAGTTTTTGTTTAATATTTTGAGGAAAATTTCTGACACGTTTTGATAAATTTTGATCTTTACCCTCCTATTTCTGACGTTTTTCTATTTTTCTCAGATTGTTATTCATTCTTTCTAAATTTTTCGGATTTTTCTGTATTTTTCTTCTTGTTTTGATTTTGATTTTTGTCATTTATTTTGCTATTTTTTAAACGTTGTTTTGTGGCCGTGCAATGATTTTTCGAAGTGATTCCCCGTGATATCCCCAATTGAGCGCGTGTGTCCTTGGCCGACAGACGGCAGCAGGGTCCTCCAGAGAGATTCGGGGACGCGACGTGAGGCGACGCAAGGCGACACGAGGCGCGACACTTCTTCAAAGTGCTCTCGTCCCAGAACAGCGATCTGCCGCCGGACGAGATTTATGGAGGCTCTCACAAGTGAGATCACGACGAGGTTGCACCTGGCCGCGGCGGCGAACATGGGCGACGAAGGCTGTTTATTTTATGCATTCTAGGATTCTAGTATAGCGTTTATCTTTTCTCCGCTTCTGATTGGAAAATGTTATTTTTGGAGCAGTGCAAAGACGCGGTTGAAAATAAAAAGTTTATTCATTTTTTATTCATTTTTATCAAGTCGAAAGGGGAAGACAATGCACGGAAGAAGGCAGGGCGGCTGGGGCCGCGCGGGGGTCGCGGAGATTGAGAGAGAGAGAGAGAGAGAAAGAGAGGGAGAGAGAGAGAGACAAATGTGTCTCCTCGGGGAATTCCCGCGCCGCTCCTGCGCCCGGACCAATAAACTTCGCGGCCTCTCTGAGGATCGCTGGCGGCCGGGCGCCCCTCTCCAGGGGGCTCGGGGGCCCCACCCCGCCCCGCCCCGCCCAGGGGCTCCAAGGACGTCCCCAGACGGGACACCCCAGTTAATTTCCGGCTCGTCCGGCCAGCCGGCCGGACATGGCTGCACGCAGGCGGACCGACGGACCGCCTCGCGCCTCGCCTCGGCGACGCTTTATTCGTCGAAGCGACACAGCATAATATACATTATTGCTGCACGACGGCGGGCAAATCAGAAACTAACGACGACGCAATTTTTATCTTTTTACGAATGTATCAGCCTGCTTTTCTCTCTCTCTCTCTCTCTCTCTGGAGGGTGCTGCAGTGAAACCTGAACGACCGTGACCCCCGCGAAGAAGGTACCCGTGCTAGCCGCAGCAGACACGTGCAGCGCACGTGCACCTCTGCGTAGGTACAAAGTAATCATCGCGCGATAATTCCCTCCTTGCGATAAAACTTCCCTCCTGCGATATTTCTTCCCTCCCATTTCTGCGTAGGTACAGCCAGTACAGCCCCGCGCCGAGCCGGAAGCTAATCGTGATCCAGTTCCAATTATTCCCCAGTGATGCAGCTGGACGAACGGCTCGCTCCGTTCCACTGCGCCGCGCCGCGGTCACGGCCGGTCACAATAATAAAGGATCCGCGGCTCGGCTCGGCTCGGCTCGGTACTGAGGATCGGCCACGCCCCCGACCCGACCCGACCCGAGGGACCTTGCAGCAGCGCGACCCGAGCTGCGCCGGGCCGATCCCACAAATCAGAGGAGCGCTGTCGCTGTCCTCGCTCTGTCTTTCTCACACTCGCATGGAGTGCGCCGTGCAGGTGCGAGAGACAGAGCGAGAAGAGCGCTCTCCTGCAGCATCGAGCCGCGGCCGGGCGGCGCAGCGGAGGTGCTTGCCAAACGCGGAGGACATGGGCCGTGCAGGGGAACAGATTGACCCCTATCTACCGCCCCGCCCCGCTACGCCCTCCCAAGAGGGCGTCAACGAGATGAAGCCGCCCCACTCCCCGCCCCACCCCGCCCCCTGCCTATAGCGCCTGCGGGGCACGGCCCGACACATTAATTTCACCCTAACCTACAGACACCAAAAATATTCTCGAACTGGATGGATCACACTCATAGAAAAATGACACTGTTGTGATAATGGACTCTGTTCCATGGGCGAAATTCGATTAAGCTAGTTTTCATTATCGAACAAAATGGCAAGATAAGAATAAATCTGGGGTTTGTTGCCATCCCACAAGTTTCCAAACCTCACATATAGCCTCTAGTTTTCGGTGTCGAATATTTGATACCAGCTCTCGAACTTTCCCCGTCGAACAGTCACCCCATCAGACATTTTTTTCCCGTTCACGTCAATGGGGATGGTACCACTGGGATTGGGGTCGTTACACACGGTCGCTTTTAGGCAGGTTCGCCTTTTGACCGGGACGGGAACATACCGCTCGATACCTTATACAACTGATTGTCATCTCTGTACCGTGAGCGCAGATGAGGCACATGTTAACACGTGACAATTCTCTGAAAATTCAGATAAGAATGCGAAGTGCGTTAATTTCCTTCCCTCAGGCATCAGTGTGTGCGGGGTCGGTGGTCGTGGCGGAGGGAGTTGTGTTCGGGTGCAGGCCGTGTAGGCTCACCGCAGCCCTCAACTCCCTCCTCGTTCTGTCTCTCACCAATGCGGTGTTTATCAGACACCCTCGCGAGCGTAGTTTAGTACTGGCCCGCTCCCCGCCCGCTCCCTACACTTTTATTTTTGGTGACTGACCTCCAAAGTAAACGCGCGCACATTGCAGTAAAAAGCTCAGTACTTTATTTTCATTGGTTGGCCAATGGCGCATACAGTACGTCGCGGCGAGAAATAGAACAATAATTTAAATAAAAACAATGATAAATAGTTCAGCATTATGTATGACAAAGACTAGTTACAAAAGTAATGGCTCTCCGGGTATGGCGGTGACGAGTGGTTCGACGGGGAGGTGCCGCGCAGAGCTCCGTGCTGGGCTGGGGTGCAGGGAGAGGGGGGCGAGGGGGGAGGGGAGGAGGGCGATGGCGAGGGTCAGAGCGGCAGCCTAGTAGGCCTGCGTGACGACGCAGCAGGCGACGCGCGCGCCGGCCGACCCCGTCTTGGTGGACTCCTCGGTGTTGCCGCGGCCCAGGTCGTCGGGCAGCGCGTGCACGACGATGGCCCTGCCCAGGGCGCCGTTGATGGCGTTGGCGTCCAGAGAGATCTGCGACGTGGCGAAGTCGACGGTGGACACGCCCTGGTCCGAGGCGACGATGTTGCCGAAGTCGCCGGCGTGCTGGGACGGGTCAGTCGGCGCGCCGTGGGGTACCTGGAGAGAGAGGGACAGGTTGGAGGAGGCGGCCGGCCGTCAGTGAAGGTACCGATCGTGCACGTGCATGATATGATCCGCACGACCCTCTCCCACCCGGTGGGCGTTGCACCGTGCCCGGGAGGTTGTCCGCACCACCAGCTCCCGCGTCTCCTTGGCTGCCTACCCTCCGGGCGCGGGTCGCGGGTCGCGCCAGGACCTCACCTTGAGCGGGTTGAAGTGGCCGCCCGCCGCCTTGCAGTTGTCCTCCAGCTTGCCGTCCTGGTGGAGGTGGAAGCCGTGCAGACCGGCGCCCAGGCCGTGCACCAGCCCGGACACGCGTACGGGCCCGCCCCGCTGGTGCTGCAGCAGCTCCACCTTCCCGCCGACTTAAAATAGATGAGGGAAAAACAAAAAAAAATATTAGGCTCCCTGCGGTGCGCGTTGCTGCTTGACCTTTCGGACTGGACCGCGACCGGGACCGGGGTGGTTACCTACCGGTGGATCCAGCGGCGGCCTGGAGGTCGCAGACTGCGGCCAGGATGGGCTGCAAAAGAGCAGAGGGTGCGAGAGCGTGAGGAGTCGTAAGCTGCACTTTTGTTCGACGTGGTCCTCGGGCCTCGGGCTGGCACGGGTAACGGGCAAGGGATGGCAGGAGAGGGCAGGGAACGCCAGGGAAGAGCAGGGCACGGTGGGGCGGTGCCGAGGGGGCAAGGCAACTCTGAATTTCGTTGCATTTTTTTTTTCTGAATTTTTGTAAATTTTCGAGAATTTTTCTGAATCCTTGTGAGTTTTTTTGTAAAAAACAATTATCAATATTTGCTTTAATTTTTCCAAAAAGCCTCTTGTGACTGTGAATTTTTTAACGAAATTTACAGCATTTTTTTTCTGAATTGCGGGGGGAGGAAGGGGGTGAACAAAAACTAGGTGGGGCGGGCTGGAAGGCTCTCTGAGCGGGGCAGGGCAGGGCTGGGCTGGGCAGGGTAGGGCAGGGAAGGGTAAGAACGAGCTGTACTTACCTGAGGAGAATGTTGAGGAGCTGCGGACGCCGCGGCCACCAGCGCGCCGAGCACGAGAACGGGGAACCTGTTCAGGGCAGGATATGAGGATGAGCCAAATCAGTCGCGGGTGGTCTGCATAAGCCGCGGCGAATTGCAATCCACGGTGTGATGGGTGCTTCTCTGCTTCGGAGTGTTTCTTTTTCTTTACTTTTTTTTTGACGCTTTGATTTGCTTTTCATATATATGACGTGGTGTTACTGCAGTCGTTGCAGAATCCTGCGACGCCGGTGATTCGGGATGCACCGCGCCAAGAGAAGCGCGGCTGCGACCTTCCGGCCGAGAGGTTGCGCAACGAAAGCGGCAACCGGTTTGGGTGGCTCTGCTCCGCTCTGCGGCCGGAGGTCACCCGCGCGCGGGGCACGGCGCAGGACGGAATGTGTGACCGAGCAGGACATCGATGTCGTCGCCGTCGTGGGAGGGGGGGAGGGGGTCTCACTTTAAAAAAAACATTGTACGGCCCCCCAAAAAAGTCATTTAAAAAATAGAAAAAGTCAAAATAAAATCAAGAAGAAAGATAACGAAAAATCCGAAAAATTGAGAACAAATAAATGAGCAAAAAACTAAACAAAAAATTGCAAAAGGCATGTATAGGAGGAAAAAGATCAAAATTTATCAAAAAGTGACAGAAATTTTTCTCTAAAAATCTAAAGAAATTTCAAAAACAAAAAAGTCAATTTTTTTCGTAAAAATTGATTTTTTTTTTTAAATTAAAAGTGAAAAAAAAAATCATTGTACACATTTTGTATGAGTGATCCCTCCCCCCCTCCCCCTTGGGTGCGTTGCGGTATGTCATCCGAATCCCAGTCGACATACCCCATAAGAAAATTATGATATCGATAAAATTCGAAATTGGAAAAAGAGCGTCAGATCTCGGACTTTCGCGCTCCCCGGACGTCTGATAGGCTGCAGTGCTGCCAGAAAAGCCTCAAAACGGCGGAGTAAAGCGGGCTGCTCCTGCGCATGCCCACTGGGCCACATACCTGTGCGAAGGTGTTGCCTAGTGGGCAGGCGCGGTTATACCCGCTACTCTTTTGAGTTTCGGGTACTTATCGCATCGCCTTCTTTTCTGGCAATAGAGTCCGGCTGCTGCATCCTCAGCTGCCAGTGTCCGCTGGAAGTGGCAAAAGTCACGAGGGTCGTGTCTGACGCCTCGAATTTAGGCAACACATTGGACTTGCCCCCACCACGCCCCCTTCTCGCTCTTCGAAGCAGTCACCGCTGCAGGGCGTCGTAGTCGTAACGATAAACGCCAAGAGAAAGGCGAAAAAACAAAACTTTAAATTGCAACTTTTTTTGTTTTTGTTTTTAAAATCATCCAGTGTTTTCTCATAAAGACTGCTTCGATAGCGGTGTAGAATTTTGATTTTGATTTTCGTTTCAGTGCGTTTCTTTTGGCGTTACATGTGTTTCCAGGAGTAGGCGAAATTTCCTTTAAGTATCCACGCCTACCAAGCGAACTCTTCGTGGGCATTTTTGCCTTCTTATCTGACAACACTGCCCGAAATGCGAGCTCTGATAGCTGGTCCTATTTTTCGCCCGGTGCAGACTTAAGACAAGACTTCAAAAAGACGTTTCTCATAAACATGAAAATATAAAAAAATAAAAATAAATGGTACGCGTCGGTCAAGCCAATATGGGGGAGGTCAGGGGCCGGGCTGATTACTGATTGCACCGCGCCGTTATCAGCAGGAGCCAGCCACGCCGGTCGGGACGGAGCGGCCCGGTACTCGCACGGGTAGCACCGCGGGGCCAGACCCAGTGGTACCGAGTACCGCAGTAGTGTACCCGTGCGGGTAGCACCGCGGGGCAAGACCCAGAGGTATCGAGTACCGCAGGAGTGTGCCCGTGCGGGTAGCACCGCGGGGCAAGACCCAGAGGTATCGAGTACCGCAGTAGTGTACCCGTGCGGGGAGCACCGCGGGGCAAGACCCAGAGGTATCGAGTACCGCAGGGGTGTGCCCGTGCGGGAAGTACCAGCACCAGTGGACCCGCAGGCCGCAGGACCGCTAAATCTAGCTCGAGGCGGGCACACCATGCCCGGCGGCCCCATCAGCACTCTTGCAGACTGTTGTGCACTGTACAGTACACCACCGTCCCGCGTATCTCACAGAAGCCGTTTAGCTTACGGCAAACAAACGCCCATGTCGGCGCTGGAGATGCTGCTACTGCTGCCGCTGGACTCACCTGAGGGAGTTCATGGTGACTGTGTTGACCGGAGGAGTGTTTACGCTCAACTGTGGTGCTACCTGCCCGGTCCGCGACTCGCCACCTATGCAGTGCCCACCGTCAACCGCGCCCTGCCCCGCCCCGCCCCGCCCCGCCCCGCCCCGCCCCGCCCCGCCCCGCCCCGCCCCGCCCCGCCTCGCAGCAGCCCGCTCGGAACCAGTTCGCCGCATCAGCGAGCAAAACATTGCGGCCCCGCTCCGGGGCTCCGACGACAAGCGAGCAGCAGGCGCGAGGGGCGGCGGGGGCTCATCCGAGGGGCCCCACAAGGCCCCAGCAGAGAGAACGAGCGGCCAGGAGGGGCGGGGTGGGGCGGGGCGGGGCGGGAGGGGCACAGAATGGCCACTAAGCGGGCGAGCTCATCTATCTTCCAGGTCTTTGGAATAAAACGAATAAGTCAGCGAAGCGGGAGAAACATTGCCTGGCATTGCACACTGACCGGCCGACCTCAAGCACCACACATCCACCTCCATTTCACGACGCGAACTCAGTGTTTTCGCTCGGGGCCCTCTGCTGATTTTTCCTCTGATTTTATCTCGGTTCGTTTACATCGTCTGCTTCTATCCGTCCCCGTGACCGTATGCCGTTGTCCTGAGCACGCGTCTGGGCGGTGCGCGTGTGTAAACGCCTCTATAGGGAATGATAATTGGATGATACGACCTGCCCGCCCAACCAGGCGACGAATTTTTTCTTCAAATAAAACTTGGTTTTACCTCGGATGTACCCTTCGAAGACGCGCACGCGTGTGTGCCATGGAGTGATATGAGAGGATGAGCGATGCGACTTCCGGCAGCTTCCGGCTCCGGCCTGCAGCGCGGGACAGCAGCGCGCTCCCCGCTCGCCGTACGCGACGGACGTCAAGGACAGGCCGGGCCGCCTGCCGCCTGCGTCCGTCCTTGTCGCACCTATGGCGATGCCCTATGTCGGGAATGGCAGGGCCCCATCAGTGCGACAAGGACGGAGGCGCGAGAGAGGTCTTCGGAATCCGACGGCTGACTTGTCCGCAGCGGCAGCCCGGTCCGGCCCGGTCCGGCGGGGGTATGGGTCTGTGGGTCAGTGGTCCTCCTCCACGGAAAAACCGAGTGCAAATCCAATGGGCAAGAGGGAGAGACTTTACGTTCATCGCACACAAAGTTCTAAATTTGTTGATCTGCGTCCAAGTTCAATGACCCCTTAAATTGACCGGCGTCGGCGGCGCCCTGCTCTGCTGTGATGACCCCGCAGGCTACGGGCACATCGCGCCCAAGACGGTGACCGGCAAGGTGGTGACCATCTTCTACGCCATCCTGGGGATCCCGCTCATGCTGCTGTGCCTGTCCAACATCGGCGAGGTGATGGCGCAGTCCTTCCGGTTTCTGTACTGGCGGGTGTGCTGCTACGTCTGCACCCGCAAGCCGCAGCCCCCGCAGCGCCGCGGCCCGCGCATCGCCAGGTGAATTGAATTGAATTGAAAATAGTTTATTGGTCCAAATTAAAAGGACTTAAGAGTCCCGCTACAAATGTATAGACCTGCGTGAGCAAAGAAGAGAGTAAGCTAGTTTAGCAAACACGATTGCTACTAAGGTCGCAGCAAAAATAATTTAGCCAGCACTGTAAACTTTTTTTGTTATTCCTGCAAACTTTTTGCAACAAAAAAAAGCTTTAACATGTTCTCTGAGCAACAATTTTGCAGAAACGGCAAAAAGTTTGCAGAAATGGCAAAAAAGTTTCGAGTTTTGGCTAAATTATTTTTCTGGGACCATTGTAGCAAACGTGTTTTATAAACTAGTCCACCCCCAGTTTTTTTTTCGGGGTGAGTATACTGGTGGGAGATCCCGATGTCTCTCACGGGCAGGTGATGAAATTTAATTTTCCTGTTTTAAAAAAAACCAGTGAGCGTGTGACAGAGCGAAAACGCCTGAATTAGAAATTCACAGACCGACAAGCAGTTACTCAATTTTGAAGTCTCCGGAGTGCTCCCATGGCCTGTTCTGCTTGCCCCCCCAGGTCGCGGCCATCCTCGCGGTCCAACCGCATGGCGTCCTTCCGGCGCTCGGGCCGCGTGTCCACCCGGTCGGCCGACGCCGTCCTGCACGCGCAGCACGACCCCATGCGCACCTCCCACTCCGACACCGAGTGCAGGTCCGTGCTCACCGGTGGCTCAAACCGAGGGGGAAACAACTCTGAATTTTGGTGAACTAATTTTCTGAATTTTCCTAAATTTTTGTGAATTTTTTTTTTTTCAAAATATTTTTGATTTTTTTTCTTCACGTTTTTTAAAATTGCGAGGTGTACAAAAATTTCAGAGTTGTTTCTCTCTCGCTCAAATAATGGAGTAGAGCGGGTTGCATCTGCGCCTGCCCCCGCCCTCGCACCTGTGCTTGAGCGTTGCCTACTAGTCGGGCGCAAATGACGGCTGCTCAGCTCCACTTTGTGTTTCGGCTGCTCATTGCCTACCGGTGTTGTCAGAAAAGTAGGCGAATCCTCCCGCCCAGCTGAGTGCAGCGGTCGGCGTATTCACGCCTCGCCTGCCCTCTGTAGTAGGCAACATCACCTGTGCAGAGGAGCGGTGCCTAGCAGCAGGCAGGCGTGAATCACGACCGCTCCACGCAGCTGCGAGTGGGGAGTGTCTTGACTTCTTTTCTGGAAACACTCGCACCCTATGCCATCATGCTGCCGCGGCGACACGACCTCCGATGACCTCTCTCTCAACTCTGTCGCATTTCTCTCCGTTATCAGGTACCCGGACGAGGAGCGGGACGTCGGCTACCGCGGGGCCCGCGGGGCGTCGCTGGGTCCGCCGGCCAGGCCCGGGCCCCGGGGCTACCAGGACATGGACGTCGAGCGCATGGCCCCAGGTGAGCCGGCCGCCTTCATCGGAAAACTACTATTCCAGTTCGTGGCGCGGTTTGCGTAACGCGGCGAGGCCTCGTTACACTGAGGCGGTTGCAAAAATCGCGTCGGCGATAAAACGGTTCGCGGGCGCGGGTGGCCCGTTCTAGTGTTTTGTGTATTATTTCCAAGAAGACAAGGCGAGCGCCGCCGCCGGCCGGCGGATCGTAGACATCCTGAAACACTCGCTAGAGTAAGCCTGTCGCGTTATCAACAGGTGGCGGGGCCCCCGGGTCCGGTCCCGTGCTCTTCAACAAGTACGCCCTCGACAGGGAGGAGTCTGGCAGAGGTAACGCAGCCCTCCACCCCCTCAGCACTCCCCTTCGCTCTTCTCTATCGCTTCCTCTACATCGTTGTGCTGTGGATCTAAAGTTCATGAAAATAGCCTCTGCACGAGCTCTCCCCAAAACTACTCTTTTCCCGCCGAGCAAAATCTCCAGCCGACTTGTTCCGAAGATCGCTCTCGTGCCTCCGTCCTCGTCGCACTCATGGCAGAGCCCCGTGAGTACGACAAGGACGGAGGCGCGAGAGCGATCTTCGGAATCAGGCGGCTGGGTGCGAGCGCCTCGCCTATCGTCCTCGTGCTAGGTGTGTCCTTGTTTTCAGCCCGGGACGGGCAGCGCCGCCTGCGCGCGCAGTCCGTGGGACGCGAGGGGCGTCGTCGGGGACCCTCTATGCCCGGGGGCTCCCTGCCGCGGCAGCACCGCATGCACGACTACCACCGGGGACCGCCCGGGCCCGGGCCCGGACCCGCGCCCACGAAGAGCTCGCAGAGGGGCGGCGGATACGGTGAGCCGAGCTGAGCAAGCCTCAAGAGTGAGACTGCCACACACTTGCTAGCGAGGGGAAACAACTCTGAAATTTGTTCACTCCTCGTAATTCTGAAAAAAATCAAGTGAAAATAAAACAAGAAATTCAAAGTAACAAAAAAACAAATACAAAATTTAGGAAAGCTTGAAGCAAGAATGGCCAAAAAAAAAAATTGAAAAAAATTCACAAAATGTGTTACCAAAATTCATAGTTGTTTCGGAGGGGGAACAGCTCTGAAATATAACACCTCGTAACTCAGAAAACTTCATAAAAATTCAAAAGGTTTCAATAAAATTCAGAAAAATTCTTAAAAAAAAAAAAAAACAACCAGAAAAATTCTCAGAATTAAAAAATAAAAATTTACAACAAAGTCACAAAAATTCACGAAAGTTCACAAAAGTTGTACACCAAAATACAGAGTTGTTTATCCCTCGCTTTCTATGATTGATTTTCTTTTTTATTGAGAAGTATGTAGTAGAGAGCCGCTCACTTCAGTTTACGGTGTGTTGCCTGGCTATAAACCTGATGGACATTTTTTGTGTGAAAAGTGGAGCACGCGTGTATGACAATCACACAGTTAGTAAGGCGACGGCTCGTCACGTCACGCAGGCCCTGCCTACGCCACGCACCCGCGCCGTCACCACGCGGAGCTGGCGCCGGCGGCGCGCATCATGTCGCCCATGGGCTTCGGCATCAACCGCAACCTGTTCCGCTCCATGGGCCCGGAGGACGTCCTGGACATGGACATGGACGACATGGGGTGGGACGCGGGCAGCGGCGTGGGGCCCGGGCCGGGCGGGCCCGGACGCCTGCGCCCCGTACCCATCTGGCTCTGCGTCTTCCTCGTCGTCAGCTACATCTTCGGCGGCGCCTTCCTCTTCGCCGAGTGGGAGCAGTGGGACTTCCTGGACTCGGCCTACTTCTGCTTCATCACGCTCACCACCATCGGCTTCGGCGACTTCGTGCCGGCGCAGCGCGTGACGGGCAACGCGCACGTGTCCATAGCGCTCTGCTCGCTGTACCTGCTGTTCGGCATCGCGCTGCTCGCCATGAGCTTCAACCTGGTGCAGGAGGAGGTCATCAACTCGGTGCGCGCCGTGGCGCGCCGCCTGGGCATCATCAAGGCCGACCCCGAGGACGAGGACTAGCCGGCGGGCCGGTGAGCGGGCCCGCCAGTAAGCGGTCCGTTAAGCGGTCCGTTAATCGGTGGACCCCGAGGACGGCCAGCCGGCGGGCCGGTGAGCGGGCCGGTGAGCGGGCCGGTGAGCCCGGCAGGGAGTGGCCTGCCCTGCGGCCGTATCACCGCCGAGCACCCGTCTGCTGCTGCGCATTGACCTCTGGTAATCAAGCTGACAAAGCTCGGGTCGCACCGGGCCGGGCCAGCGACCGGCTGCCGTGGTGTGGTGAGCCCGGCCCAGCCGCTGTTTAGTGAAACAATATTCAGCATCTGTGATCTCCAGTGGTGAGCGAAACGGTGCGCCCCCACCCCCTTCTCCATCCAGCGACGCAGGGCGACGCACTGTCCTCGTAGAAATCTTTCAATTTTTTTTCCCCGGGGGCCAAGCAGTGCATCCTCAGGATGCGGAAGCAATCCCGGCCTGAGCCGCGCGGGGCAGTGCGGGGCGTCGCGGGGCGTCGCGGGGCGCGGGGGCCGCCGCCGGTCCCTTCGTTACCATGGCGACCGTGTCACCGAATGTGATGGCACATGTGTGTCCACCCTGCCCTTCCCGTATCAAAAGCGACAACGGCCTTGCTTATATAAAGAGGGGTCCCCCCGGGTCCGGGGAACATTCGTTCGCGAAACTTCCTGCGGCGATGATGTACTGCAAAATCTTAGCGGTGAGTACGGAAACGCGTGGTCAGTTTCGCGGCCTGCATCATCTGTTGGCAGGATCTTTAAACGCCGCCCGTCTGTCCCGCACACCTGCAGGTGGCTCTGCTGCTGGCGGCCTCATGCCAGGCCCGGCCCAAGTGGTCGGACGCGCGGCCCACCTGGCCCTGGGCTCCGAGCGCCGCGAGCGGACCGAGCAGCAGCACCTGGGCGACAACCGTCGTGGATGACGCGGTCCCCGTCGCCGGACAGGTGCACCACGGCCACGCCTGGTCCGCCGTCGACGACGACCAGGTCGGCAGCTCCTCCAGCCAGTGGGTCGGCCACGGCCAGCAGCGGGGCTGGAGTGCCGTCGGCCAGCCGAGAGCGCGCGGTGCGTCCGACGGCTCCTGGGCCGGCTCAGGAAGCGTCCGCGGACTCCAACAGTGGGGAGGCGCCGTGCAGCAGACCAGCACCGGCTCCTGGGACACCGCCGATGACGTCAACCACCCCTGGGCCGCCAACAACCGCTTCAACAGCCGCGTGAGCGGTAGCGTCAGCGGCGTGAACCACCCCGTCAACCAGGCCAGCAAGAACAACGGCTGGGCGGGCGCCGGACACGGACACTCCTGGAGCGGCAGCGAAGTGCAGGGCCAGTCTGTCGTGAATCGGGCCGACCGTTGGGGCTGGGGCCAAGGGGTCCCTCACCAGAGAAGCCAAGGCGTCAACCAGGCCAGCGTCAGCTTCTGGGGACAGAGTGACAACCACGGCGTCAACCAGGCCGGCAGCAGCTGGGGACAGGGACAGAGTGGCAACCACGGCGTCTATCAGGCGGGCAGCAGCTGGGGACAGGGACAGAGTGACAACCACGGCGTCAACGAGGCCAGCGGCAGCTTTTGGGGACAGAGTTATAACCACGGCGTCAACCAGGCCAGCAGCAGCTGGGGTCAGGGACAGAGTGACAACCACGGCGTCAACCAGGCCAGCGGCAGCTTCTGGGGACAGGGTAACAACCACGGCGTCAACCAGGCCGGCAGCAGCTGGGGTCAGGGACAGAGTGACAACCACGGCGTCAACCAGGCCGGCAGCAGCTGGGGGCAGGGAAAACAATCCGTTAACCAGGATGTGCACCACAGTGGGAACCAGGAGGGAGGAAACCATGGCAGTTGGGGCCAAAGACAGGGCGGCCGCGGCAGCTGGGGACTGGGCCAGAAGCACCAGGGCGACCAGCAAGACCTGGGAGTGGCCAGCCGGAGCGGACAGGTCCACAAGGGAGTTCACCCTGCCGGCGCCGTCCCCATCGCTGCCGGCCACGGCCCCGTCTCCCCGGTCCCCGTTGACAGCGGCAGGCACCATGCTGTTCACGTGCACGACGACAGCCAGGACTCCGGCGAGCACGAGTCTGCCTCTGCTGTCGGCCATCACGAGCCCCACCATCACTGGGACTCCGACGAAGAGCACGTTCTGAAGTACTAGTAATTTTCAAACCCTTAATAAATGCATTTTTATACTGACCAAGCACTGTACACTCGCTTTGGATGCTTTTCTTTATTTCCTCAAGCGTCATCAGACACATAAGTTACGTTATCGTATATCTCATTTCGTAACGCCGTCCATACTCCCGGCTGGGGGAGACTTTAATATCGGCTATACTCCGATGCGTGATCAGGATTCTGAAGCGGATTGGATGAAGTAAAAACGATAGAAGCAAACTGAGCAAAATATGAGTAAAGCTATTCACACGCATGACTGAAGTATGAATGATGATTGGAGTTCTTTCAACTATATTAAAGAGTTTGAAAGGTGATAAGATGAAGTATTACTCTCATTTGTTTTTCAAAATAAATAAATAACAGATTTATTGATTAAATAAAATAATACAAGAATAATAACTTAAACTCTCCTTGAAGAAAAAATCAATTCGGAAGTACATAACGAGACAGTCTCACTGCTCTGTAAATTGATTAACGTGCACACTATACATAAGAACTATGCGCACATCAAAAGAGCGTCATACAGAGTAACTGAATTAATGTAGGAAATGGTGTATTGGACTATTTCCTAAAATTCTAGCCAGCTCCACTACATATTGAATACAATCAAGGTCGAAAAAACAGAAGGCCCAATCGCACGCGAGACTTGAGAGTGCGTTGGGTTGCCTAAGCTGACGGCGCCTTACCAGACGTCACACGCCTCCGGGGCGCAAAAAGAGCAACAGTTGAAAAGCAAAGTACAATTCCGTGCCTAATATCTTATCACTATAAATACAATATACAGTCTTAAAGGTGTGATTTTTTTAAAAAATATTATGTTTTATAACACCTTGAATCATTTAAATTAAATAAATAAATAAATTACTGATAAATTACAATTTGAGCAGGGCGAGAATATAAGACCTGGCCCACGCAAGTGGACCTCCTATAGGGATGAAAAAATTTCATTTACGATGTACAATAGAATACATTTAAGTTTAGTCTCGTTGACTAGAGAATAAGGACCACTTACGCATCCCCGGCGGCAGGTGGCCAACCCTGCCGTTCCACAACAACGCGACGGCTTTCGGGTGTAATACTTTGATAGAGCTAATGAGCACGTGGGTGCACATCACGCTTCGCGCCGTGCACTCACTTCTTCCAGATAATACTATTAAACACACACACCACCGAGGGGGAAATAACCTCGGACTTTGGTGTACACAACTAATTCAACAAATTCAGTCTAATTCAAACAAATTCAAGCCAATTCAACCTAATTCAAATCTAATCTCAATTCAAGTCAAGCCAATTCAAGCCAAATCCAAACCCAATTCAAGACAATTCAAACCCAGTTCAAGCCAATTCCCACACTAAATCAGTCGAATGCATAGGCAATTCAAGGCAATTCACAGCCAATTCAGGACAATCCACAGCCAATTCAAGGCAATTCACACCCAATTCACGAAATTTGTACTCCAAATTCAGCGGTTATTTCCCGCTCGCACACCACACATTCCCTAGGATGTGGCTAGGAGAAGGGGGCTCCATACAGTCTTTTGTGAAGAGAAGGATCGCTTCCAAATTCATGGCACATCTTGGTAAAGGGATTATCACGATCAACACACACTGTCGCACACACACACACTAACTAGCACAGCGGGCAAAGGGGCACAGTGTCGTGTGACAGCCGAAGCCGAGTCCACACACGTGCACGTTACTCGAGTCCAGCACGATGTGCTCCCGGTGCGTGGTGCAGTTGTAGCGGACCTTGGAGGAGTCGCAGGCGCAGGCGCGGGGCGCGTCGCACCGGGACCAGAACACCAGGGGTTCGTTTGTGCCGCAGTCGTCGTCCTCGTTCGGGTTGTCGTCGCAGACGGAGTTCAGGATGGTGACGGTGCTGTCGTGGATGGGCACCTCCAGCACCTCGTGGCGCGCGTGGCAGAGGGAGTTCTGCGTGAAGCTGCGCTTGTAGAGCAGTGCGGGGCGGGGCAGCAGCCTGTACCGGTCGACGTGTTCCTGCTTCTCCAGGAGCACCAGCTCGTCCACGCGGCTGCAGAGGCAATTGAACGTTGTCACGTTCAAGGATTCCTATGGGCGCGAGGAAAAAGATGAATTAAGCCAGGTCCTCGCTCAAAGAAACTTTCTATTTTTATTTTCAATTGATTTTTTTACCCAAGTTATTTGCAGTTTTGAGCTCTACTTACCATTAAATTCTCCGAGAACACTTGGCAAATATCACGAAACTTGTTGAGCGTTTCGGGGCTGTAGTTCAAGTTCTGGTGATGATGTCTATGTTTGGTGGAGGCCGGGGCCGCGGCCGCCAGCCTCCACGCGAGGACGGCGACGAGGACCGCGGCGGACGATGTGAGCGGCATGGTGGACTCAAACGTTGTGAGGCGTCTGCTTGGTGTGCCCAGCCACCACACCGCGGTTTTTGTAGAAGAAGAATGAGTGAACTACTGCGACCGCGCCGCCCCGGGGCCGCTCCGCCGGGCCCGGGCCCGGGCCCCACCCGCGGCCGCCCAGGCCCGGGGACCCGCCGTGCGGCCGCGCCGGGCGGGTGGGCCTGCCCGCGCTGCACTCCTGGGCGCGGCCGCCCCGCCCCGCCCCGCCCCGCCCCGCCTCACCCCGCCCCTACCGGGGCAGTACCTTATCTTGGTGATTCCCATTGGTGCTCTCCCCAGGTGCAACCCCCGGCCACGAGCCGGCCACTACTGAGCTCTGATAATTAGGGAATAAAGATGTCACGAGATCACTGATAACAAGCACCTAGTTTTAAACATCCCACCGGCGATAGTGCTGCTCTGTGGTCGTGACGACTGACTGTCTTTAACTCTTCGTCAAATACTGGCTATTAAAATTACATCTCACGACGTCAGCTCAGCCCCCCCCCCCCCTCCCCCCGTGCGGGCTACTATATTTTTCTTTTCCGCAATGGAGGCAGCGCCCCTCTTGGATGTATCTTACAAAGCCAAGCCGGGGTGCAGCGTTGCAGCCCCCCACTCCACCCACCACCTCAGCTCAGAGGCTAGGTCGTTTTCTTTACTTTTCTTCCCCAAGACAGAGTGCTTTAGCACGTGATATTACTGTCAAGACGGAAAATCCAACGCTCTTTGTTAGCAAAAATTACTGAGCGTTTTGATCCGCAAATGTATATTTTTTGCTGCACATAGGAAGGGGATGGCAGCCCAACAAGGTAGTCTCCCCCCCACCCCCCACCCCACCAGGCGGTGCAATTTGTATGAATGGAACAGCGAAGAACGGAACGGATAGGGGAAAGGAAATATTGTATTGCTGCCGGCTGAATCACGTCATCGCCAGCCAATCGGAGGGCGTCTCTCAGCCGGCCCGGGTGAGAAGTCGCGGAGCGCGATCCCATTGGCCCGGCTGAGAAGGCAAGGAGGAAAGAGAAAGAGAAAGAGAGTGAGAGAAACAGACAGAAAGAGAGAGATAGAGAGTTTTCTTTTTTATATTTTAAAACGGATGGATCAATTAAAGAGAGTGAGAGAGAGAGAGAGAGAGAGAGAGAGAGAGAGAGAGAGAGAGAGAGAGAGAGAGAGAGAGAGAGAGAGAGAGAGAGAGGGGGGGGGGAGAGACAGACAGACAGACTGACAGACAGACAGACAGACAGACAGACAGACAGACAGACAGACAGACAGACAGACAGACAGACAGACAGACAGACAGACAGACAGACAGACAGACAGACAGACAGACAGACAGACAGACATAGTGGGAGAAAGAGTGAGGATGTAGGAGGGGGGTCGCCATCGCCACCCTGCTGCACTTGTGGGGAAACCCCATGACATCACCGCCCTCCTTGTGCTCCGGGAGAGGGGGTTAGGGGGGAGGAGAGGGGGGGCAAGAAAGCGGATGGAAGAAATTTGGCGGTTGCGCTGCAGCTTAAGCCCTGCTGCTATCTTCACCTCGCCGGCGGGCCCTTCTCCAGCATGCTCGGAGCATTGAGTCAGCAGTATCGGGCCGGACGCTGCTATCACATATTACAGCATTTATATTTAAAGCAAAGTTTGGCTTGCAGCTGCAACCCCCCCCCCCTTCCCCCCTCGACCCCTATGACATCACTTACGCTGCTGAGCACCCAGTTGGCGACCACTTGCAACAGGGTGTAATCCAGTACACTCTAGGAGTCACTCGGATATCTTACTGAAAATACTCCAAATATTTCTTATATTCCCAAAATATCCCATATAATAAAATAAAGCTCCGTATATTTTAAATACTGGCAATTTTTACAAAATTCCGTGTATTTTAAAATTAATTTATAAAAACGAAAGAAATGAAAACAAAAATTGAGGCAACTTACCCATCCGCGCAAGTCGAACCCCGCCCCCACCATCAGTGCGCCGACGCTCTACCTATTGTTCTGCACAGCTGGTGAAAATATAGAACTTTCATCTTAAACATGACTGCGCTGTTCTCCAAAACGTTTTCGTCAGCTTTCAATATGCTGCTCACCAAACAGCAAGTGCGCCCCCCTCCCCCCAAAAAAGGAAAAAAATATCTAGCTTAAAAAAATGCTTTTGGGTCGAAACTTAAAAATAATCCGGGAGCCGTGTAAAGTCTTATTTATGTAAGTTCCAACCGCTGTGCACCTCAACTGGTCCCCCAAACAGTTTTTGCCAAGTAGCTTTATTGCCTTAAGTCCCAACCGCAGAGAACCTCAACTGGTCCTGAAAAAAGTTTCGCCAGCTTTTGATATGTTGTTCGCCAGGCTTTTTATACGTCTAAAAAGTGTATTTTGCAGTAAATTTTTTTTAAAAGTCGAAACTTAAAAAAATCCCAGGCGCTAAGAAGTCTATTTTGGCTAAGTCCCAGTGCACCTCGACTCGTCCTCAAAAAAGTTTTTGTCAGCTTTCGATGTGTTGTTCGCCAGGCTTAAAAACGCCCAAAAATGTATATCTTGCAGACAAAAATTTTCGAGCCGACACTGGATATTTTTCGTTGTTTGGAATATTTGTAATAGCTGCAGTACCGCTGACATAGGACCACTCCTATGACATTCTACAAGTTTTCTTTTTTATCAAAATTCAAATATTCCATATATTCCAAAATAAATTCTAAATATTTTTATAGAATGTATTGGAATATATTCCATAGACACCTAAAAGTCGAAATGGCTAACCCCTAGATTCCGCTGTAGTGAAGGGGCGTAGGGGCGTCCCAAATGTATACACCTTAAGGCGTAAGTGAAAGTTTTAACTATTTTCTAAATTTAAAAAAAGAACTCTTTATTTAAGGCGATCGTCAAATGACAACGTATTGATCCCATAGAGGGCGTTATAAATTAAAATTCACACAGCACTCGAAACATTCTCATTCACTCTCGTATGTACAAGGTTTGATAAAATAAGTTAAGCACTCATACAACCATTCACTCTCACATCACGCACAGCCACTCAGGCGCAAAACGAAACCGCGCGTTGATCGAATCGACAAATCAACGTATGAACGGGTGACAGCTCTCGGAAACGATTCAACTTTTAGTTCCAGTTCCCTTCCCGAGCGTTGCCACCCGCGTGCGATGTCGACAGAGGCAGGGGTGCTACTCCACGGCGATCCTCTTGGGGCGGATGCGGGCGCCGTAGGGAATGCGCCCAGGTTTGACGTCGGGGACGTGCACCGAGTTGGGCTGCCTCCTGAAGGGCGTCACCAGGCTGGGGTCCGACGAGTAGGTCCCAGCCTCCTCCCGGATCACGGTCTGCTGCAGGTCGTCGGCGTCGTCCTGGAACGGGCGCAAGCTCGTCACATAGAGAAGAGAAGAAACCACGACGGTTGCCTACGTCTTCGCGAGAATGAGTGAGGGTGCCCCCACAATGAACTCATTGAGAGACGACGACGCAACGAAAATGTGCGTACCAAGACTTTTATATTTCCGCACCCCGTGCTCTTGCGCGGTCTCTGGGTAGGCCACCAACTTCACACACGTGTTCGGCGGGTCGGCCTACCCAGTGTCTCGCAGGGGCTATCACCTCGGAAATAAGGTCCATTGCCATTGTGGGGACGCCTTGAGGCACCTACCTCCTGGCTCGCGGTGGCCTGCGGTCTGGGCGTCACCGCGGACCCGGACTGCGTGGTGGAGGACGTCCTGCTCGGAGCGGGGGCGTCATCGTATTCCTCGCCGTCATCGTCGTCGTCGTCGTCGTTACCCTCGCGGCCGGCGTCAGCGTCGTCCTGAGAGCGAATGTCGCCGCGTACAGGCGAGCTGGCCGTGGGCTGCGGGGGCGCCACCGTGAACAGCGTCACCGTGGAGGCCGATGGCGACGGCTCCTGCAACGGGGAGGACGGCGTCGTCGTCAGACAGACGGGAACGCGGGGCCGGGGCGGGGAGGGTGGGGCGGGGTGGGGCTGAGCGTTTTGAGCGGGGTCGCTGAGCGCGGGACACGAGGGGTCCTTCACTATAAATTCAAGCGTACATCAATTTTGCTAATTTTTCTGGGTTTTCGTTATTTTCCTTGATTTTTACTGATTATTTTTTGTACTTTTTTCTCATTTTTTTTCACTTTTCAGATTTTGTTTTAGTGTACACTTATTTTTTTTTTGACTGAAGGACCCCTCGGCGATGCCTCCCTCACGCACACACACGCGCACACACACAAATTCACACACGCACACACGCACACACACGCACGCACACGAGCTGCTCCTACTGACCTGGGTCAAGGAAGAGTCGGGCCGCTGCAGGCTGGGTCTGAAACAAGCGGGTCATCGTTATATACACCTTTTGGTTTCCTCCACGAGGCGATGCTCGGCGCTTTAGGCTCGGCAGGGCCAGGCCTCGGCCAGGCCCGCGCCGTCGGCGACTCGGCGCGACGCTCCTCGTCGAAAGTTTTCTGCCCCTCACTCGCTCCCCGTCTCGCCTCGCGTCCAGGGATGGCGATGGCGATGCGGTCGAAGCGGGAGAGCGCGCGAGGACGAGAGTGCGTTGGCGGTCGGGAGAGGCGCAGGGAGGGAGGGAGGGGGGGGAGAGAGAGAGAGAGAGAGAGAGAGAGAGAGAGAGAGAGAGAGAGAGAGAGAGAGAGAGAGAGAGAGAGAGAGAGAGAGAGAGAGAGAGAGAAAGAAAGCCGGAGGCTGCGTAGCGTACGTGCCGCATGCGTTGCCTCCATCTTTGGGCCGGCGAGAGCCGCCGCCGCAAGACCAAAGACATAATAGAAAGACGGACTCAGCCGCTCAAAGTTGCCAAGTCGTACAGACAGACAGGAAGATGTATCTTACCTGGGAGCGTCCTCGGACACTTCGTGGTCCTGCACACTCTTCTGGTAGGACTGCTCGTCGAAGTCGAAGCTCTGGTACTGCGGGTGCAGGTGGTGGTGCAGCTGCTGGGCCTGCGCCTGCACCTGCGCCTGCAGCTGCTGGTGCAGGTGCTGCTGCTGCAGCTGCTGCAGGTGCTGCTGCTGCTGCTGCTGCAGGATCAGGTGCTGGTGGTCTGCGGTCAGAGTGTCGCCGGTGAGGCCTGCGGCGCCGCGGCCGGGCGGAGACAAAAGTGAAAGAGTGAGTGAGATGGGCCAGATGAGCGCCGCCTGATCTCCTCCCCGGAGCAAGCGGGGCGGAGCGAAATGAGCTCCTCTCAGAGAAGGTGAGAGGAAAAGAGAGAAAGGCCGTTCGGGCGATGGCGACGAGTGCCAGTCCTGAGGTGAAAACTCAGAAATTTTTGTACGCCTCGTAATTCAGGAAAATTCATCAGAAAATTTAAAAGAGAAAAAATAGTAAAATTTTCAAAAGTTCACTTAAGTTTACAAAAATTCATGAAAATTCATGAAAAACTCAGGAAAATTTACAATACTTAAAATAATATCAAGGTGAAAATTTACAAAGAATTCTCGTAACGAAAATTCACGATAATTTACAAAAATTTACAGAATGTGTACTCCAAAGTTCGGAGTTATTTTCCCCTCGGCTAGTCCAAGCCATCCGTCCTGAGAGAGGGACAGCGCCTGGTAGGAGGGCAGCACTCATTGTGCAGTACACCTCGGCTGAGCGGGTGGCCTGCTCGACGTGCTCAGAGGATACTGACCGGGGTGCATGATGTGCACCTGCGGATGCACGTCCTGCGAGAGGCCCTGCAGGCCCTGCAGGGGGAAGCCGTTCAGCAGGTGGAACAGATCCTGCGGGGACAGAGTGGGTCCCACGGACATGAAGCCGTGACCCGGCTGGGAGGCGACGGCGCCGTACTGGGGGTCGATGCTGCGACAGAGCAAACACACGTGCGGTTATTCCCCTGGCCTGCCATGGGTTTGGCCTAGGTCGGGGCCGGGCCCGCGAGCCCTGTAGACTGATTCAAAAGGCGCTCTCCTCGCTCTGACTCTCTCGCACCTGTATGGCGCACCCAATGAGTGCGAGAGAGACAGGGCGAGGAGAGCGCCTGCTGTGTCAGCAGGTGGATGGTGGATGACGCGCTGAGCTAACCTGTACTGAGGCCCGCGGCCCTCGCTGGGCAGCGAGTGCGGGTCGGTGGTCAGCTTCACGGGCCTGGTCGGCCGGCTGGGGTCAGGGTCAGGCGCGTACAGCATGGCGACGCCCTCGTGCTGGCCGGCTGCCGGGGACTCGGAGACCTACATACAACACATTGGGCGTATCAGTATGCTGGCCTGGCCGTCGTAGTACTGGGCGAGGCGGGGCGGGGCGGGGCGGGGCGGGGCGGGGCGGGGCGGGGCGGGGCGGGGTACGCGCGCGCGCTGCTTGGAGAAACAGTAAGAGTTTGCTAATGTCCACCGAGGCACCACCCGTGCGCCGCGGGGATTCCTCGGTGGGCTCGGCCCGCGGGTCCCGCGGGGCGGGTACCTCGGCGGGGACCCGGGCCGGGCCGGCCCGGGCCGGGGACTGACCTGGTAGCCCTGCGTGTAGTGGAGCACGGCGGGGGTGGGGGCGGCGGTGGTGGGCCCGGCGGGGCGCGCGGCCTGCGCGGCGTGCAGCTGGTGCAGCGCGGACTGGATGGCCTGCCGCTGGATGGCGTGCTGCTCCAGAGCGCTGCCGTACGACGAGGACCTGCAGGACGAGGACGGAGATGAGCATGGAGAGGGTAAAAGTCCTGCTGGATCAGCAAACACAGCGCCCGCAACTTTTTCTTATTACATCAGAAAATAAAAAAAAAATGCTGCGAGAGCACTGCCTTTGCTGGATCAGCAAAGCTGTCTGCAGTCTCAGCGGTCTCAGCGTTACAGTTGGCTGTCGCAGCAGTCGCAGCTATTTACTGATGATGAAGCAGTAATAAGTTTCAGGCGCTATGTTTACATCGAGGTCTGAAACAGCAAGTCTTTTTTCTCCGTGTGAAAGCGAGCACCGGGAGACAAGTACAGCTCCAGACCACCGAGAGAGAAAGACGGGCTCAACTTCCATGAAAGAAATTCGTTGAGCTTCGACGAAGTTTTGAAAACCTTGGGAGAACTTTCATGAGCGTCAAAGTTCAAAAACTTTAATGATAAATTTTGTGAGAAAAGCAAGTTTATGGACTTAAACATTCGGCGTGCGAGTTTTCCCGAAGCCCATTTCCCCTTGGAGATAGCACGCTTTAATCGACACAAACACGTACTCGCTCAGCTGGCTGTGGCCGGGGTTGTCGGCCGGCCCCAGGTTTGGCGCTGGGATGGTGTGGATGGGCCCGTGGTCGTCGCTGACGATGTTGGTGTAGGTGTGCAGCGCGCTGGCGTGCGCCCCGGGCCTGACGCTCAGCGAGCTCACCAAGGGGCTGCTCGTGATGGACGTCAGCGGGCTCCCGCTCGTCTTGATGGCGGACAGCACGGCCGCCTGGTTACCGAAGTCCGGGTCGGAGCCGTGCGTCCTGAACGGGTCCTGCAAATCAAAGGCGTCGATGTGGCGTCAGGTAAGGTGCGAACAAAAATATCTCATTTTTCGGAGGAAAGAAAAAGGGGAAAAAACTTGGTGAACTAATGTAATTTTCAACTTCGCAAATTTTCAGGGCGTCTCCACATAAAAATAAGGGGAATTCCACAGTTTTTTTTCTGGCCTCTCTCTCTCTCTCTCAGCTTGGGCCGGTCACTCACCTTTGTCGTCTTGTATGGCGTGTTCTTCCAGGGGCTGGCGGCGGCCAGCTGCGGGGGCGGCGGCGGCTTGCGCGGCCGGTGGTGGGGTCGGCCGTGGTACAGCGAGGGCGGCGGGTGGCGCGACGGCCCGTGCTTGCTGGCCGAGTAGGGGTGGTGCTTGTGGTGGTGCGGGACGGGGTGGGGCATCAGGTGCGGCGGCGGCCGGTACATGTACTCGGCCACGGCCAGGTGCACGGCGCACGCGCACGCCAGCAGCGCGAGCCTCAGCGGCGCCTGCGGACCAGACCGGACACATGAATGAATGGCGGCGATAAGTCGCATGAATGAGTTACGTACGCTACACACGTACTGTACGTTATCAAGGATGCCGAGTAAGAGCGAAACCGACGACCACCACCGCCGCCACCACCCTCCCACCCGCGAGGCGTAACGGTCCGTAATAGTCCCACCCTGACCAGCCGTCTGATCCAGAAAGAAGGTCCTCGTCTCCCCGTCCTTGTCGCACCCAAGGCGTTGGGAATGGCGGGGCCTCATCAGTGCGACAAGGACGGAGGGACGGAGCTAGGCAGGCGCGAGAGCGGTCTTCGGAATCAGAGACCGCTGATGCAACACACAGGGGGCAGGCGAGGCGAGGCGGCGCCACTATGCCTCGCTACACTAGACTGACAGCAGGCGTGCAGGATTGCACATTCCGCGACGAATACGCCTCCGGGTCCGGGGCGCGAGGAATAAAATACCGCTGGGCCAGCCGGACCCCGCCCGGCCCGGCCCGGCACCCTATCCCTGCGGGTCTCGTGCGGACGTGGTATGTGGACGGTACGGCACGGCGTGCACGTGCACGTGCCCGCCGCTGCACGCACGAGCTCTCTCTCTCTCTCTCTCTCTCTCTCTCTCTCTCTCTCTCTCTCTCTCTCTCTCTCTCTCTCTCTCTCTCTCTCTCTCTCTCTCTCTCTCTCTCTCTCTCTCTCTCTCTCTCTCTCTCTCTCTCTCTCTCTCTCTCTCTCTCTCTCTCTCCTGAGAGTGTCCAGCCGCGGGGCGGGGCGGCGCCGGCAGGAAAAAGAAAGCAGCAGTGGAGTCAGGTGCAGCAGGTATAGGTCTCTGCGATGCAGCCGTACCAGATAAGTAGGGGAAAAAATAATAGATGGTTCCCGCTCTCGGGATTTAGAGAAGAAGTAAGGAAATCGGGACCGGAACCAGTTACAAAATCTCAGTAAATACGCTGCCAAATAATGTTATATGAAAGTTGTAAAGACGGTTCCCGATGACAAATGAGCACAGAAATATGGTTTACAATTAGAGAAAAGCCTAAATAGATTACCGGTTCCGGTCTTCATTTCCTCACTTCTCTAAATGCCGAGAGCGGGAACCATCTATTCCTGCACCTGGTTAGGTAAATAAAAATAAGCAGTCTCAAGTATAGAGAGTTTGACTAGCTTCCAACTGGAATACACAATAGAGGAGTAAGAACGCGTTGCCGAGGGGGTTACTACTTTCGTTTGATTTTCATACATGTGATTTCCTCAACACTCGGTTTCTTAAATGATGCTCAACCACTTTCATTAATTTCCAGTGTTTCAACTGACGAAAAAAATCTTCTTGCTACTCATCATGTGCTCCTGAGCATTTTTTGTCTTTTGATTGACTTCTGTTGACTTTTATCCTGATGATTCACAGGCCGGTGTGCGCATGATGATTACCGACGATGTAGTTGCCCCCTTGTCGGTTGTATCCCACTTGTATTTGTACAGGTGCGCCGCTCGGGGCTCCCCCCCCCCCCCCTGTACTGAAAATGAACACAGCACCTCTCCGTGTTGCGCAACCGCAACTCGAGCGCGAACGCAGAGCGACTCTCCCGCTGAAACCAGCTTGTTCCCGCCTCTCCCCGTCGTCTCTGCCTGCACTGCCCCACGGGCGGCAGCACATTCGGGAGCACAAGGTAATTACCGCGGGCGTTCTTCCGCTCCCCGCCCCGCCCCGCCCCGCCCCGCCCCACCCAGACTGCCGCGGCGAATACTTGGCAGCGGGTCGGGTCGGGTCGGCGCTGCTCTGCGTCCCGCAGGAGAAAGGCAAAAGGATTCGGACCCGTGTGTCGTGGTGGAAAAGAGAGGCTAGGTAGGGACTCAAGAAGATCCTCTCCGAGACCATCAGGTAGAGTCTACCGAGGACAGTCAGGAGAGCGTTTGAGCTCTGAACCGCCGAGCCCAGCGGTAGAAGGTAGCGGTGGACGCCGACGCCGAGCCCACAAGCCTAAACGACTGTGCACATCAGGCAGTCAGGATAGCGAGGAGGCACGTTCTGGGTTCAAATTTAATATGGAGTTTGGAGAAACCAATGCGATAATTAGCAGTTATCAGGATATATCCAGTCCAATAGATCCTAGACTAGTCCCTACGCTAACTAGCAGAGCCTTCGGCGGCCGCTGCCCGATCAAAACTGAACCCCGAGCAAGGGATGCACCGAGGGATGCACCCACCTTTTATTCGGTGCACCTGAACGTCCCCGCAGACGCTGTGCGCCTGGAGATTATATACCCGTCTCCTTGGCGAGCTCGATGCTGCGAACTGCAGCTCGTCAGAGGGTGCAAACACCTTCGCCAGCGCGGCAGATTCAAACCTTTTTCCAAGGCTGGCTAACCCAGGGCAAGCGTCCTCCGGCGCACCGGGCGCACGGCAGTCGGCTTTTCTCTACGTAGAGACGGAAACGTCTCTACAACCCGTAATGAGGGGAGCCGGAGCCTGCTGCGCCCAGGACCGTCCACACCGTCCAGCCAGCGGCCAGCAGCTGCATTAACCACACACACACACACACTCGCAGATACACACACATACTCTCTCTCCATGTTACGCTCGAGAAATTTTCACACGGCTACCGTGGCCAGATATTTGGACGGCGCGCGCTCCAAGCGCAGCGGAAATGCCACTTTATGCAAACCATAAAAACTCGGGAGTGTTTATAGCTATAGCGCGCTAGTGTGTGTGTGTGTGTGTGTGTGTGTGTGTGTGTGTGTGTGTCAGTGATGTTAAATAAGTCGGCAAATTATCGTACGCAGACACCTGTGTGTGGCAGACGGGCATCTCTGCCTGCCTACTAGACAAACTCTCCACACATGAGAATACATTTTGCCTAGTAGGCAGGCGGAGATGCCCGTCCGCCGCACACAGGTGTACGCGTACGATGTGTTTGAGAGAGAGAGAGAGAGAGAGAGAGAGAGAGAGAGAGAGAGAGAGAGAGAGAGAGAGAGAGAGGGAGAGGGAGAGGGAGAGAGAGAGAAAGAGAGAGGGGGGGGGGATAGAGACAGGAAGGAGGAAAAAAGAGGGGGAGAGATTAAGAGATAAGCAACAAGCGTATCACTCCGGGCAATAGGACCTGCTGGCGAGAGTGGCCGAGCAGACTTCTCTACACTGTAAAACCAAGTGTGCAACTGCTAAACACCTGGAAGTGTGCAACTCCCAGTTTTACATGTACAAGTGTTCGACCCACAGTTGAGCAATTCCGAGTGTTTAAATCGCTAACTATTCAATTGTAAGTGTTCAACTCGACAGTTATACACTTGGAAGTGTTCAACTAAGAAAGTGTTGTGCAGTTGAACACTTGCAAGTGCACAACTGCCGTGTCGAACCCTAACAAGTGCACAGCCGTAAGGTTGAGCAGCTGCAATCGCGCGGCTATTGAGTTGAACACCATTAACGTGTTTAAACATGGAGTTGCACACTTACAAGTGTTGAACAGTTGCACACTTGGTTTAACAGTGTACCTAACGGGTGGACAGACGTGTAGACCTGTGGCGGCCTGCCTGCGGCCCCACCCTGAGGCCAACGCCACGCCCCCGCCAACGGCCCAGCCCAACCCACCCCCCTGCGAGGAGTACGCTGCACGCATGGTGACCCGCTAAACTCGCGTCGCGCCTCGCACCGCGCGCGCGCGCGCGTGTGTGTGTGTGTGTGTGTGTGTGTGTGAGTGTATTCGTGACAGCTCGCGCGACCGCAGCTGTCTCTCCATTGACCATGGCCATGACCACGCCCCGCCACGCCCCGCCACGCCCCGCCACGCCCCGCCACGCCCCGCCCCGCCCCGCCACGCCCCGCCACACCAGCAGCGTCGCCGTGGTGGAGTCGTGGTCGCGGCGGCGCGGCGGCCGCAGGAGGGTGATTCCGCACACTGGTTTCGTCGCTCCTTCCTTGTCGCACTCATTGGGAACGACCAGAAGGAGCAAGAGAGAGAGAGCTACAAAACGGTTGTTAGGAATCGCCTGGCAGGCAGGCAGGTAGGCATGGGCTGGCATGGGCATGACACTCCTGCCGCTGGCTGCCGCTACCCGAGCATCACTTTCACGTTCAGAGGTGCGGTGAGCGCGCAGCGCGCGCATGCGTGTGTGAGCCAGTGTGAGCCAGTGTGAGCAGGCCGCTCCGCTCCTCGCCCCGCCCCGCCGCCCCGCCCCGCCCCACCGCGACAAGTAGAGAAGAGAACGCCGTGAAAATGACGCCATTCCGAGCATGGGCAATTAACAGGCGGTCCCGCCTGGACCGGTCGGCCGGTGCTCGCCCCGCCCCGCCCCGCCCCGCCCCGCCCCGCCCCGCCCCGCCCCGCCCCGCCCCGCCCCGCCCCGCCCCGCCCCGCCCCGCCCCGCCCCGCCCCGCCCCGCCCCGCCCCGCCCCGCCCCGCCCCGCCCCGTCGCGCGCGTCTGAATGAATGGGATGCACCGCGAGCAGACACGAAAAAAAAATGACTTCATTGTGAGGATCAATTTTCGTCGATAGGCATAATTCGATATCTGGAATCGAGGATCCGATACCCACAGCCAGGAGCTGGTTGTCACGACCGGACACTTGTACGATGAGAACTAGGCTGGAGTTTGTTGCATTCGAACAAGTGCCCGGTCGTGACAACTAGCTCCTGGCTGTGGGTATCGGATTCTCGATTTCAGCTATCGAATTTTGCCTATCGACAAAAATTGATCCTGACAACAAAGTCATTTTTTTCCGTGGAGCCGAGGGGTCCTTCATTTTTTTAAAAATAATAAAATGGGAGTACACCCTAAAACAAATTCAGTAAAGAAATTATCAGAAAAAAACAAACAGAAAAACTCAGAAAATCATTAAGAAAAAAAAAAAACAGAAAAAAAAGTAGTCATCAAGAGTAATCACGAAAAAAAATGAAAAATAAGTCACGCTTGAATTTATCGTAAATGGCCCCCAGAGCAGAGCAGCCCGACGCGTAGCGTCGCCCGGTGCCCGGCGACCGGTGGCCGACTTTTTCGACTCGCGCGCGCTGAGACGTCTATCGCGTTTATGGTTAGCGGGCTCAGCTGTTTGAAAAGGATCAGCGCATTCGAGTGTCAAACACACACAGGTAAATCTGCGGTTTCCGGTCGTCTGAAGAGTGCGTGCTAACGAGTGCGAGTACACAACTCCTTCAGAGTTATAAAGACTTTCCTCGGGCGCCCCACGCCGCCCCGCGCCCGCGGCGTCTTCACCCACATCCGCTCCTTTCTCATATTTTATTCCTCGAGTGACTGAAGACGCCTGCTAGAAGGAAACTCTTCTTATTGCAGATGGCAGTCCAGACTATAAACCTGTTCATTTGAGATGAAAGAGACCCTCCTTCGCGGCATGTACCGCCCACCGTTGGCTCACGACTCTCCTCCTCCGGTACGGAAAAGCCCGGAGCCAGCCGTGTGCGTGCAGGGACATTCTGAAGCAGGGCCGGGCGGTGTGGTGCGGGGCGGGGCGGTGCAGGCCGGGGCGGCGCGGCGCGGACTGAATGGGCTGAGCCGTTGATGGCCAGGCCTGGGCGTAGTAAAACTACTCCGCCATTCAGCGGCGTGTGCGTGGAGCGTGCCGCAGCGTCGCGCGCCGTCAGCGCGCCGTCTCCTGCCTTGACACTGACCTTTCCCGTTCAGAAACCCGTCCTGACGCTGACGGGGACGGAGAGGCCATCCCGGGCGCGTCGGCGCCGGAGCAGGGGCGTCCCCGCGTCCCCGCGTCCGCGCCCCCACCCCGCCCCGCCCCGCCCCGCCCCGCCCCGCCCCGCCCCGCCCCGCCCCGCCCCGCCCCGGGCCAGGGCCCCCCCGACCCCGAGCCCGGGCCCGAGGATGACTCCGGCGCGTGGCAGAGCGGCAGCGCGCGAGCCAATTAGGCCGATAGGGGAAGCTCGCCGACGAGACGAGACGTCACCGCTGTTTCCCCGGACGTCAGCTATCCGTCCTGGGGGGGGGCACCGGAAACCCAAAATTGTGTGAAGATATCGCACACACCTGTATGAGTGTGGAAGGCCTTCATTCGTTTACTTGTTCCTTCGAGTGTACGGAATTCCTAAAAAGAAAATTCGCGCTTCCACATGGTATAGAGTTCTAATGGGGATCCGCACACACGAGCAACACTGGAAATGTAAATGTCACATTTCTCGCTGGTAATGAGCCGAGCATTTTTTCATCGCTCAGTAAAAGTGACGTTCGCTAAAACGACTCAAATCAGGTCTTTTCTGGTAATTTGAATTCACTGAGTGACGTGTGATGACTTGACTCAAAAAGAGTCATCAAAGTGACTAGTAGAGCGACGTTAATCCGTCTCGCCCTCCCAGGAGCATGAAAATTTGGTACAAAAAAAAAGTCACTCTCCCGAGAGCGACAAAGGCGACTCCAACATTTTCAGTGAAAGTGTGTGACATTCGTACTCTTTGGTTTCCAGAGAACTGCTGGTCCTGGGGCTGCGTAGGGTCGAGATGGTACGCGTATTTGCCTCCATTGTCTAAGTCTCAAACCTGTCCCTTTCTCGAGAACTCTGTCTACTCACTTACCTTGATGGCTTTGATTTACTTTGTAAGAGCGAAACTATTAGCCTTATTCTCATACTATTATAATACGTCCCATCCGCAAACGCAATGTATTAATCACAGTCGCTGCTCTGTAATCAAACCAGAGAGCTCGGCTTTGCAGCTTATCGCCCTCGTGAAAAAAGGGAGAGAGGAGAGAGGAGAGAGAGAGGAGGGGCAGGGAGAGGAAGGAAAGGAGGAGGGAGAGAGTAGGAACACAAGCACCCAGCCCGGGCCGGCCATTCTGTAACCATTAGAGCCACGAGCCACCATTGCTACTGCTGATAACAAAACTACTATAATATTTGTCAAAACGCTGAATAACAAATTGAAGTTAGACACATCATTGATAACCTCGGGAAAGTGATTTCATCACGGGAAGAAAAAGTAATGTACTTTGAAAACATTATAAACGGCATGTTGTGGTGCGTTCGTTCAGGCGAGATCGCCTATTACCTAAAACTGTTCCGATACCGCCGGAGGAGTTTGACGATTTTCTAATTTCTAATGGACCCCCCCCACACACACACACCCTTTCCTTCCGTGCTCCGCTCGGTTATTGCAATATCGCGGGTCCACCAATTATCAGACGACTTTTTCGATCGCCGCCCGGGGGATTTGAAAACGCGCCACGAGGAAGTGGACGGGGCGGCGAGGGGCAGAGGGGGTCTGGTTTCACCCGTCCGGCCGTCGCCCCGCCCCGCCCCGCCCCGCCCCGCCCCGCCTCGCCCCGCCACGCCCCAAGCCCGCCACGCCTTGCTGCAGGCGATCGGCCGCAGGCGATTTTCAGCAATCTAATTTAATACGAGGTAATCCTCTAATAAAAAGAAAGTTCAAATCATACAACTTGCTGTGCGAGCGCGAACGAGTGCGTGAAAGAGGAAGGGGCGCGCATGCGCGCATTGCGCTCACTGCTCGCACAGCTGAGCTGCGCGCCCGACGGGTCCTGCGGCAACAGCACGCGCCTGTACAGGAGGAAAGTGGGTTCACCTCGCCGCGGGAAAACCGAACTGCTAACAGAGCGGGCGGGTGCGTGTCGGGTGGGGTATGGCAGCGGAGCTAATCTTGGGACTCGTGGCGGAGCCGGCGGCAGGGCTATCCCCCTGCTCCTCGAGCTCCACCGCGCCCCGCCCCGCACGTCACATTATGCAAGACTTAGCGGAGCTGCGCCGGCGCCTTTGAAGCCTCTGGAGCTTCTGGAGCAGCTAGAGTAGCTGGAGCTTCTCGAGTGGAGCAACTAGAGTAGCTGGAGCTGGAGCCGCTGAAGCCGCTAAAGCCTCTGGATGCCTCTGGAGCAGCTATAGAGTAGCTGGAGCTTCTCGAGACTCTGGAGCAACTAGAGTAGCTGGATCCGCTGAAGCCACTGAAGCCTCTAGACGCCTCTGGAGCAGCTAGAGTAGCTGGAGCCGCTGGAGCCGTTGAAGCCTTTGAAGCCTCTGGAGCAGCTGGAGTAGCTGGAGATTCTCGAGACTCTGGAGCAGCTAGAGAAGCTGGAGCCCTGCTAGAGCCGCTGAAGCCGCTGAAGCCGCTGAAACCTCTGGAGCAGCTAGAGTAGCTGGAGCTTCTGGAGCGTCTGGGACGACTAGAGTAGCTGGAGCCGCTGGACCGGCAGCCCAGGGCCAGGCCCCCGTGTGTGCCCGAGGCTTCCCTGCCAACTATTCCCCCTCATCGCGCTCCCTAGTTCCTGGCAGCCCGAGCGCGGCTGCGCGGCTGCTCCTGGTGCCGCTTTCTTTGTGCATCCCTGATCGTTCGCCAACCCGGAACGCGTTGGAGAGAGAGAGAGAGAGAGAGAGAGAGAGAGAGAGAGAGAGAGAGAGAGAGAGAGAGAGAGAGAGAGAGAGAGAGAGAGGGAGAGGGAGAGAGAGAGAGAGAGAGAGAGAGAGAGAGAGAGAGAGAGAGAGAGAGAGAGGGAGAGGGAGAGAGAGAGAGAGAGAGAGAGAGAGAGAGAGAGAGAGAGAGAGAGAGAGAGAGAGAATAAAATAAAAATATCAGACATATTCCCACAGTCCCACTTTCACGCAACAGTGGGCGTATTTGAACCCCCGACCGGCGCGGCGTGAGCTCCATATGCAAATCCGGCGCCCTGTGCCGTTCGTGTAGGGCCCGGCCCGGGCGCAGCGTGGCGCTCCGTTTGGAGGCTCACGGAATTGGGTTTATGTGGAAGGACTTGCAGTTTCCCCTCGGGAATATTAAGCCTGTGAACACGTTGTGCCCGCATTGTAAAATAAAAATAAAGACTTTCTTTCCAGGCACAAAACGCATATATTTAATGCACTTATCAATTTGGGGTGGGAAAAAAAAAACCTTGAAGAGCCTGCATACGAACTAATTAGTTGATACAAACAAAGAAGGGTTTTACCAGGTTTTACCGGAAGCTAAGTTTGGCTCCTGAAACTAATTTTTATCACCATTGTTTTTAGATAAATATTATTGAAAAATATTATAATTTATAGGGTTGCAAATATATGAAATTCTCCCCGGACAAACCCTGCCTACTAGGCAACATTCGGACACGACACCACTGTGCGGCAGGTTGCCTAATTGGCAGGGTTTATCTAGGAAAAAATTCCTAGATTTGCAACCCTAATAATTTAGTACACTCTTGTGTTGTGAATTCAGGAGTCAGAGTTTTCGCTCTCCGGAGAGCGACATCACTGATGCGCGTGAACTGTGTGTGTGAATTTACATACATTATTTGATTAAATTAATTCAGATTTAGTTCACTGTCTAGAATTTTGTTGATTTTTAATTTCGTTATTTGCGCTAGGTGAGAGGGAGAAAGAGACACAAGAGATGTCGGGTGCGGCTCCTTCTCGCCCGATTGCGAACACTATAGCCGAGCGCGAGCGCCTGCGCGTGCAGGCTAGGCAACCATCTCATCCGTCGCTTGCGGCGGGTCTGCCTACCCCGAGGGGCCCTCCACTATAAATTCAAGCGTTCACCAATTTTTCTGTCTTTTTCTAGATTTTTCTTGAATTATTCTTATTTTTTATGTTTTTCCCCAAGATTTTTCTTGATTTTTTTTCTGATTTTTCCGTTTTTTTCCTTGATTTATTTCCCAAAATTCTTACTGATGTTCTTTTTGGTTGTTCACTCATTGTTTTGAGTGAAGGACCCCTCAGCCTGCCCCGTCCGCTGGCAGCCCCGCGGCCGGCCGTATGGTTCACATGTATTTATGATGGAAAGACGAGTTCCGGTCACGCGCAGACACCGCGTCTCCCCGCGTCGAGCTGGAAGTCGGCCAAGGGGCGCTCCGCGGGCGTGCAGGTTCTTCTGACGGGGTCGACGGACGCGACCCGACCGGCCCGTTCGGCCGATAAAAGAGACACTGTATCGAGCACTTGTAGCCCCCCGTCGCTAGCATCTTTTAACTTTTAACACATGACAATTTTACGCTTTCGGCAAAGTCTTAACTTGCGGCATTAAATAAAAACTAGCCCCACCACGAAAAACTATCCCCTTCTCCAGGTGATTTCAGCTGACAAGTCGAGCATTACCATAGCAACTGAAATTTCAATTCAAATTTACAGAAAATCTGTATTTTCAATTTCAAAATTTCAATGAAACTTTAAGAGTGAGTATACAAGTAGGTAATATTTTAACAAGTAGATAATCAGTGTACCAAATAAATTTGATACATGAGAAAGCAGACTCGTTCTTTACTAGTTAGTACCGTGTGTCCCAGAGAACACACGACAGTGTTGCGGGATTGCATACTCGCCAGAGCTACAGGGGCTATGGCGCCTTACGGCCGGAGTGGGTAGGCAGACCCGCAACACTGCCGTGTGTTCTCTGGGACACCCGGTATATATCAAGATGAGTTGGTATGGTGAAATTTGAGTCCGATGTCAATAGATGGCGTTGTTCGTCGAGATTGAGCAGAACTTCAATAGATGGCGTTATTGTTTCGCGCATGCGTATAACCCCGTGTTGACACTTCAAATGTTTGTCAATAAATATTGTATTGTTTACTTCTTAATTACACAAAGAATAGTCCTGAAATCGACTGGGAAGTTTAAATAGTAAGGTGATATTACATATAGTGTAATTTGGTAGTATATTATTAGGCAGATGTGCTAAATTTTGTATGTGAAAACACTGCATCGGCGATGAAGGGTTCATGAAGGGTCGTAATTTGAATTCTATTTTTCTTTGAATTTTGCTAAGAAACTTGAAAAAAACCTCTATCATTGATTCGTGACTGGTCGAAATGCTACAGTTTGGTTACAAATATATAACTGTATGTATTGCCATTTCTCAGAGTTATGTGTGGTCTAAATTACACCATACCAAGCACAATACTCGTTCTCTACCTCTATGTATATAGTGGAGATAGATGAGGTAAAGAACGAGTAAAAAATCGTTGGAGCGGATTTTTCGCTCCTGTAAGGGGCCATATATAAAACAATTGACAGACGTTTCAAAGCGATTTTAGAAGGCAACTCCGTTGCCTAAAAAAATCTTCATGATAGGTGGACGTACATGTACCCGTTGCGGAGAAAATCGGTCTGATATTCACCGTAAAAAAAAAAGCTCACCACTAACTCTTCAGGCAGCACTTCCGAGGGTGAAACAACTCTGAATTTTGTCAGTGCGCAAAAAAATCTCGAAGTTTTGCAATTTTGTAACAGAAGTTTTTGCAATGCTCGCTTTAAAGTTTCCTATGCCCTTCTATCATTTTGGGGACTTTTCCGATTTTTTCTGATTTTTTTCTAAAGTTTCCAGATATTTTTACTGACTTTTTAAAATGCATTTTACCCATTTTTTTCTGAGTTTTTCTGAACTATGGGGCATGCGAAACCATATATCAGAGCTGTTTCCCCTCCCCCTCTAGTGGCCTGCTCTCCTGCTCACTCACCCCCATGGCTGAGAGTCGTTATCCAAGTCCTGCACGGCGGCGTATGGACGCGACGGGCCTCACCGCTCACTCACTCTGACACACTCACTCGCGCTCACTCGCTCGTACGGTGGGTGTAGGGGTACACCCGCGGGCCGTACGGTACTATGGGCGGTATAGGGGGACGGACCGGACACGGACGCGAACCGCTGCGGAGGGACTCGGGGGACGGTATGAAAGGAGTCGGAGCTGGACAGCGCTGGGCCCGGGGGAGCCGGGCCCTACCTGCCGGGCTGCGCGCGAGCCGCCCCGCCCCACCCCGCCCCGCCCTACCGCTCCCCACCGCGCCAAACCCCACCCCACCCCTGCACCTGCTGGAGAAATGCTGCGGTAGTGGCTGCGTCGCCTCCCCGCCCCGCCCCGCCCCGCCCGGCCCGCACCTGTCCCCGCCTCTGAACCAGATATCACCTCTCGACCGGTCGCAAACCGAGAGAAAGGAAAAGGGAGAGGGTAGCGGCGCGGGGTCGTGAGGAAACGAGAGGAGGAGAGGGAGAGGGGAAGTGAGGGCTGAGAGAAAAAGGAGATACAGAGAGAGAGAGAGAGAGAGAGAGAGAGAGAGAGAGAGAGAGAGAGAGAGAGAGAGAGAGAGAGAGAGAGAGAGAGAGAGAGAGAGAGACGTACATTAATTATCGTTTTTCCTCACGCACGCACATGTGAGCGGTTCGGGTCGGGCCGGTCGCCATTGTACCGGTGCATACTGTGCGAATTGTACGGACGGGGCATAGCAGGCGCAGCGCCGCCGCTGGGATGGGGATCGATGCTGCTGTTGGGAAGGAGGCCGCCCGCCCAGACCCGAACCGAGCCACACGTTTTGGAAGAAAGTGTTATCTGCGTCAGAGAGGTGGGCCAGGGTGGGGCGGGGTGGGGCTGTTTAGGCTGAGAGGCTCCAACAATAAGTCATTTAGTACGATGGGGTCCGTATGAGACGTTGAAATCTTCTCACGTGATCTTTTGTACGCACTGTTAAAACCTTGCGAAGAAAAAGTTCGTATTACAAACAAAATAGTTTGTAAGCTGCGAAGTATTTGGCTGCTTCGCATTACAAACAAAATAGTTCGCAACTTACAAACTATTTAGTTTGTAAGGCGTGAAAAGTTTGTAAGCTTGCGAACTATTTTGTTTGTAATACGAACATTTTCTTCGCAATGCGAAGCATCCAATTTCTTTGCAACGATTGTTCGCAAGGTTTTAACAGTGCGAAATAGGGGGAGGTAGGTTAAGTGGGATGCAGTCACTCAATCACCTCCTGGCAGTCGATCAGCTGAGGGCCGCTCAGCAGCAGTCAGCCCCGCCCCGCCCCGCCCCGCCCCGCCCCGCCCCGCCCCGCCCCGCCCCGCCCCGCCCCGCCCCGCCCCGCCCCGCCCCGCCCCGCCCCGCCCCGCCCCGCCCCGCCCCGCCCCGCCCCGCCACGCCACGCCACGCCCTGCTCCGTCCGCACCGCCAGACGCACCGTCGCCAACCAAGCCGTCGGCTTGTGGGTTCGATTAGTTTATTATTACCGAAATATCAGTGCTGGTAACCCTCACTCGTGCCAATACGAGACGTGTTTTGATAGATGGGAGCGCTTTTCCTCCTCTTGAATCTGTGCTGTTTACTGATATAATGTCTGTGCACAACAACACTACATTGTAAAGCCTGCAATAAGCTTGTGTCAGGTTTATCAGTGGCAAAAATATACACGACCATAGCTACATCATTTCTTTTTTTAAAAAAGGAAACAGATCAACAGATCAAAATCAAAACACATCAACAAAACTAAAAATTCGTTTGAGGACAGTAAAGGCTGCCGAAATGTGGAACGGACTGAAACTTTGTGACTCTCCAACTTGAATAAGAACCACTAAATATCGTTAAAGGCATTGCGTCCATTGTATGTCTATCGTCCATTGTATGTTTAGAAGCCTAATTTAATTAACTTATAAAAATGCCGTTTTCTTTGTAGGCATCCATTTGTAGCGGTAAGCATTTCGTGGACCAAATAAAAAATTTAATGCCCGCCGTTCAGATTCTCTCAAAGCCTCGAGCTCAGGTTTACGGTGCGCGGTGCGCTATCTATCCTAACACACAGACCCCTCACGATAGCTATCAAAATCCCACGATTTTTATCGACCGCAATTCGCACGCGTGACTGCAAAACTACGTCATAAATCGGAGAGAGAGAGAAAAGGGTGTCTGTTGGAATCTGGAAGGGTTGCGTGAATGGACCGGCACCAGTCGTCTGATTTAAAACATGGCTCTCGACCCTCCGTCCTTTTCGCACATATGGTGGTGTCCTATGTCAAAGATGGTAGGGCATCATGAGTGCGACAAGGACGGAGGCGCGAAAGCGATCATCGGAATCATCAGTCGGCACGGCAGCCTGACTACGATACCCCGGCCCCGGCCCGGCTCCTTCTGACCACCGCGGCGAAAGTTTGCAGATAGCAAAAGATGATTCATTATCGGCAAGCCCTGCGGGCCCGGCTGTGGTGGGAGAGAGACGGGGATAGGTGGGAGCTTGTCGCACTCATGGGGCCCTGCCATTCCCAGTATAGGACGTCGCCATAGGTGCGACAAGGACGGCGGTACGAGAGCGATCTTCGGAAACAGGCGGCAGGCGAGGCCGCGGGCGGGCCCGGGCCCGACGGGACATGCTGCCGGTCGTGTTCGACAAGTTAGCGGTTAGCATTCGCGTTTTGGCTGCTGTGCTGCCGACTGGCGCTGGGATCTGTAGGTCGGAGGGGGGGGGGCGGAGGGTGGCAGCCTGCCCTGTGTCATGGGAGGGCAGGTGCAAGCCGCCCGAGGGAAAGGAGATGGGGGCGGAGGGATGCTGGACCCAGCGCAGGGTGCAGCCGCAGCCCGAGGGGAAAACAGCTCTGCATTTTGGCATACACATTCTGTGAATTTTTATAGAATTTTTGTGAATTTTTATTTGAACTTTACCTAAATTTTCCTGAATTTTACTAATTCTTCCTGAATTTTTCCTACAATTTCCCAAATTTTTGTGCATTTTTCTAAAATTTTCTAAAGTTTTTGAAATTTTTCTGAATAATGAGAAGTACAAAAATTTCAGAGTTGTTTCCTCTTCGATGCAGCCACAGCAACTCGCGACAGCATCTCGTTGAATTTAATTTGCCTTATGACGAAAGTAAAACCGCACAGCGGGGCGGAACGGAGTGGAGGCCGGGCCGGGGCGAGCTCGGGGGAGCCAAGGGGCGACGTGCAGATTGGCGCTGGGCAGGGCGCGGGCGCGGGCCCGGGGCTCAGCCGCACGGGCAAGACAGCAAGCAGCTTCAGCTTCCTCCCTGATAATGTTTCTTTGCCGCTGCGAAGAAAGCTATTCCCATTCCTGACCGTTTTGCGGCTATATTCGCTCACAGCCGGCCCGGCCCGGGGCCGCCTGGCCTGGCCTGCCCACGAGACTGGAGCGATTAGAGAACGCGGGACTTCCCTTCCCTCTCGACTCCCGTCCGCGGGGTGGAGCGGGGCGGGGCGGGGCGGGGCGGGGCGGGGCGGGGTGGGGCGGATGCCCCGTATCCGCGGATACGGCGTGGCCATCCACGGGAGTGTTCAATAGCGATGCAATGGAAGTGTTGCAACACACGCCGGCAAGCGGGCGGGGCGGCGCAGCTGCGCGCTGCGGACACCGCGATCGCGATGCCGCGGAGCTCGAAGCTGGACAATAATCTAGCACACCCTCCAAGACCATCCTGATACAGGATTTGCGAAGATTCGGATCAACATGCCTGCTTTTTGCCTACGTTTTTACGAGAGTATAAAGATGACCACTTTATGCACACACAAAAATGCGCCGAAATTTTGGTCTATTATATGCGCCTATTATTCGGCTATTATTATGGCAATTATGCGGTTATTATGCGGCAAAAATTAGCAAAAAAAAAATCGAAAAGTGTGGAACAAAAGGGGATAAAAGGGGTCACCTCTAGTACCTCTACTGGAAACACCTCTAATTTTGATTAGAGGTAAATTTACCTCTACGGCAATATACCTCTAATAATATTGCTGCGAAAATACCTCTACAAGATTTACCTCTACGGTTAGGAGTGAAACACAGAGTTGAGAATTTACCTCTAAAAAGTTTTAGGAATAAAAACTCTCCTACTGTGTTTTACATGTAAACCTTGACGCGGCGTAAATCCAAACAGCGCCTTGCTTTTTTCTGACCTTGTTCACACGGGTAAAGTGGAGAAGTAATAGGTATCATGGTCGGAGCACACCTCAAATTCATTTTTATTTTTATTTTTATTTTTTAAAGAGCTATTTTTTAAAAAAATTGAAAAATTGGTAGGCCCCTACCTAACTCGCAACCTGCGAGCCCCGCCTGCTTAACTTCGGAGTTCTGATGGGATCCGGTGTGTTCCAGGCGACCGCCACCCCGCGGGCACGAGAAGTCCTCTCCACTTCGGGGAGAGTCCCCGCTTAAGGCTGGCGGCCTGTCAGGCCCGCCGTACTACCCTATTTAAACAGCGCCTTGAAGCCGTAGGTAGCATTTCGGACCAACGACTGGGCACCACCGGACCGCATGACCGGTCAGTGGGAGGTAGAGGCAAGGCAGGACGATAGAGGGGGAGAAAAGCAGAAAGAGAAGTTTTTGCGGAAGAGTAAGCGTACGGTTGGTTAGACCTGTACTGACCCGCTCCCGCACAGGTCATGGAAAAGCTGTTTACTAAGGAGCCAGATTCATAGGCCTTACTTCCCCACGAGGGACCACCCCCCCGTGGCATGGGACGGAACTTCCTGACAACTCGCTTTCGCTGCCAGTGAAGAACCTACCTGGGAATTGAACCCAGGCCCCAAGTGCCGAGTCTCATGACACCCCGCGGCTTTCGTGGTACTAAGACCACTAGACCGTCGGCGATTCCACGAGGGAGCTCCGTTGAAATGGGGGGTTTGAATTCCACGCCAAGCTGCTGTCCTCGGAAAAATTTATATTTCATAGCAAGATTTGAACCCGGGTTCTGCGGCCCCCGGAACATCACTATGCCGGCACGGCTACGACGCCACGGTACAAGACGGCTTTCCACTGGGGGTGACGCTGCGAAGAGCCGTAGTCGCCGACGAACCTGTACCGGTGGCGTCATCAGTACGCCTGCTCTCCTTGATAGAACAGCCCAGCCGTGTGGCGACTTTGGTATCCACAACGGCACCGTTAGGAGTACCGGGTAGGCACAGGTTCGAATACCGATCACAATTTTTTTTCGAAGTATAGCTTTGTCTCTTTTAGTTTCCCGAGGCACAAGGACAGTGGATAAAAAGGATTTAGTAGGTAAAAAAATATCAATCAAGATTGGTTGGCTGAGCTAAATTTAAATTGAAATTTAACCTTACATTTAAATGCTCAGCCCTGTCAGAAAGCGCAAGGGGAGACCGCCTGGAAGATGGGGTGGCGTGAAGTGAAGCGGCAGGCGTGATAGGCGTGGGATGTGAGGTGGACAGGCATGCCAACCAAAATTGCGAAAATATTTTAATTTTAGCGCGCCGCAGGCCAAGGTAGACGCACATTTAGCTCAGCTTCACACTGTTTTAACGTGCGTCTACCTTGTATTGATAGCAGATGATACCGCAAGAGAAATTGCTATGGGGTGCGACAATTTGTGTGTGAACGCACACGATGTAAACGACGAACGATCCCAGCAGCGCCGCACCGCGTGCCTGCGGGGTTGGGAGGGAAAGTGTGTGTGTGTGGGGGGGTCCGCCGGCGGCGTGGCGGACCGAAGCGGTCGCTAACAGGGAGGAGCTGTTAGTGCTACACGCTGCGCGCGAGGAGGAGGTGCCATTGTTCCGCGCAGACTGCGCGTCAGGCAGCCATAGCCAAAAGCCCCCCTGGCAGCGCCGCGCTATATTATTGTAAGGGTACGCGCTTAGTTTCTGGACTCGAGAGTAAAAGCTAGCTGACACCTTCAAATTACAAGCTAAATTTTATGTTCCTTGTGCCTCGGGAAACTGAAAGAGACAAAGCTACTTCGAAAAAAAACTATATTGTGATCGGTATTCGAACCTGTGCACACCCCGTATTCCTAACGGTGCCGATGTGGATACCAAAGTCGCCACGCGGCTGGGCTGTTCTATCAAGGAGAGCAGGCGTACTGATGACGCCACCGGTACAGGTTCGTCGGCGACTACGGCTCTTCGCAGCGTCACCCCTAGTGGAAAGCCAACTTGTACCAGGGCGTCGTAGCCGTGCCGGCATAGTGATGTTCCGGGGGCCGCAGAACCCGGGTTCAAATCGTGCTATGAAATATAAATTTTTCCGAGGACAGCAGCTTGGCGTGGAATTCAAACCCCCCATTTCAACGGAGCTCCCTCGTGGAATCGCCGACGGTCTAGTGGTCTTAGTACCACGAAAGCCGCGGGGTGTCATGAGACTCGGCACTTGGGGCCTGGGTTCAATTCCCAGGTAGGTTCTTCACTGGCAGCGAAAGCGAGTTGTCAGGAAGTTCCGTCCCATGCCACGGGGGGTGGTCCCTCGTGGGGAAGTAAGGCCTATGAATCTGGCTCCTTAGTAAACAGCTTTTCCATGACCTGTGCGGGAGCGGGTCAGTACAGGTCTAACCAACCGTACGCTTACTCTTCCGCAAAAACTTCTCTTTCTGCTTTTCTCCCCCTCTATCGTCCTGCCTTGCCTCTACCTCCCACTGACCGGTCATGCGGTCCGGTGGTGCCCAGTCGTTGGTCCGAAATGCTACCTACGGCTTCAAGGCGCTGTTTAAATAGGGTAGTACGGCGGGCCTGACAGGCCGCCAGCCTTAAGCGGGGACTCTCCCCGAAGTGGAGAGGACTTCTCGTGCCCGCGGGGTGGCGGTCGCCTGGAACACACCGGATCCCATCAGAACTCCGAAGTTAAGCAGGCGGGGCTCGCAGGTTGCGAGTTAGGTAGGGGCCTACCAATTTTTCAATTTTTTTAAAAAAATAGCTCTTTAAAAAATAAAAATAAAAATAAAAATGAATTTGAGGTGTGCTCCGACCATGATACCTATTACTTCTCCACTTTACCCGTGTAAACAAGGTCAGAAAAAAGCAAGGCACTGTTTGGATTTACGCCGCGTCAAGGTTTACATGTAAAACACAGTAGGAGAGTTTTTATTCCTAAAACTTTTTAGAGGTAAATTCTCAACTCTGTGTTTTACTTCTAACCGTAGAGGTAAATCTTGTAGAGGTATTTTCGCAGCAATATTATTAGAGTTATATTGCAGTAGAGGTAAATTTACCTCTAATCAAAATTAGAGGTGTTTCCAGTAGAGGGATTGGGCCACCCCCGATTAAAGGGAAAAATTCGAAAATGCCAAATTGAGCGGTTGAATGAAATAAAAACTATAAAAACTATTAATTAATAAATTTTTTAAAAAGTTGTTAAAACCATGATCCAGGGTAAAGTTGTCAATATGAATACTTCGAATAGATATCACTTTCTTAGTCACTGAACAGAGTAGAACTATGATCTGAAGTATGAAACAACGGATATTTTCTGATATTTTCATCAGATTTCCGAGGGGGTACTCACTCACGAAATCGGTTACCCGACTATTACGTGTATATCACGCTCCGAAATTGTACAGATTGAGCCAAAAGCAGGCAAAAAAGCCCAAAACGACACAAAAAGAAGGAAAATAAGGAGAATTTTAGCTATTACGCTCCTATTACACTTCTATTACGCTCACTATTCCGCCTTCATTACGGATACAGTGACCCGACTATTACTCGAGTGCATGCCCCTCCGCAGATTTCCGTGAGAAACTTAAAAATATGCGCGCATGATGCGAAAAAAAAAAAAAAAAACATGTGCCGAAAAAAGCGAAATTATGCGACTTGGAAATGCACTGTACCATGGTCCCTCAATATCAAAAATCTATTAATTTTAAAATATTATGCGAAAAATGCGATCGCAGAAAGTGACCATCTCCACACGGGGGTGAAATGAGTGCGTTGCTACTGTCACACTTAAAAACCCGTTATGGAACTTTTTTCTTCTTCTCTTCGCCCGTCACGATACGCGCCCCGAAAAGTTTTAATCGGTTTTAATAACCCTACTATTGGCACGCCACGCCATCCTGCCTGGACAGCACGGTGGTCCTTCGCCCCGCCCCGCCCCGCCCCGCCTCCCCCCCACACCGACAGTGATCTGATAGTGAAAGTGCCCCCGTGCCGGCCCGGGCGCAGCCGCGCAGCTCGTGTTAATGTGAGCTCCGCGATCACTTAATCGGGCCGAGCCGGCGGCCGCCTAGTCGCACGACACACTGAATGGAACGACCGAATAGAACGGTCCCGGGCCGCGCCAAGCAGCGGCGAAGGAGGTGTCTGGCGGTAGGGTGTGCTCAATTTTGCAAATCAACTCCCTCCTCACTCCCCAATTTTTCCATGGCCTCCCCATTTTCCACCTCTTGTCCAAAATTTCCATTTTAACATTTTAACCATCAAATTGAAGAATGAAGTAGTGGGGTATTGGCGGCGCATTCTGGGCGTGCTCAGCGCACACCTGCCCTGCACTTCGTACGCCCCTGGAGCCAAGGAGCTGTGCCCGGCTGTGCCGCACTCCAAAGAGCTAATGATGTACATCATCATGGAGACAAGCGTCTCGGCTAGAACCACTTCACTTGTACAGTCGATTCGCACATCCGCCAAATTCAAAATAATCTCCTGATAGTGCAGCTACTGTCATATGAAGGGGGGAGCGGAAACGCGGTGGCGGGTGGCGGTAGCCTTTATGAGATTATTGTGGAAGGAATGCATGGGTGTGACGTGGGACGACCGATACACCCCCCCCCCCCAAAAAAAACAAAAACAAAAAAAAACGCTTGGCCCGACCGTTGATCACGTGGTACTTTGTTGCCAAGCATATTATGTGGATCAACGCCCTAACCTTTACGCATGCATTATATACACTACGTCAGGGGGCGGAGGGGACGCTGTCGTTACGACATATGTCAAGAGCTGATAAGCTTGGAGCGCGGTGCTAGTGCGGGGTGGAAAGGGGGGGGGGGGCAGGTCGCGGAGCCTGACTCACCGCGCCCACACCCGACCCCGCGCCCCGGGCCCCCTCCGTGTCCGGGTCGTCTCCCTCCACACGACAGATGTACTTCTTCAGGCATTTTGAAGCCGCCAGTTAACAACAAATCAAAAGCTTTTACATCAGTTGAGGTGTACCGCGGTTCGGCCTTTTTACAAAATAAACTACTTGGCACATGGAAGTTTTCGACCCCATGAATTTTTCACGATAGATTTACCTTTTTAGTCGTTTTTAAAGATATGGAGCCGGGTCCCTGCCGCGCCCTCACACCTCTCACTCACCCCTTGCTTCCGCTGCAGAGTTTTGGTTAATGCCCATTCCAGTTCGGGCCGGCGGGTCGGGCCGGGTAGGCCGCCGCCGCCGGTCGCGTTGTGCTTTCTCTCACGGGTCGGCCCGCGGACACGGCGTGGCGAAGCGGGGCGGGGCGGGGCGGGGCGGGGCGAGCCGCGGGCCCCTCTGAACGTGTCCTGGCCCACGGGGGCCTGCCGAGCCGCGCCCGGGAGGCGGGGCGGGGCGGGGCGGGGTGGACCCACACGGGCGCACCACCGCCACCTGTCCGCCTTGCCCCGTCCCGCCCCGCCAGCCCGGCCGTGTGTGGCATGCTCATGGTACGTATTTCGAGTGGAGTGTCGGGGCTTGCTTCGGCTGGCACAGGGCACTTGGTGTACATCCCTGCGTTAAGACCCCCAAGGTCGAGCTGGCCTTCGGTCGGGCACTACAGTCGGTACTTTCCATGGCACCAGGCACCACTGATAAGTGACTGCTTGGGTACCACTGATAGTGCGTCCCCCGCTAAGCCAGTGGACCAGCTGGAATTCCCGGTGCCTTTCGTGCGCTGCCGATAACAAGGTTACGGTACTGATCACATGCGGCTGCGGCGGCGGCGCTCTCTGGCAAGGTTACATTTAGAAATTTGGAAATTTAAAGTGCGAAAAGTGCGCAGGTGGAAGAGTCTACATTCCTAATTGTAAACTTGACCTTTTAGGGTCGCGCGCGTTTGTGAGTGTGAGTGTGTGTGCGTGTGCGTGTGCGTGCGTGTGTGTGAAACTCCTCGGAAGATTTCCACTTTTACCTGGTTGAATGATAAAATGGAAATTCGCACACATGCAAGAGTGTGCAACATTCACACACTTGATTTTCCAGAGCGCCCGCAACTCCCCGCGACTTGTTGGCCGGATAGGACTGCGCGGGCTGGGCCGGGTCGGGCGAAAGGTGAACCCGTTTCGTTTTCCCTGACAGGCCAGGGCGTGGCCTAGCGCTGCCCTGCCAGGCCAGCCGCTGAGGCCCGGGGGCATGCAGGATGAATACTGGGCGGCAGCAGCAGGGGCAGCAGGAGCAGCAGGAGCAGCAGCAGGAGCAGCAGCAGGAGTAGGAGCAGCAGCAAAAGTAGCAGGAGCAGCAGGAGTAGGAGCAGCAGCACGAGCAGCAGGACTAGGAGCAGCAGGAGCAGCAGGAGTAGGAGCTGCAGCAAAAGGAGCAGGAGCAGCAGGAGCAGCAGCCGTTTGGTTCAGAAGGTCGCTTTCGCACCCCTGTCCTTGTCCTTGTCGCACTACCCGCCGAGTGCGACAAGGATAGAGATGGGAGCGAGGAGCGGCCCTCAGAGCAGGGGGAGGGGGAGGGGGAGGGCAACATACACATGTACAGTACTCGGTACCGTCGTCACGTTCGGTTTCTGTTCGGTTGGCGGGAGGCGTCCCGAAACTCTCCCCTGGACGAAGGGCCGCGCGGGGCCTGGCCGGCCGGGGGCCGGGCCGCGTTCCGTCCGTGCCGATGACTATTAGCTGCACGGTTATTGCGGTTACGTGCGGGGCGGGGCGCGGCGCCCACGGCTCGGTCCGTGCATGGGGTGCCCCAGCCGTCTGATTCAGATGATTGCTCTCGTCCCTCCGTCCTTGTCTCACCTACAGCAGTGCCCTATGTTGGGAACGGCAGAGCGCCGTGAGTGCGACAAGGACGGAGGCACGAGAGCGCTCTTCGGAATCAGACGGCAGCGGCAGCTCCGGGCTGATGCGTTCGATCACCTTCTCCCTGCACCCTGCCTCTCTGTCCCTGCTCCCCTGCTTATTGCGCGCTTCCACCCCTGCGGCTTCCTGTAAAAGATGATGGAGGAGTGGGAGGCTGGGGGGCGGGGTGGAAGGGGGGGGGGGGAGGACTCGAGCCAGACGAACCCGGCCAGGACGAGACGGCGGCCGTGGAATTTGCTCCACAACCGCGATCCGTCACTTTCTCTACCCGTTTTGAACGTATCCAGATTGCTTTCGTTTGCCGCGCGCGCAGCGCGACGTGGAGGGGCGTGGCGTGGCGTGGCGGGGCAGGGCGTGGCGGGGCGTGGCGGGGCGCGGCGTGGCAGGGCGGGGTAGGGTGGCGTCCACGTATTATGGAGCCACATCAGACCCACAATGGACGCGGACCGCCACCGCCGCGCTAGGCCAGGCCGGGCCGCTGTGGTCATAACGTTATATCGTCCAGGGCCTGAGAGGGGCGCGGGGAGGAGAGGAGTCTGCACTACACGCGGCGAGGCGGGGAGCGAGGTGGGTGGGGCTGGGCGACGGTTTCGGCAATCAGCTCGACTGGGCGGGGATGATGGGGGAGGGCAGGACACACGGCAGGGCAGGGCCGCGCGCAGCGCACGGACTCCCCCTACGATGGTCAACCGGTCAACCCTACAATCTGATTAGAGTCCTCAGGCTCATGGTGCTCCGCCCCGCCCCGCCCAGCCCCGCCCCTGGGTGCCTCTTGCAGGGGCGTTGTTTTTTTTTGCAGGGTATTCCCCCCCCCCGGTCGCGTCCTAAAAGCAGCCTGAAATGTAGGCAATATGAGGTGCAAAACCCCTGTATTGTAGGCAACCCACCGCACATCGCCCCTCCCGTCATCTGGACTAAAAACCGCCCCTGGCCTCCTCTAGTGCGCACCGCGTCGCGCCGCCCGCTCAGCATTCTGCGTGCACCTCGAGTTGCGCTGCGGCTCAACGCTCGGGGAAGGACTCTTTCCCGCAGAGCGATTCCGGTGCGCCTACTCCCCCAAGGGGCGGCCAACTCATGTATTTCTGTGTACACTTGTCTTGTATTTCTTGTATTTCAAATGTATTTTTCGGTATTTTTCTCGTATTTTTGTTGAGTATTTCTAAGTATTTCTGTGTATTGTAGAGTATTTCCTTGTATTTTTAGTGTATTTCTAGAAATACACAGGTATTTTTGTGTACACGTTTTTTTCTAGTTGGCCGCCCCTCGTACTCCCCGTCTGTCTCTCTCGCTCGCAAGGAGTCCGCCGAGGGTGCGAGAGCGCTCTGTCTCTCTCACACTCAAGGAGTGAGGAGTGGGCCTACGAGTACGAGCACCGGAATCGCTCTGCAGGTTTCGCGGGCCGGGGTGGGGCCACCTCCCATTAGCCGTCCCTGCCCGCCAGCAATTAGCTGTCCCTGCCCGGCCCTGCCGGCCCGGTACCGGCCGACTCGGCGAGCTGCACCACTCGCTCACACACAAGGGAGACTGGGACTGGGAGTGGCGTATGGTGGTGCCGGTGAGTGAGTCGGTTCCCTTTCCGCGGACATGCAGCCGGACATCCTGGACCTGGACCAGGACGGGCAGGAGCGGACCAGAAGCGCGATTCCGCTGCCCAAACTGTTCGGCGGATTCCTTGACTGCGAGACAGCGCTCTCACACCCGGAGCGAGGAACTGCCGAAACCGAAATTATTGCAAGGGGGTCGTAAAATTATCGCACCGTGACTATTCGGAGAGTGGGTTAAATTATCGCACGGTGATAGTAGAGGAGAAAAAAGGGAGGGGGGAGTGGGGGGGGGGGGGGGGGGTAAAATGATCGTGCGGTGATAGAGTTCTTGGATTAGTTTTTAATTCTTTGTTGTTTTGCAAACTGGAAAACAGTCCATGGATACAAAATGGCAAATAAGGTGTTTAGATGTATAGGGGATTACTACACCTGTCTCAGGGTTGTGGTAAAGTTTGCAGAGAGGCTTGAATTACAATTTTAGTGAGCCTACATTTTAAATGGTGCGGTTTTCCAAGACATTCGTTAGGTTTTAAAAACATACAGTGAGATCTCCTCAAATATTTGACTAACATCACTCTTTACGACAAAACAAAGAGAACAACCATCATTTATATGATATAGTTCCAGAACATTGGATTAAAATTGGCACAAATTAGAGTGCACAACTTTAAACACAGTAGATTATCATAGAATCTACTCTTAAACTCACCAAACAAAAAGAAACTTTACTGTTTTCTTTCTATGTATGCTTTGGTCAAGCCAAAATGTTACCAGAGAGCATACAAAACATAAGATAAATATTGTAATAACCCTAGCATCTTAACAGGACCACAGCTACATTGACTAATATTTTTGACACATAGAAGCAATGATGATCCAACAGCATTGTAAAAATATGTCTCAATAATCTCTAAGGTCTGGAAAATGTACATACATTTACATTACCAAATTAAATCTTTTTTTCTCATAATTCATTTTTTTTACAAATAACTTAGTCTTCTGTTGACTTGAAATTCACAAGATTGATTGAAATTAGACTTGTTAAATTGTAATGAAGTCAATTGTAACAAACATTCATACAGAGTTGTGCCATAAAAAGTCGCTATTACTGGCACATTAAAAAATTTCACCAATGCACCAGATGACAGTGCATTAAAGGAATATTGGGCTTAGGAAGGGCCCATTCATTAGCCCACAAGAAAACAAAATGGCTTGCATAACCTTTGATTGGTAACACATGACACAACATCTGACAGATAATCCTTTTTAAACAATATCAAGCAGAAAAATTACTTGTACGCCAGAAAACAAAAAACTTAATCTAGAAAAGTTGATGTAGTAAAATTGATTGGGTAAACATTTTGTTCCTTCATACCACAAAATGGAATAGGGTGATTTCAAACTTCAAGAGATGGCAAAAGTGTGGGTAATTAACACGTGCCAATCACAGCTGAGTAATATTTATAAATTGGAAATCTAAAAATAAAAGTAAGGTCTGAAAATTTAAAATAAGAATTCACTATTTTGAACATTGAAACATGATGAGCATTTGATTAAAATGCTTCTTTTCTCTTTTTTCTTTAAAAAAAAAGCTATAGAGGGAGACAATGAGCTTAGTCATTTCACTGATTTTGAAGAAGACCATGTGAATGAGCCATACCTGTGGAAAGCATCAAAGTAAAGCAATACGCTATAAAACAAGGCTCAAATACCAGGACAATTTATCAATTTAGAAACAGAACTTGTTTCTAGTGCTACTAAAACCCACTGAAATATTCCTCAGAAATGACACATTTTCAATGACAACACACTGTTTGACAATGGTTCCCATAATGGCACTGACAACTTGTTCACAAAAAAGAAGTTGAAAATACATTTCAAAAAGGCTCAAAGATGATTGTTGCACAAACAAGAATGTGAAGAGATTGGATTTGATTCTACACAAGTTCATAGCAAATTGTGGATAAAGTTCATAGATTAGATTAATTAATGCTGATACCTTCAACACTAGAAAAATATTTCTACTTGAACTGTGGGCAATGCTGTCGAACAATATTGCGAGATACCTCAGAATGACCTAAAAGAAAATTTAGGGAGAGATTGACACAATATTAATTACTAGAAAAGCATAGTAGTAAAATAGATGATGACAATTTTACTAACCTAATTGAAGCTCTAAATAAAGAGCAAGCATGACCACATGAGTTGGCACTTCACATTCTGGGCCTCTAGCATTGAAAACTCGCTTCAAAGTTTCACCGGCTTTGTCGAGTTCTCCTCTTGTCGCGAAAGCAACAGCTAGATTGTACTGGAGGACTGCTCTGGCAGTGCCAATTTTATCTGGACACCAGCTCTGCATCATCCGTTTTGTTTCAGATGGTCCATCAGTATCCTTGTTGGGGTCACTTCCCCGTTCTTTGTCAAGTTCTGTTTCTCCTGGATAAACCAGACTAACATCTTTGATATTGTCTGGATTCAAATGCTCAATAGCATCTGATATTTTATTACACATCAGAAATGCCTCAGCAGCATACAAATGCCCCAACAACCTATAAAATAAAATGCAGAAAAATACAAAGAGCTTCAAACATTGAGCCCACACACTTATCCAACCTAATAAAATACATGAGCAGCTAAAACTTACTTATGAGCACCAGACAACTTTGGTTGTCTCAACAGTTCTTGTGCATGCTTTAAGGCCATTATATAGTCTCCAAGGCATAGTGCAATGTAGGCACTGTTTGTAAGAACGGAGCAACGTAGGCTTTCAACCTCTGTCTCCGATAAGGGTGATGATGGAGCACCATAACATGTTCTCTGTACAGGTATTTTAGCAGCCCCACCTGAAAAATAAAAACAGATGGATTAAACTCTTTACTTACGAATAAGAATTTTCTTTATACTATAAACAAGATAGCAGGGACTTTTACCAGATCCAAATCCTAAGTTTGATCCAGGAGCACCAAGAGGTCCAAGACCTGGTATATTGAGGACTCCAGGAGGACCCGTCAAATGACCTCCAATTAACTTGAGGGACACCACTGATGGATGCTCATTGTTGCCATTCTTCACATTGGCACTAAATTCATTTAGGAGAGATAGTGCATTACGCAAGCATAAGGAGGCAAACTCAAGCCTTGTTGAAGGAATTGCACTGGAAACTTCCTCTCCCCTGGTGAACAAAGAACAAATTTCAAATGGGCACAATACCTTTAGGTCAAAGTGAAATATAAAACGCAAGGGTCACATAGACATCTCCCAAAACTATGGTAAAAAGACATACTTGGGCACAGTTTCACGGGCAAGCTGAGGGGATAGGATGATTTTCTTATGAATGTTACTTCCAACTACACCTTGAACCATATCTTGCCTCCTATGAGCAATATTAAAGTCTTCATCATTTGCCTGTAATAAAAGGAGAAAAGAGATTTTCAAAACAAACGAAAAGAAATAGGTGAATGCTGCAAACAATAATTTGAGGAAAGTTACCTTTTTATGTACCATGATACAGCATTCAGCTAGACGCAACCAAAGGCGGGGGTTCATATGGAATACTCGAACTACATCTACTAGACAGTCAAAGGCCTGTGTTGGTAGCCCAGTATGCAAAAGTGCTACTCCAAGGTTGTACTTAATCTCCAGATTATGATTAGAACCCAAAGTAAATAATGGTTGCCCATTAGATCCTTCTGCAATTCCGATAATGAGGCCAGTGTTTATTGTGTTTTACAATCTATTTCATACTGAATTAAAGTAAAGGACAGTTTACTTACCAGTTTCAGTTATAAGTGCTCTCATAGCATCTTCTTCCTCAGACAAAGCTTTCTTAAGATAAAATGTGCTCAAGTTTGGTTTTGCAATGTAGTGATGCACACAACCCATATTATTATAGTACAGAGCAGGGATGTGTTCTCCAATGTCTCTGTTAATAAAACAAAACAAATCAGATAAGTGGCTGATTTAAGATGCAACATTTTTGAATAAATAAGAAAAAACTCTGACAGAACTTACTTGAAAGACTGAATATTTCCTGACAGACTATTTAGCACTCTCATTGCTCTGCGATGATTCCCTCTTAGGTACTCTAAATTAGCTCTTAAAAATATTGTTGGTAAGTTCTGAGAGAGAAAACAAGATTTTTTTTTTTAATGAATGAGATAGTAATAAACAAAGGTTCAATTAAAGATACAGTACATATAAAATAAAATACTACCTTTTTCATGGATATGCTGTTTAGCTCTCTTTTGGCAGCATTAATCTGATGTGTTTTCAATAAACAACGGATTTTGTAATGCAGAAGCCTAAGCTTCATAGGATCAGACTCCCCATCAACAAGCTCAATCTGTCAGAAAGAAAAAAATAGTTTTACAGAATTATTTCCTTGCGTGCCATACTCTTAACTAGTAAAGACAAATGGAAGACACGTACATTTTTTTCTTTGTCACTTTTCTCTATACTTTTGATATCCTTTTCAGTAGAAAGTTTGCCCATGGGAATATTTGGAGCAGAAGCAAATTGTTGTTCAATATAACCCAATTGCGGAATTGCCTTTTCAGGTTGATGTGTTTGTAATAATAATTCCAACAACAGCATACTGACTTTTTGAGCCAAAGACTCTTCTGTATAAAGGAAGTAAGGAGTAAGAATTAAACCAAACAGTATGGGCTACTGCTTTTCAGATTTAAAGCAGTATCAAAACATACCCATAGGCTCAATGAAAGAAAAGACTTTGCTGATAAGTTGGAATGCACTTGCATATTGTTTGAGATGAAAGAAAATAATTGCTTGATTGTAATAGAAAATACAGTTGTCTACATCCTCTAAACTACCAACATCTTCAAGATTAATGTGCGCCTGGTAAATTGATGTCCAAAAAGAAGGGAAAGAAAAAACAAAACAATAAAACATTACCAGTATACAGTGCATTTTGTATATAAAGAACTAACACCACATCATAAACATATACCTGTGAACAAATTGAATGAAATGTCTTCCGAAACTGTTCAGTCTTTCTTAATTCACTTTTAAAATACTCTGCAACAGCTTTATTGTGAGCCAGTTTCACATCGTGTCCGCAAGATGCCTCCAATTTAATTAGATTCTGAAGACACGAAGTGAAGTTGCCCTTGTTGAATTCTGAGACAGCCAGTTGTGCAACTTCCCGATCCTGTTCAGTGAAACAGTAAGCAGAGGAGTCGCCACCATTCTTGTCTCCAGACACAGGTGAATCTTTGTCGACCATTCTGAATGGAGTACTAGTTGTGGCCTGGTGACATGATAAAATTTCCATACCAAATTAGACAAATGAAAATGAAAAGGTTGACATCAGAAAAATTATAACGACATCACATTTAACAGAAAGTACAAAGATACCAAATCACGTTTGACAGACTACAGACAACTAGACATTATAACCTCTACAATAGCTGATCTTTGAAATGATTAAACGCACAATGCAGGTAGAAAGTTGACTCAGCGATGCAAATACAAGTCTGTAATTACCTAAAGCCAAAATATGCACGAGTGCTGATGTATTTCATCCATAATCTTCGGTAAGATTTAGCACTGACAACCCGGCAGTTTACTTTACATACGATTTTGATAATTTCTTCTTCCTTTTCGTTTTCTTACTTTTTCACACAACGACGACTTCGCTCTTCGCTCTGTACTGATAAACTTTCAGAATTTCTCATTGGAAGATGACATTTAAATAGAGATTTAGGTTGAAACTTGAAGATAGATCAAATTTAAAGGAAATAATAGACTTCTCTAAAGTTTGTCACTTTCGAATACTTTATGGGGGAAGTACGGGAGACAGGAGGCTAGTCGAAGGACGGTCCTATTCGCAGAATGATGTTCATTTGTTTTTTTCAAATCTGTATTTAATGCCTCCAGTATACACCCTCTTCAATCAATTATTCGCAGAACGTCAATGCACAGAACAGAACAAAAACAAGTTCCAACCTAGCAAGCACATGGTTTGGTTTGGAGGTTTTATTTTGGTTTATTTTGTATTTCCAGTTTCTTGTAACTCTGCGTCCCAGTTTACGGATAGTGTCATACAAGCTGCCCAATCGAACGGAATCACCGAAATAATTTGTTTCAACTAGTTCAAGAGACGTATTTAACACAATGGATCTCTTCGTAGTAGAAAGGTGATAAAACATTCAGACTTGTTCACTATTGGTTACCCTCTCCTACTCATAGCTGTTATTCCTAACATAATATTTACTTCGTCATTTTCCCTCATGTGCAATGAGTAAAATTCCAAACAAGTTAAAAATTTTCCAACAGGTATGAAGGTGATGAACAGGGCCCATCATCCAATATATCAGATACCAAGTCAAGTCATTTGGAACGGCTCCTCTCTAAAATAGAAAGCAAAAAGCAGCAAGCTGTTAAACTTGCAAAAGCTGAGGAAGCAAGAAAACAAAGGAAAGAAAAGAAGAAAAAGAAGGTGCGCTCTACTAAAGATGCAAAACCAGCTCTTGAAAAACAGAAATCTGTTAAGCCCCAACATAAAGAGAGGAAAATGAAGCCAATCAAAGAGTCTTCTTCAGACATTGATGGAAAGTTCACTGTTCTTGGGAGTGATTCTCTAGGCACTAAAAAAGAAAGGGTATGTACAAATGATCTTTAAAAGTATTTGATATGTGCAACCAGACTAAGTTACGTGTGATTGGTTTTGCACAACACTGAGAAGTTTTGTCACCATTAATTATTAATTTGGTTTCTTTTTTATTGCAATTCATTTTTTCCCCAGGTGAAAGCACAGTTACCGTATTGGCTTGCGAATCCATCAGTAGTATCTGTAGATCTTAAAAATCTTACAGTGTCAGTAGATGACATCCCAGAATTAAATAGAGATTTGGTTGAAAGGCTCAAACAAAATGGAATATCACATTTTTTCCCAGGTGTCCAATCTTAGATTGTATTTTTCATTTGCTGTGAAAATGTTTTGAATGTGTCATAGTCAATCTTAAACTTTTTCTGCAGTTCAACATCAAGTGATACCGTGGTTACTTGAAGCACAAAGTAAACCACCCCAATTTTGGCCGAGAGATATCTGTGTTTCGGCACCAACGGGTAGTGGTAAAACCTTTGCATTTGTTTTGCCAATTATTCAGGTGTGTGAACTTTTTTATTTAGTAGGAATTACTGAAAATCTCACTCAAGAAAAAATATATCAGTTGTATAAATTGCATTTTTACAGGCTCTGCGCAACCGTTTAATACCACATATCAGAGCTCTTGTTGTGCTTCCAGTTCAAGAGCTTGCTTCTCAAGTCTACAAGGTTTTCCTTGAGTATATTGGTGTAACAAATCTTAGAGTAGTATGTATAACAGGGAAAGAATCTTTTCAACAAGAGCAGTCCCAACTCGTCCGGTTTTGTATGTCTTTTTAGTTACCAAACTGTTCTTGTCGGTTAGTAAACAGAGCTCTCCCAAGTATATTTTTATTTTATTTTTGGAATATTTGTTTCAGCTGAGGCCGATGGGAAATTCCATAGTTGTGTCGATATTGTTGTGACAACTCCTGGACGGCTGGTTGACCATCTACAGTCAACAACTGGGTTCTCATTATGTCATCTAAAATATCTTGTGATTGATGAAGCTGACCGTGTTATGGAATCTATGCAAAATGACTGGCTGTATCACCTAGACAGGCACATAAGTTCTGGTAAGCTTTTAGCCCTGATACTAAATCTAATCCTATCTTCATTATGGTGAGATATTTTATGGTCATCACAGATAATAACAGGAGAGTCCCTCCGCTTACGATCAGAGATGTAAGTATTCGACACCCACCTCCTCAAAAATTACTGTTCTCTGCAACCCTAAGTCAGGATCCAGAGAAACTTCAACAACTTGGCCTCTTTCAGCCAAGACTTTTTACATCTGTTGTCAATGGAACAACTCCAGGTATTGTGTTGTTCCCACTTCCTGTTTACATTTGCATGTCTTTGGAAAATTTTATTGTTTGTTTTACTCCATTAACGTTTTAACTTTTTAGAAGAGGGCTCCTCTTCCGAATTTATTGGCAAGTTCACCACTCCAGCTGAGCTCACTGAGCTATGGGTTGCTTGTGAGCTTGCTGTGAAGCCTCTGTATCTTTATGAACTACTGAATGAAGGAAATTGGGACACTGTTCTTGTGTTCACAAATACAACAGAGGGAGTGCATAGACTATCCATTCTGTTGAAACATATGTTTAAAGATAAGAAGAGTGTGTCAGAAGTTTCCTCAGCTTTGCAGCCAAAACAAAGAAAAGTAATCTTTGAGAGATTTGCATCGGGGTCATTAAACATGTATGTGATGCTTTCACCTTCTGAAGTATCGTATGGCCTACATTTCCTTAAAATTGTGAAGCGTGCATTTCTTTCTTCTCAGATTAGTTTGTTCTGATGCTCTTGCGAGAGGTATTGATGTTCCAAATATTGACTGTGTCATCTCATATGATGCCCCTAAGTTCATCAAAAACTATATTCACAGAGTGGGAAGAACTGGGCGTGCAGGCCGCCATGGTACAGCAATCACACTTGTTGAAAATCGACAGGTAAGTCTCAAAATTTATCAAATAGAGACAGTAATAAACCTTTCTCAACTTTAAAGAAAAATTTTATGTCGCAGATAAAGAAGTTTGAGATGATGCTTACCCAGGCAGGAAAGCAGAATATGGTAAAAGAGAAAGATGTAGACATCTCTAGTTTTGAAGCCTTTGAGGAAGAGTACAAAACTGCTCTGACTGCTTTGAAAAGTGAATTAGAGGTAGGTAGCTTGTTTATCCAAATATTTATACATAATTTTTAGTGTTGTTCTGCATTGTCATTGCTTTAACAACAATTATTTGGCCACAGCGGGAAGAGGAAATGAGAAAGCAAATCCGCAAGAAACCAAAGAAATACCTGCAATTCAAGAATAAAAAACTGCAAGGTGTGACAAAGCCATCTTCAACTCTAACACATCAGAAGAAATTTTCAGCCAAACTGAAACACTTAGCTAAAGACAAAAAGTTATGATTTATTATTATTTAATCATTTAAGTTTACTTATGTTAGATTGAAATACATGGCATTTTATAATATAAAATTATTTTGTCAACCCTCTCCCCAATTTCAATCCTTCACCCCTCATCTTTCTCTCTCTTTCTTTTTTCTTTTTTTTTCTCTCTCCTTTTTTCCCCCTTTTCTTCCTTTTTCCTTTACCCCCCTTCTTTCCTTTTCTGCTCCACTTGCCCGTGTCCTGACAGTCGCTCTACAATCCATCTTTCTTCTCCATCGCGTTTCCCGACTTCAATCCCGACCATTCCCGATCAAAAACGCATACACGCGCACACACACGCGAGCGCTCTCTTACACCTGTGTTTAGACTCCACAGGTTTCAATCCGTTCTGAAGGGCCCGTCGCTGATTGCACCTCCTACCCCTCGCTCTACCCGCCCCTCCCCTGTAGCCTCCCCAGCCGAAGATCGCCTTCGCGCGCGCCTCCGTCGTCCTTGTCGCACTCATGGGCACCTGCCATCCCCAACACCCAACTAGCGCCGCCGGGGAGGTGAGGTGCGACAAGGACGGCTGTACGAGAGCGATCCTTGGATCAGACGGCAGCAGAGCCCCGAACGGGGGCCAAAAGGAGTCCCACCACCGTGACCAGGAGTTGAAGCAGCGAGCCGGGGGCTTGGGGGGGGGGGGGCGTCGGCAGCTCGGCTCGGCACTGTAAAACCGGAGGTCTGGGGTCTGGGTCTTCCCCCTCCCCTCCCCTTCTGCCGCGACGGCCCGGGAGGGGGGGGGGGGGATAGCCTCGGCCCTGCCGCTGCCAGGTGTTCATTGTCCGGTCCGCACTCGCAGCGCGCGGACGTGCGCACCACAGCGCCACGCTTCGCGCCGGACAGCGCCGCTCAGCGCAGAGCAGAGCGCTCGCAGTCCAGTCGCAGCCCCTCGACGGGAGGGTGTGAGGGCTCCGCGCCGTGCGTACGTCCCGCGACACAGGCCCGCCGCTAGAGCCCCGCGCTAAAGTGATAGCAGTGTGACAAAGTGCGAGTGAGTGAGTGAGTGATCCGTTATGTGAGAGAAGCAGTGAGTGTCCGTGGCCCCCGGCGCCCCCGGCCCGGCCGCCCCGCCGGGGCCTTGTTGTAGTGACCAGCGCGCAGCGCGCGGTGACTCAGGAGGCGCGCCCGCTGCCCCAGCCCCCGCCCCCGCCCGCCCCCACACATCGCCGCGCCGCCCCCGCACGCGGCGCGGTCGCCCCGATGCAGCCCAAGACGAAGGCCGCCGCGGCGCCGCCCCCGCCCCCGCCGGCCCTGCGCAGCCCCAACAACAACGGCAGCGCGGCGCTGTCGGACGCGCGCGACGCCCGCGCCAAGCAGGTGCTCAAGGAGGCCGTGGACGCTGTGGTCAACAGCTTCGCGAAGCACACCCAGGGATACGGCAGAGGTGAGTGAGTGTGAAGCGCGAGTAGGCAGCCGGCCGAGCACGCCGGCCTGCGGGCCTGCCTACCCCCGGGCTCAGAGGAGGGTCCACGGTCCACAGCCGTCACTGTAAGCGGTTAGAAGTGCCCCTCCTCTCTCTCTTTCTCCTCTCTCTCTCTCTGTCTCTCTCTCTCTCTCTCTCTCTCTCTCTCTCTCTCTCTCTCTCTCTCTCTCTCTCTCTCTCTCTCCCTCTCTCTCTGTCTCTCTCTCTCTGTCTCTCTCTCTCTCTCTCACCTTCTCTAGGCATCAGATGGCAGGACGCACCGCACATTGCACCGGCCTCGCACCTTGCAGACCCGGCACAGTGGTTTCGTCACTCTATCCTTGTCGCACTCATGGTGTCTGGTCGGCAGTGTTGCCAGAAAAGTAGGCAAAAAGTAGCCCAAACACAGCGGAGTAAAGCGGGCTGCATCTGCGCCTGCATACTAGGCAACACCTTCGCACAAGAGCGTTTACATTGCCTAGTAAGCAGGCGCAGATGCAGCCCGCTTTACTCCGCTGTGTTTGGGCTACTTTTTGCCAACTTTTCTGGCAACACTGCTGGTCGGAAGGAACAAGAGGGTGAGAGAGGATGCAAAACGCTCTTCGGAATTATCCTGAATAAGGGCTCAGGGCGCTCAGGGCACTGGGCCTGTTCGCGAGAACTGGGTGGGGCGGCGTGCCTCGGCCTGTAGGGCGGTTCTGCACAGCGGTCTCCTCCCTCCCTCCCTCCCCCTCCCCCTCTCTCTCTCTCTCTCTCTCTCTCTCTCTCTCTCTCTCTCTCTCTCTCTCTCTCTCTCACTCTCTCTCCCTCTCCCTCCCCCTCCCCTCCCTCTCTCTCTCCCTCTCTTTCCTTGTCACACCCATGAGGTGCAGCCATAAGGAGCAAGGAAGAGGCATCAGCCCGTTGACCGACGGGATGGCGGCCGCGAGCTCTGCCATATTGAAAGGGAAGACAGTCGCCCCGCCCCGCAGAAGAAAATGCCGGGTCCCGTCGATTGCGGACATCGAGGGGGAAAAGGGAGGATTATGCGGGGAAAAAAGGGAAATTGTCGATGATTGCGAACATCCCTAGGCGGGCTCGTTGGGTTGCCTACCTCTCCGGGTCTTGCATCCCATTCTGAACCAGCAGACCTGCCCACTACAACCAACGGGGCTGAGGGCTTTCACGGAGATTTCAATCGGCAGTTTACAAGCCTTCAGGTCCTGTTGGAAGTTCAGGCCCAGACTTACGTGAAAATAAGAACTACCAAGTGTGGTGAAAGCGAGACGCGGAAGGCAATGATAGTGTGTGAGCTGAGTGAGAGACAAAAGAAGGCGTGGCAAGAAGTCCTAAGCGGTAACAGGCACCTATTATCATTTTTAAAATTTCGTGGATGTATGTCAAAGAACTGAATTTTATATAATGTATTCTGAATCCATTTTTCCTATTTTGGTTAAGTGTTTTATAATATAACATATGTTGGACTGTTGAACAAATTTCATTTTTTAAAATAATGTTTATATCAAACAATGTCAATACAGTATGCACTTTAGACTACATTGTGTCACTTCTCGCCTTCTTTACCATTTTATACGTTTTATCAAAACATTTTCTAAAAATTGTGCGTCGGCATGCAAGCCCCAGGGAGGTAGGCAACCCAACGCGTCCGCCCGGGAACGTCCGTAAACGCTTTTTTCCCGCATAATCCTCCCTTTTCCCCCTCGATGTCCGCAATCGACACTCCAGGCGCCTCCCATATCCAGGTATGTCCGCAATCGACGCACACTCGAAAAGGCGTAGGGTAATTGTTTTCATACTCGATCTAGTTTACCGCGCCACTGCGGCCCACTCACGTTAAGGTCTCCTCCGCGCGACTCCACGCCCCACCCGGCCAGGACGGGCGGTGTTCAACAAGTCCGTCTATGCGAACGGGGCGGGGCGGGGCGGGGCGGGGCGGGGCGGGGCGGGGCGGGCTGTGTGGGTGAGGACCTCTTTGAACCGAGGCCAAAGACGAGATGAGTTAGAGGCCTTGCCAAGCGACGCGCTGAGCGGGCTGGAGCGCGGGGCGGGGCGGGGCGGGGCGGGGCGGGGCGGGGCGGGGCGGGCCCGCCGGAGCAATGAGATGAGCTTGCTAATTTGCTGCCGGGTTGGCTTCGTCATTATCAGGGCTGGACCAGACCGGGCCGAGCGGAGCGGAGTGGAGCGGCCGACCTGCCTCTGTCTCTCCCTCGCTCTCTATCGTTCTCTCTCTCTCTCTCTCTCTCTCTCTCTCTCTCTCTCTCTCTCTCTCTCTCTCTCTCTCTCTCTCTCTCTCTCTCTCTCTCTCTCACACTCTCTTTCCGTCTCTCACCCGCGTCCGTCGCTCCGCCCCTCTCTTTCTCCTACGTCGATGAATTTGATCAAAGATTAGTGTTATTATTTTCTCCCGCAGAAAAGGAAAATTAATAAGAAATTGCACCCCCCCCCCCCTCTCTCCCTCCTGAGCGGGACGGGCCGTGGGGTGGACAAGATAGATCTCATTTATCTCGACTGCGCTCTGCAAAGTCCTCTCTGCGCGTATCTGAACCCGCTCCTGTGAACCGCAACCGCGCGCAGCACGCAGCAGCACGCAGGCTCCGGAACGAGAAGAAGTAGCCACGCCAAAGTCCGAGGGGAGGGGGAAGCAACTCTGATATTTTTGTACGCTACGTAAGTGAGAAAATTTCAGAATAATCCAGAAAAAAAAATTAGAAAAATTCAGAAAATTTTGAGAAAATTTGGGAAAATTGGCAAAAATGTAGGAAAATCAGGAAAAATTAAAACAAAAATTGCAAAAACAAAAATCAACAAAAAATGAAATACATAAAAAAAAATTCACAAAACTTATTGAATACCCAAAAGTGCAGAGCTGTTTCCCTCTCCCCCCACTCCCCCCCTCCCCTCGCCAAAGTCCCACGGACACCTGTTTCGCCGCACTATGAATGAATCGATTCGGAATGGTGACCTAATACTTACCCGACGGGGGTCAGGCAGGGCACCTAACCTCCTATCGCCTGCGGCTCCACTTGGGGGGCCTACCCGTTCCGGCAGGCGGCCACCCACGTTACCGCCCCCTCGCTTTCTCAATCACACTGCAAAAAAAAAAGAAGTTAAAAACCGTTCCTTGTTAAAAACAAGATGTTTTCTTTTCTTTCTTTCTATTTTGAAAGTGAAGATTTTGGCCGCAGCAGACGACCTTGATCTTATCGCGAGAACTGCCGACGTCACTCTGTGTAATTGGGGGCGGACAGCGGACAGGGCTGCCGCCTGCAGGGTGACTCCGAACACCATATCATAGTGTCCTCTCTCTTGCGCCTTATGGTCGTGCCCCATTTGCGCGACAAGGACAGAGTGTCGGATCGTCACGTTACAGTACAGGACCTCGTGATGTGAGGGCCCCGGCCCGGCGGTGTGGGGCGGGGTAAGGGTGGGGTAAGGGCGGGGTAAGGGCGGGGTGGCTTTAATCCGATTCCGATCTCCCCGCCGGTTCGGCCAACGGGGGCTTGTACAATGTCCACCACTTTTAACTTTACTCCACGCTCGCGTCTCCCTATCTCTCTCCGCTTCAGTCTTTCTCTCCCATGAGACAGCTCTCTTCTCTATCCAGCTGTGAGGGAGAGAAAAGCCGGAAAGAGAAAATCAAAATGTTGTGAATGGGCAATGGCAGGTAGTGCGGTAGTGCTCTCTCACCGGGAATACACCGCGCGGCGAGGAGCCCATGACCTGCAAGGTGCCCTCTCTCTCTCTCTCTCTCTCTCTCTCTCTCTCTCTCTCTCTCTCTCTCTCTCTCTCTCTCTCTCTCTCTCTCTCTCTCTCTCTCTCTCTCTCTCTCTCTCTCTCTCTCTCTCTCTCTCAATGGCACCCTCCTCACCCAATCTCTCACGCTCTCAGGGTGTGCGTCGTATGAGTGAGAGAAAGACAGGAGGAGAGCGTTCTTCTGAATTAGTGTACCTACATGTACTGGCGCAGTACGGTGGCGGCACCTTCGCTCGGCAGCTGTGGGCGCTCAAACGCCAACGAGTTGTCGAATTCCCGAAAAGCCTCACTCTTTCCAAACGCTCCCGAGGAAGCAGCTAAAAGTGCCGGAGTGAGAGAGAGAGAGAGAGAGAGAGAGAGAGAGAGAGAGAGAGAGAGAGAGAGAGAGATGTTAGGATGCGTGTCTCGAGCGGGAGGCCCTCTCTCCCTCCCACTCCCGGGCTCCCGGGCCCACAATGATGGTCCTGGCCGTGCGCCACGCCGTCCGTAATAAAACAAAACTCGACAAGACCCTGCCGTCCGATTCAGAAGAGCGCTTTTGTATCTCCATCCTTGTCGCACGCATGGGTCTCGGCCACTGGGAGTGAGTGAGAGGGCACCACAAAACGACCCTCTGAATCTGGGGGCTGGCCGCCTTGCTGCCGTTGCTGCCGCCATGCCGGCCACGCGATGCACGGCCCTGCCCGCCCTGCCCTGCCTTCACCTGCCGGCTGATTCCGAAGATCGCCCTCCTGCCTCTGTCCTTGTCGCACCTATGGCGGTATGGCGTTGTCCTGTGCTGGGAAACGGCCAGTGCACCATGAGTGCGACAAGGACGGATGCGCGAGAGCGATCTTCGGAATCAGACGGCTGGCTGCTGGCTGGGCCCCGACGGTCACCGTGAGCGTGAGTGCGAGAGAGACAGGGGGCTTCTTCAGTGTGAGGCGAGGGAGGACGGTCTCCACATGACGTGGCCTGAAAAAGAGGGAAGAGGAGGGGTGGCCTGCCGGGGGCTGACGGGGGCTGACGGGGGCTGCCGGGGGCCTGACGGTGAGGGCTTGAGCGCAGCGCACCGGCCATCCCTGGTCAGAGTATCAGTAAGCTGATATCAGCATTTGATATCTGTTTCTGATATCATTCTGATAATTGGGACGAATCAGCAAAGTGCAACGGGTCGTCAACTCGGATATTCCCCCGTACACGAGATAATATTACCTCAAATATTACATTGATATTACCCACATTACAGGTAATATTATGTTGATATTACCCATTTCACAAGGATTATGACGTCAATACTGTAAAATTGGTGTAATATTACCAATAATACCTGTAACATTCCATATTCCTCCGTACACGGTCAAGCGGAGTTGACGACCCTTTTGCAAAGTGGTATCATAATGACATCACAAAAAAGGTCTATTATATGTAGTGCTTGAATATCATCAGCTTTTAGTAAAAGCCAAAGTCATAAATATTTAGAATGTCAGTTAATTTTGTGAGAGAAGTCATATGTTTTCAACAATGTACACTAAGGAATTCAAGTCATTGTAACGTTGTTAGTGAGCATTCAGGGTGTCCGTGTCCAAATTGAGGCGGAGCCAAATCCGCTGTCGGTTTTTCCGTAGCTTTATAGCCGTATTCAAGTTGGCACGAAAAAAGTCTTCGATTTCAAAAATATTAAAATGGCCCTTCTAAAGTTGGGCGTGGATGCCACAAACCAAATTTGAGCAAAACATCTCTAAAGACGCGGATTGTGCAGCGTGTTGAAGTTGAATGTGCTTATTGTGATATCACTTGATTCAAATCAGTAAACTGACAATTATGTCAGTTGCGTGGTCTTGTCTAATTCTTAAGTGACTTTGATGTCAGCTAGGTGAGGCTTTCTATCACGAAACAGCCTAGTGTCAGCATTGACAAAAAATATCAGCTATATGACATCAGATTAGCAACTGATATCACTCAACTACTTGTCAAAATCATTAAACTGATATCACAATCACGTTAATGATGTAAGTAAATTTCCAGATAATCATAAAGCTGATTTTGATATCAGCTTTGTGACACTCTGAAGCGATAAAGAGCAAGAGAGAGATGGAACACTGCTGAAGGCTCTTCGGAATCAGCCCGCAGGCCGCGCGGCGCGGTCAGCCCCGGCCCGGCAGCCACCCCCCAAAAACCCGCTATTTCTCGGTAGTCCTGGCCTCCGCTTCGCACTGCGCTCGTGCTTTTGCGAGAGTCCTTTGACCCGGTTATTGTTTTGGTGTCGTCCAGGACATGACAGCGTTGAGGACCCCGCCAGCACTGCACTACCGCTGCTGCTGCTGCTGCTGCTGCTGCTGCTCCTGTTGCTGTTACTTCTCGGGGGCGAGGAGGGTCGCGGGGAGCAGAGCTAAACAAGGGTTTTATGCTGCATTATGGCAAGGCGTGCATCTTCTTGCCTTCTCTGCGTTTAGCGGTACACACCATGCTCTGCCTACACTGAGAAAAAAGATATGGGAAATGAAATCGAAGAGCTGGCTCGCAGGGCAGGACAGGGCAAGGTAAGCCTGCTCGCGGGCCATGCAGGGCTCGCGCGCTCCCGCTCCGGGCTCCGGGATGCGATGGGCCTGGCTGGTCTCTTGTTCTTTTTTTCTTTGAGGGTGCCTCGACCCGCCTTGCCGCGCCGTTCTGTCTGGACCTCAGATTTCACGGCCACTTTCCTCTCCAAGTCGCTGCTATATGCTCTGGGGGCGGGGGCGGCTGGGTCCGGGCTTTGCGTTGCGCGGGGGAGGAGATCAGTGTTGCGAGAGGAGTAAGCACTGTAAGTGCTCCCCCGCCTCCCCCCCCCCTCCCCCCCCCCACCTCAGTACAGCAGGCTCCACCCGCGGCTGCCCGCATTGAGCAAGGCAGAAGCAAAGGTGCGTGCACGTTGCCTATGGCACTGACGCGAACTGCTGTACAATTCGTACTTCAGAGAAATTCAGATAAATGAAGGAAAACTCAAAACAATTCACCCCCAAAAATAGGAAAAATTCAAGCAAATAAAAATTTAAAAAATAATCTGACAAAAATTCAGATTTTTTTTTTTTTTTTTTTTTTTTTTTTTAAAAAATGTACTACCAAATAAAATCAGAGTAGTTTCCCCCTCGTACTGAAGGCATGTTGCCTTACTCGAGCTGCTATATACGTTGTGGCGCGAGGTGCAGCAGGGCAGGGCAGCGGCCCGATGACAAATTTCGTTGGGCTTATTGGCGCGGTTCCCTTCGGCTCTGGGCCCACCATGCCCCGCCTCCGGGCCCGGTACGGCCCTTGACACCCACACGCACCGGGCCTGGCTCGGCTCGGCTCGGCTCGGCTCGGACCCCGCCCGGGCCACATTCGTTCTGGCAGGGCGGCTCGAGTCGAGGCCCATAAGCATTTGCTCTCCATTCACGCGTAGAAATGGGTCAGGGGCCGAAGCGGTCCCCTCGACGGGCCGGATCAGAAGCCGGGGGGTGGGGTGGGGGGGGGAGGTCCATGGTTGTCGTGATGTATCGATGCCATAGCTCCAGCAATCAGAGAGGAGAGTGCTGATAAACCTGATTATGGCAATGCGACTTACTTTATTTCAGTCAAAATACTGGTAAAACGAAGGCGTAACTGTTCGCTTGAATGAAGCATACAGTTACGCATCAAGAGATTACGGTTGAAAGCAAGCGCAAGAAAAAAAGTCTTCCATGTATTTAGACGGGACAATTAGGAGCGGAGACCCGTTACGCTTCATTTCAAGCGTAATCACAATACGCTTTAAAAATGAGCGTTCTATTGTTTTGGCTTGTTAACACCGGCTAAATCGTTCTAATCGACAAGAGCCTTTCGTTATGCGAGGGAATGTTCAATTCTTTTGCTAACAACATTATTTTTAGTTCCCCAAAATTGAAAAATACGCTTGAAACGCACGGAAACGCACCATAGATCCCGTCGTCAAGCCGACTTCCTAGCCGTTCAGCCGACTTGAGTTAGCCGACTTGGACAATATATAGCCGACGTGTCGGCGTAAAAAAGTGGACTAATCACGTGGACTCGCGTGGACGGCGCCGCCTGGACGGTGACAGCGGCCGCCCTTGACATCTCGCCCACAACAACAGGCGAGGGGGAGAAGAGAAGAGAGGTGAGCGGCCAGCGTGCAGGCTCACGTCTCTGACCTCTGACTCGGCGATTTCTCATGCTTCTCTCTCTCTCTCTCTCTCTCTCTCTCTCTCTCTCTCTCTCTCTCTCTCTCTCTCTCTCTCTCTCTCTCTCTCTCCCTCCCTCCCTCCCTCCCTCCCTCCCTCCCTCCCTCCCTCCCTCCCTCCCTCTCTCTCTCTCTCTCTCTCTCTCTCTCTCTCTCTCTCTCTCTCTCTCTCGGCCGCTTCCTGCCACCGCTCCACCCCGCCCCGCTCCGCTCGGTGGGCTCCGTGCCGTTGTTGTACTCGTACCAAGATCACGGCCGCCTTGCTCGGCAATGCCTGGATGCCTGGTCGCGCCTCAGACACCTCTGACAACCACCCGACACCATGGCCGACCCTGCCAACAACAAAAAGCGCGAAGGGGGCCGGAAAAAAAGAGTTGTTACAGCTGCTAAGGAGCGGAGTCTGGCCTGGCACACCACCTTCACACCTCCTGCACTCGTCAAGCCCATCAAAGTGAGGGGGAGGAGGAGGAGGAGAGAGGGGGGGGGTAAGGTTCGGGGTACAACGGGGCTGTTTACGGTTACACCGGGAAAGGTTTATGAGGCGTCCACGCAGTGTTCGACGGCGGCGGTGGGTGGATGCGATGGGTTCAGTCCATTACCAGAGCTGGCCGCCCTCCGCCCCGCCCCGCCCCGCCCCGCCCCGCCCCGCCCCGCCCCGCCCCGCCCCGCCCCGCCCCGCCCCGCCCCGCCCCGCCCCGCCCCGCCCCGCTCCACCCCACCCGGGTCCAGCAAACTTTACGGCGAGACACGCAATGCGTCATAGGCGCGAAGCCATCATGGTCGTTGCTGTTCTTTTCTGGAGAAAGTGGCGTGGCGTGGCGTGGCGTGACGAGAGGAATGACGCGTCACCGACACCTCTTCGGCCCGTCTCTCCTTTGTCGCCTCCTCGTCGACCACTCACGGTATCGGGGTGCAGGTGGGGGCGGGGCGGGGCGGGGAGCACAATAAAACACTATTACTACCTCCTCGTGGGGTTCGTGTCGCGTCCGATCCCTTTAGGTGGGGAGGACTAAAGAGCCACCAAAAGCGAGGAAAAAGAGATTCCGTTTTTTTTTTTTTTTTTTTTTTTTTTTTTTTTTTTTTTTTTTTTAAGTTTGGGGGCGTCAATGATGAGAGTACGAGACATTTCGATATTGTTTTGGCAGGGAGTGGGTGGGGGAGATGCAGAACAGACATCAGAACCAGATCACCTCTCATTTCGGCTCCAGGTCCAGGCGTCAACTTCATACAGTATAAGACAGCCTCGGCCCGGTTCAGCCTGGCGCTGCTGGCGCCCAAGTACCGCTCCTCCCGGTCCGGCTACGGGCGCCACGCCACGGCGGCAGCGCCATCCGGGCGGGGCGGGGCGGGGCGGGGCGGGGCGGGGCGGGGCGGGGCGGATCGGGGCGGGGGGGGGCGGGGCGGGGCGGGGCCGGTCACTCTACCCTACCCTCCTCTCCACGCTCTGCAAATGAATAATGAATCGTCAGTACTGCTGGATGGAGCAAAGGAGGTCGTCGCACCGCCCCTCGGCCGCCCCGCCCCCCCCCCCCACCTCGAGTCCTCCCCCGCGCCTCGCCCGCCGCGCGCGTCCACCTCCATTGGTCAGAGAGTCCTTCCCCGGGCCGGCCTGCCCCAGCCGACACAAGTAGCATTATTCTTATTCGGGCAGGCAGGGAGCGGGCGCGCTCCCGCGCACAGCCGCACAGCCACCCCGCCGTCTGTCAATTAAGGCTGGATCACACTTTGGCGTCTGAGTCGGCAGGCCGCGAAGGGGGGAGGGAAACGACTCTGAAATTTTAGAACACCTCATAATTCAGAAAAAAAAATCTGGAAAATTCCGAAAAATTCACAAAAAAATAACGAAAAAATTAATCAAAAATTCACAAAACTTCTATAAAAATTAACAAAAAATCCCGAAAATTTTCAAAAATTTACATATTTGTACACTAAAATTCAGAGTTGTCTCTCCTTTGATCGGCTGCCGTCGGTCCGGTCCCACCCTCTACAGACTGATGCAGAGGAGCGCCGCCTGCTTCAGGCGCTGCTTGTGTGTGTGTGTGTGTGTGTGTGTGTGTGTGTGTGTGTGTGTGTGTGTGTGTGTGCGCGCGTGTGTGTGTTCGTGCGTCCGTGTGTGCGCCCCGATGTCGGGTCAGCAACCCTTCGCCCCGCATCGCTTCGGCACGCTGATCCTTTGTTCTTCCTCAGGCCCGAGGCCCGCCCAAGCCTCCTGCGCACAGCGACGCGCGCGCGCGCGCGCGCACACACACACACACACACACACACACACACACACACTTACACGTACTCTAGAGGGCGCAGGAGGCGTCGGTTCCGCCACACATCCTCCCCTGAGTCGCCCCGCCTCACTTCGCCCCGCCTAAGGAGCACTTTCTCGTGCTGCATCGCGAGGCGCGAACAATAGCTGTTGGTGGTTGCGTTGCCACGGAGTATCACCAATAATAGCTTATTATTGTGATTGATAAAAACAATTATTAACGCTAACGTGAGAGACAGTCCAATTTAATGTTGCACTTTTGACGAATGGCGTTACGTCACTATCGCGAAGACGTAAGCAACTGCTTTTTCAACTTTTTCTTTTACTTTGATTACTTTAACTGACAGCAGCGTTTCAATAACGTGAACTTTCAACTTTACGACCGTACATCCTGCTGGTACGAACGTTGCACTTCGTAATTTAAGCACTGGGCTGGGCTATGGCTTGCCTGGCTGGCTGAAGGGCTGCTGGCTACTACTTCCCTACGGGTAAAGTCAGTCCTATGTGGACTGTCTAAAAAGGTATAGTGGAACTAAGACACAGCTGAGCCGAGCTGCTGCTATGACATAATTCACCGTAATCAGTAGGTCTGTTGTTGTTTCTTTTCTCCCCGCGCCTCACCGCGATAGACTGACCCCCCGCCGCGGGCGCGGCCGCGCGGAGTTTTCCTCCAACTAGCCGCAGCAAGCTCTCGCCTCGGCAGTAACTGGCCTTGGTGGGGAACAGCTTCGCGCCACCGCTCTCCGCCCCGCCCCGCCCCGCCCCGCCCGGCCCCCACACTGCGCCAAACCATACCGACTGGACAAACAGATGTTGGTTAGACGTGTGTCTTTTGTGTCTTTTCTCATAACAAATTGGAGAGAGAGAGAGAGAGAGAGAGAGAGAGAGAGAGAGAGAGAGAGAGAGAGAGAGAGGGGGGGCGAGCGCCGACCTGCGCTGTCAGCTCCCGCCCAAAATTCCTCCCATGCGCCAAATTTTGGGCGAAACGGGAAAAGTAAAAAGAAGGGGGTAAAAAATGACCGTGGCCGGTCGAGCCGAGGAGTCGAAGGCTTGTCTCATCTGTTTCTCGAGTTAAATACGATGACGTTGGGTGCGGGTCCCGGGCCCGGGCCTGCCCGTATCGCTGTCCTGCGCTCCCCCTGTCCTGTTGCTACTTTGTAGCGTAGGGTGGGGCAGGCAGGAGGGGCCCGTTACCCGGCGCGGTAGACCCCGCAGTTCACGTCAACGCAAGTGTGCTGGTCCAGAGATTTAAATTTCAGACATCAAGAGAGCCGGGCTTTGCCCGGGCGGGGCGGGGCGGGCCAGGATGGCAGGGCGGGGCGGGCGGGACAGGTGAAAAGGACGAGCAGAGTCTCAGAGGTGGTGGTCCCGCCTAACCGAAGGGAAGGAGGAGCCCTGCTGTTGTCTCCTGATGTGAACGCATTGTGATCCAGGTCGAGGGGGGAGGATGACGACTCATGCAAAACGTGTACAATTTTTTTTGAAAAAAAGTTTTTTTTTCCCATTCATTTTTCAATGAAAATTTTTGTAAGTTTTGATAAATTTTAATATTTCCCCCCTATTTCTGACTTTTTCATTTTCTTTTCATTTTCTATTTTTTTGTTCATTTGTTCTCGATTTTTCGGATTTTTCTGTACCTCTGTTCTTGATTTTTTTTTACCTTACAATGATTTTTCGAAGTGACTGCCCCCTTGGTCCAGTTTGCCGCCGCCGCGCCCGGCCGTGCCGGTACCCCTATCGGCCCGAGCTACAGCGACTTTGTAAGCGCGCGAGCCGGCCGCTGCAGAGCGTCAAGGCGATGGTGTCCGCGGCCAGCAGCGAAGGGCTCAGGTTCTCGCAGTGTTGGTGATTTGGACCGCCGCCCGCTGCGCCCGCAGCGCCCGCTGCTGCTGATTAGAGATCTGCGGTCTCCGCGCGGCGACCGGGGCGGCAGCGACACCGCGCTCAGCACGCGGATGGAGAGGCGCCGCGCCGGCCAGCCGCCTGATACGATGACGACGACCGCAGTCGCGCCTCCTCCGTCCTTGTCGTCACAAATGAAGTCATTTTTTCCCCGTGTTTTTGAAGAGACATCTCACTCTTGCATTTGCAGTGATGGGGGAAATTGGACAGGACACGACAGAACGTAGGATTTTTGTAAACAAAGAATGCAACTGCACCTGGGTCAGAGATCAGAAATAAGGCATTTCACACGGGTATGTTCACGTCATCGCTATTAATTTGCATGATAACTGGTGTTGAAAGAAAGAAAATGAGTAAATATCACCAAGTTATCGTTTAAAATTAATCAATCGCCGACGTGAAAACTAGAAAAACGCTACGCTCCCGTTCTTAAAAGATACCTAATTAGAAAACCAATTACTTTTTCCCCTACCGTGTGATTTAACTTATCTATTTCAACACTCAATACACCAAATCAGCTCGTAGCTATGCCGGTTTTGTTTTTGTTTTGATGTATCTTCTGCTGCCGACCACGAAGGCGAGGTTTGAACCGGGCGAGCTTCGGTCTAAACCGAGCGCTCCTCTCGCCAGCCCGCGAGCTAGAGTCAAAAGCTGCGTCCAGATACGTGGGTGCCTTGGGTGTCTGGCCCTATGCTGTTTGCATGTCTCAGACCAGACACCAAGACACCCACGTATCTGGGCGCAGCTCATGTCCGCCCGAGCTGAACCGAGAGTGCTGCCGAAACCAACGACCTGCAGCCTGCAGGCTCGACCGGGCGCTGCCGGCAGACCCGCCGCGCTCAGGAGTTCGCCGGGCTGCCTACCTCACACGCGCACGGCGCTCGGCGGCGCGCCCAGTGAGGCTGCGGGGCGGGGCGGGGCGGGGCGGGGCGGGGCGGGGCGGGGCGGGGCGGGGCGGGGCGGGGCGGGGCGGGTTGGGGCGGGTTGGGGCCGGGCGGGGCAGGAAGCATCAGGCGATTTAAGGGGGGTGGGGGGGGGGGGGAACGATCGCCCCCCTGTCGTCACTAGATAGCCGCCTGGAAAGTAGACAAAAAGCGCGAGAAAACCCATGTATGAAGGCAGCCCGGAGTACGCCAACCCCCTTTTCAGTCGGTCCTTAAACCGCGCCTGGGAAGCACCGCGCGGTGGCGAGGCGTCGCGGAGCCACGCAACTCGTGCGCGGTGGGCGCGTAGTTACGGGGGTGCCGCCGCTTGCTGATTGATGCGGCCTGGGCTGCAAGCCGTCCGCCGTCCCGCCGTCCCAGCCCGTACCCGTCCCGCCCCGCCCCGCCCCGTCCGGGCTGGAGCACATACTGCCAGCTCGGTCCGCCCGGCTCCGGCGCGGCGGCGATCGCCCCGCCTGGCCGTCGTCTTGGCTGGCTGTCTTCATGCCAGTCCCGCGCGTCCGCTGCCCCGCCCGCCCCGCCCCTTGCTGGTGCTGGTGGAAACGCAAACCAGTTTGTCGCGAATGCGGCCGCACTGGCATCGCCCCCCCTCCCCCCTGCCCCTCCCCTCACGCGCGCCCCAGCGCGGCCGGGCCGGGCCGGCGAGGCGAGGGCGTGCCCATCCGTTGCCATCCGCTGTCGGCCTGTGCGCCTATCGCCTCCCCCTCCCCCCCCCACCCCCCACCTCCGACCCAGTTCCGAGGTACCAACGGCGTGCTGCCCTGCCCCCGCTCCGCTCGGCCCGCACCCGGACACCCGGACCCGGACCCGCACCAGCAGAGCCCTGCTGGACTCTACCTCCGGCCGCCAGGCCTCGCGCGCCTGCAGCCCGCAGGCCTCTGCCCGGCCCCGGCCCGGCCCGGCCCCGGCCTGCGATAAACATTAACTTGATCCCGAACTGCATCCCGGGCCCGAGCCGACACCGGCAGACTGATCCAGAAGAGTGCTCTCCTCGCCCTGTCTCTCTCGCACTTGTACGGCCCGCTCCGCTGCAGCGCTGCTCCTCCCTCAGTATAGTCTGATCCAGAAGAGCGCTCTCCTCGCCGCTGTCTCCCTTTCGCCCTAGAGTGCGCCGTATACGTGCGAGAGAGACAGGGCGAGGAGAGCGCACTTCTGGATCAGACTATACTGAGGGAAGAGCAGCGGGCCCCTGGCCCCGGACGCGCTCTCATCTGGAAGGTTTGCAGGGCGGTGCTGCATCGTGGGCCTGCATGTCCCGGCGGCCGCCCCTGGCCAGTCTCTTCCAGTCAGCTACAGGCTGAGGAGGACTTGAGACAGAGACAGAGAGAGAGAGAGAGAGAGAGAGAGAGAGAGAGAGAGAGAGAGAGAGAGGGGGGGGAGGAGAGGGTTGCAGCTGGAAGTCCCCCGCTGCGCCGCCGCTCTGGCCGCTCTGGCCTCCAGTCGTCTGATTCCGAAAATCGCTCTCGCACCTTCTTCCGTGTCTCACCCATGGGGCCCTGCTTTCCTCAGCATAGGGCACAACCATAGGTGTGAGAAGGACGAAAGCACGAGAGCGATATTCTGAATCAGTCGGCAGGCCGCGCCGCCGTGCTTGCATGCAGCAAACTGTCCCCTCGGCTCGGCGGGCTCGGCTCGGCTGACTCACACTGCTGACTCGCTGCCCTGCCGTGGCGGGTCCGGCGCGGCGGGGCGTGACATGGCAGGGCGAGGACGGCCAGCAGAGCGATTCCGGTGCGCGCACGCGTATGCCCACTCCGTGAGTGCGAGAGAGCCAAAGCGCCCTCGCACCCTCGCCAGACTCCTTGAGAGCGAGAGAGACAGGGCGGGGAGTGCGCGCACCGGAATCGCTCTGCTGCACGACGCCCTGGCTACCAGCACAACGACGCCACGAACAGCGATTTCGCGTCGTATAGTCTGGCTCACCTCGAAAGCAATCCGTCCTCCGCTCCCACCCCACCCGGCTAGTGTTGTGTTACTTGAAGCCTCTAGGGCTGTTACTATGGCGTGATAGGAGGCGACGACTCTCTCTCTCTCTCTCTCTCTCTCTCTCTCTCTCTCTCTCTCTCTCCTCTCTCTCTCTCTCTCTCTCTCTCTCTCTCTCTCTCTCTCTCTCTCTCTCCCTCCCTCTCTCTCTCCCTCTCTCTCTCCCTCTCCCTCTCCCTCTCCCTCTCTCTCGCAACCTTTCCTCTCTCCTCTCTTTCTCGAGGGGAGGAAAGCAGGGCCTTCGGAATGCGGCAGGGCAGCGCGGGGGAAGGGAGGGGCAGCGCAGGCGCAGGGCGCCCCTCCCCTCCACTGGGCCGGCCTCTCCAGCGAGGTATGCGGCAGCCTTTTGTTTGTTAATGTCCGCTGCTCGTAGCGTGGGAGACAACCAGTGCAGTGAGCCCGCCGGCCTGGGCCTGGGTAAAGCCTGGGGCCCGGGCGCCTCGGGGCCACCACCCCCTGTGCTGCCCCCGCCCTGCCCCGGGCCGCGAGGCAGGGGACAGAGCGAGGGGGAAACAACTCATCGAAATTTTAATGTACAGATTTTGAGAATTTTTGTTGCTCTTGTTTTTTTTCTTCTTTTTTTTTCTCTTTTCAGTTTTGCCGAGAATATTTCCTTTTTGAGGCGAATTTTTGCTTGAACTTTCCTGTATTTTCCCAATTTTTTAATGATTTTTTCTTCTTCAGAATATTCAGAATTTTCTGAAATATTTTGCATTCTTTTACTTTGTTTGTAATCCCGAGGTGTTCAAAAAATCAGTGCTGTCTCATCCCCTCAGAGAAGAGGAGAGGGAGAAGAGGAACGAGGAGAGGAGAGGCCACGATGACTATCGTGCGCCAGGCTCGTGCCAGACTGGAACCGGGGCGTGCCGGGGGCGGGGCGGGGCGGGGCGGGGCGGGGCGGGGCGGCTGCACGGTGGGTCAAGGCGTGCGGTATGGACGCGGCCGCATGCACGGGTACGATCGGCGCCTCGGGCGTGAAGGAGCCGGGTCGGGTCGGGCCGGGTCAGCGCATCGGGGCGTGGTGGGGCGTGGGTAGGGTGGGGCGTGCTGCTCTCCCTCACACCTTGACCCGGCCTGAACTAAGCCCAGCCACCGCCCCGCCCGGAGTATCGCGTAGACTGATTCGCCTAGGACCTAACTCTGTGTTTCGGCACCGGGTCGTCCCTGTCGACTTTTTCTGTAGAGCGCTATCTCTGCGCTCTGTCGCTCCTATAAGGCGAAGACCATGAGTCCGAGAGAGATGGGCCAGGAAAGCGCTCTTTGGAATAAGTCGGCTGACTCGCGCCCCTGACGGTGGTAGGACTGCGTCGTGGTGCGGTCAGAGACTCAAACGCACGAGTGGAGCAAGGGACCTGCACTTGAGCTATGCCAGCCGGTGTAACCGAGGATGTAACGGTGGTCTCCTACTCCGAGGGGTGGTAGGCAGTGAGGTGCAAAATCCCAAAGGGTATTGTACTCTTCACGAGGGGAATTTTGAAGAATTTTGGTGTGCAAATTTCGTAAATTTCCTGGAATTTTTGTGAAGTTTTTGAGAATTCTGTATTGAACTTTTCTCAATTTTGCTTGAATTTTACCTGAATTGTCGTGAATTTTTGTAAATTTTCTGAATTTTTGTGAATTTTTGTGATTTTTTCTGAATTTTTGTGAATTTATCTGAATTACGAGGTGAACAAAAACGTCAGAGTTGTTTTCCCCTCGACTCTCCCCCTTGCAGGGAGTAGGGAGTACACCACCCCTATGGATAATGTACTCCCTCCTCTCGAGATGGAGGAAACCTGGGAGAAAAGGAATCCACTGTTACACCGGCCGCGGGCAACGCCGAATGGACTTCACTACTCTCTTTCCTCTCCTCCTCTGGTCTCTTCTTTCACGCAATGGCCCGACCGGCTCGCGCCCACCGGAAACCCCAGCCCACCACCGCCCTGCCGGCCCTGCCCCTGCCCCACTCCGACTTTGGCAGGAGGTACCTACTTTAACCACGGTCATTACTCGGAGAGGCGGAGGGCCGGGGCGGGGCGGGGCGGGGCGGGGCGACGAGAGGGAATGTCAGCGGCGGCAGGCGAGCCCGCCACTCGCCAGCCCGTGGCGTGGCGTGGCGTGGCGTGGCGTGGCGTGGCGTGGCGTGGCGAGGCGCAGTGCGGCCCGCGCACGCCCGGCCCTGGCACTAGACGTGCCCCCTGAACAAACCATTCATCGGGTTGGGCCTGCACAGCCGTGAGTCCCGTGTACCGGCCGTGTGTGACGTGCGTGCCTCGAAGCCGGCCGCGGCAGTTTGTGTCCTGCAGAGGGTGCCGCTGCCGGCGTGCCCCAGCCGCCCAGCCCAGCCTGCAAATATTTGGAAGTGGGCACCGGAAAAGACCTTTGCTGCCGCCGCCGTCTGGAGACTGATTCAGAAGACCGCGCTCTCCTTGCTCTGCCTCTCTCGCACTTATGGTTTGCGCCGCATAGGTGCGAGAGAGACGGAGCGCGGAGATTGCTCTTCGGAATGAGTCTGCACGGCGTGGTCCCTCGGGCCGGAGGGGGCGCCGTCACCGCCACCACCCTAGGAGGAAACAAATCTGAAAATTATGTACACTACGTGGATCAGAAAAATTCTGGACAAACTTTAAAAAAAAAATCAGGAAAATTAGAGGAGAATTTACACAAATTTTCTAATATTCACAGAATTCTAAAGAAAACCTCAAGAAAAAATTCACAAAAATTCCCTAAAAATTCATAAAAATCCACAAAAATTCACAAAATTTGTATACCAAAACCAAAATTGCGAGTTTTTTTCCCCCTCGTCACCGCCCGCCTCTGTGCTGCTGCGGTGAAGACGAGGAGAGCGGCAGGCGGGGACGAGGGTCGGAAATAAAAATAAGAAGCTTTCAGGGGTGGTGGCGAGGTAGGAGGATGGGTGGGGGGAGGGAAGGGAAGGGAAAGGCCGAGAGATTTCACGCGGTGTCCAGTAACTCGGGAGCGGGGCGCGGGGTGCAAGGACGGGGCGGGGGAGGGGGGGTCGGGGCGGGGAGGGGGGGGGGCGGGGCGGGGAAAACTGCGCGGATCGTATGACTGGGCGGCGGGCCCCGCCACACCATGGAGCCAGACTGAATGATGACAGCAGGGAGACAGCAGTCGGACGGCGAGCCGCTGTAAGCCGCGGGACGGGGCGGGGCGGGGCGGGGCGGGGCGGGGACGTGCAATGGCACAAGCGTGCTGGTGCCGGTCATACGATCGCCGTGGGTCCGGCTCGGCCAAGGCCTCAGCTTTGGTAAGGTGATAATTTTCGCCATCGGCCGGTCGTCGTGCCGGGCGCCGGGGCCGGGCGGGCCTGCCGTCTGATGCCGAAGATCGCGCTTTCGTGGTTCTGTCCTTGTCGCACCTTTGGCGGTTGCCCCTAAGTTACGGGTGCCAGGGCTCCCATGGGTGCGACAAGGACGCGGCGAGGTGCGAGAGCGATCTTCGGAGCAAGACGGCTGAACGGGCTGCGGGCCGGGCTGCGGGCCGCCGTGCTGTGGTGCGCGGCGCCGCTCGAGGGGTCAACAACTTGGCATGTTCAGTGTACAGGCTTGCGGTAATCAGTTCAATATTCAACCATACTCACCCATTTTCAGCAGTATTTCACACAAATCCGAGGGGTCGTCAACTGCCTTTAGCCGTGTACGGAGGAATATTGGTATTATCAGTAATATCAGAGTATTATTAGGGTAATATTGTAATATTGTAGGTAATATGGGTAATATTGATGTAATATTGGAAAAAATATGGGTAATATTGATGTAATATGAAGGTAATATTGAAGTAATATCGGGGTAATATCATTTTCGTGTACGGAGGAATATCAGAGTTGACGACCCCTTGCACAAATCTAACAATATTTTAGCCTCTTTTACTAATATCTTACCCAACTTTAGACAAACTTAAATCGAATTAACGAAAATTCAACCATATTCAAATATTCAGTGTACACGAAATCCTTAAGTTAATGACCCCTCGGCGCCGCTCACCCTGGCGCCGGCTGGGGCCGCCCTGGTGTGTGTGTGAGTGTGTGACGGGGGTGACGGGCTGCATTCAGCTCTGCTCGGCTCGATCGCCGGACACGACTGAGGGAGATGTAAATAACTACGCCGTAACGCCGTGCACTCCGCTAAGAGCGCTACGAGCGCCGCGGCGTTCATTTCGATCGTGTTTCTTCTCGCGTCGCGACGCATAGCCCGGCGGACGCGCAGGTCGGACGAGAATGCCATTTGCATGCATCGGGTCGGAATAGAGCAGGGCGAGATGGGCGGGGCGGGGCGGGGCGGGGCAGGGCGGGGCGGGGCGGGCCCCACGGCGGGGCCTGTTGCACTGGGGCCTAAAGGCGGCCCCGGGCGGCTCGGCGCGGTCCCTCTCCTGCCAGTCCAGAGGCCCCTGCCGGGCGCGGCGCGGCGCGGCACGGCGACCTACCATAATAACCGTAACAATAAACAAGCCGTTGCCCCCTCTGGTCTGGCCGGGGCAGGCAGCGGGCCGCGGGCGGGGCGGGGCGGGGCGGGGCGGGGCGGGGTGAGGCGGGCTGACGCAGCACGTCGATGACCCCATAACCGTTTCTGTTTGTTTATAATTATATGCGTCGCAAATATATTGCTCTATAGTGCGCAAAATTTTCCTGCCGCCCGTAATTTTGCTTCATTTTTCGTCAAAGTAGCAAGGCGCGGCTGTAACGGCGAAGCGGCCGGCGGCACCGGGGCGGCCTGGGCCTGCCGCCCGGGCCGGACAGCCGGGGCGGGGCGGGGCGGGGCGGGGCGGGGCGGGGCGGGGCGGGGCGGGGCGGGGCGGGCGGGGCGGGGCGGGGCCGGCCGCTGCCGGCGGCGGCGTGCAGGAGGCCGTGCAGCGCAGCCGAACAGCTCGGACCAGCCCATCATGGGGCGTTATGAGATTCCCCGCCCCGCCCCGCCCCGCCCCGCCCCGCCCCGCCCCGGGGGCAGCTGCCGGCCAGCCAGGTTCCTGCACGGTGCGCTCCCGCGACACGACTCGACTAAACTTGTCTTCCCCCGCCGCACGTCGCCACGCGTAACACGTCCGCACGATTCGATAGATCGATGGGGATACCGATCGATTTCATTTCACCGCGGGCTCGCGGGGCGCGTGCGAGTGTATGATGTGTCCGCCGCTGCGTCCGGCCGGCCCACGCAACGACCTACCGACTATCTCTCCTCTCCAAAGGGGGAAACAACTCTGAAATTTTTGTACACCTCGCGTTCAAAAAACGCAGAATGATTCGGAAAAATTCAGAAAAATCCAAAAAATAAATCAGAAAATATTTTGAAAAGGTCAGGGAAAACTTAGGAAAATTCCGGAAAATTTGCTAAAATCTAGCAAAATTAAAAAGATATCAAGCAAAAATACCTCAAAATTCAATAACAAAAAATGCAAAAAATAAAATACGAACTTTGTATGCCAACACTCGGAGTTGTTTCCCTCTCGTTTCTCTCTCGTTCTCTCTCTCTCTCTCTCTCGTTCTCCCGCTCTTCTCCCTTCCCTCTCTCCCTCTTTCCATTGCGCCCGGCGCAGAGATACGAGCAATCCCTTGAGGGAAATCGCATATCCTGCGCGAGGCAGGCTCAGCTACTCAGCCCGCCAGCATCGCGCTTTGTTGTCTCCTCTCTACCTCACTTTCCAATCCTGCGGTTCTAGACCGCTCGCGACTCGCGCGAGGTGCGGGCGCCGCCAGGATCCTTGCGCTTGCGTCACCTGTCCTTGTCGCTCTCACGAGTCTCGGCCATAAGGAGCAGGAGAGAGTACACTACTGCAGGCGGTTCAAAATACATCGCTAGAGCAGGACGCGGGCGGCGTAAGGCTGCTTCTGGACCCGCACCCATCGGCCCAAGGCGAGAGGGGGTCATTCAAGATGTGTACAATAAGTTTTTTGACTTTTGATTTTTTTGAATTTGATGTTTTGAATTTTCCAGAAAAATTTCTGTCACTTTTAGATAAATTTTGATATTTTCCCTCATCTCTGACTTTTATATAAAAAAATAGTTTTTCGAATTTTTCTTCTTGATTTTATTTTGTTATTTATTTTTTAAAATTTTTGAATGATTTTTTCGGGGCCGAGCAATGATTTTTCGAGGTGACTCCACCCTCGGTCCGAAGCGAGGTGGCTCTCAACAAGACCTGACTGTCCTGGGCGTAGACTGCCACAGTCGAGTCGGGTTGTTAAAGGTCGAGGTGGGGTGGTCACAGTGAGAGTCCGTTGTTGGCGCCTGTTTGATTATGCTGGGGCGTGCTGCTAGAGTATTCTAGAGTATTCTTGTGTATGCTAGAGTACGCTGGAGTCCACTAGAGTATGCTAGAGTTCGCTGGAGCCTGCTCCTGCTGGGGACAGTTGGAGGCTGCTGCAGAAGAGCCAAGAGCCCTTTATATAGCCTTCAATAGAGGCCTCTATAGAAGGGTCTTCTATATAGCCTTCTTGTTAGAACCAGCTGGGCGCTGTTGGAAGCTGTTAACACCTGGTTCCCTTCGACAAAAATAAATTCGAGAAATACAAAGACACGGAAAAAGCGAAACCTCTCCTCTAACCGCCCGTAAACGTGCGGCTGACTTTTCGTGCTTTTGTGGGACTATAAGAAGCCTCTTAATTAAGTCCTCGCCAATAACTCTGCGGGTCGCCCCGCCCCGCCCCGCCCCGCCCCGCCCCGCCCCGCCCCGCCCCGCCCCGCCCCGCCCCGCCCCGCCCCGCCCCGCCCCGCCCCGCCCCGCCCCGCCCCGTCCCGCCCCGTCCCGTCCCGCCCGCCCCGCCCCACCCCTACCCGCCGCGCCGGCCTGGTCGAGAATGGCGTTGATGGCCGAGGAGCCGGGTGGCCCCACTGCGTCACCCGTAAACGGCGCGTAATAGTGGCTTTCGCGAGGCTCTGCGCTGCGCGACCAGTTTGAAATTTGAATCGAGATAAGGGAAGAATGGGGAGAGAGGTGGAAAGGAGGGGAGGGGGAGTGAGCTGCGGGAGATGAGCCGTCTCCCGCCAAAGTGAGTGGACCTAAGGACTCAAATGGGTGAAGAGAGAGACACACTCACACACGCACGCACACACACATGGACGCACGCACGCGGGCCGGGCCGAGACGGTCCCGAATACATGCAATTGTCTTCGGAAAATAACAACATTTAGATCAGGCGCGTATTAAGGGGGTGGGGGGGGGCGATCGCCCATTCTGTGGCCTATAGTCACCCGCCCGAAAGGTAGGCAAATTATGCTGCAAAACCCCTGTATGTAGGCAAACTGAAGGGCACCGCCCCTCCTGTCGGTCGGACCGACGTTTGGTACTCATTTCTGCATCGAAGAAGCTGCCGGCCGGCCGGGCCGGGGCGCCCGACTGGACCGAGAACGGGCTGAAATAAACTTGAGTGAGATATCGTCCGCGGCGACCTGATCGGGCGCCTCTGGAGCAGAGAGGGGGGAGGAGGGGGGGGGGCTTTCAGTACGTGTCCGGGAAGGGGAGGGGAGAGGAGAGGTCAGAGGTCAGCCTCATCGTCATTGTCAGCTGCAGAGATGAAGCCGTTAGCACGGCCGTATATATCGCCCCCCTGCAGGCAGGGCCCCGCCCCGCCCCGTGCGCAGGGAAGCTATCAAAGCTCGGAAATCCGACGCGGCGTTTGCGTCCATTACCAGACCGAGTGAGCAGCGATCATAAACTGCCGTTTCATTTCACTGCCCTCCTATACCCCACCACCTCGCCCTTCCCCGGGCTGGCCCACCACTGCGTGCTCTCCTGTTCATCGCTCGTGAATCGTCGCGCTTCTTTCTTTCTTTCTTTCTTTCTTTCTTTCTTTCTTTCTTTCTTTCTTTCTTTCTTTCTTTCTTTCTTTCTTTCTTTCTTTCTTTCTTTCTTTCTTTCTTTCTTTCTTTCTTTCTTTCTTTCTGCGAGTAGATATGGTCGTATTATTCGCGCACCTGCTGGTGCAAATAAATATTACTTCCTTTCTTTCCCTTCCCTTCCCTTCCCTTCCCTTCCCTTCCATTTCCCCCCCTTCCCTTCCCTTACAATTTGTGGTTTTAGAGCGTTTCATAACGAAAGCCTCTTCTTCATAACAGGGCGTGACGTATCTCTTCCGTTTTTACCCCCATCTTTCTCCTTTCAGTGAGGCCCACTACCACAACTCTCTCCTTAAAAAAAGGAAACAACACACACACACACACAGAGAGAAAACCTGCGTGGCAGCGGTCCCCACCGGTGAGTGACGGGACATGCTACTGCAACAGGGATGCAGTGAATGGTTTCGATATGTGTGTGTGTGTGATAGAGAGAGAGAGAGAGAGAGAGAGAGAGAGAGAGAGAGAGAGAGAGAGAGAGAGAGAGAGAGAGAGGGGGGGGGGAGGAAGGGCGGGGGGGGAGGGAGGGAGGGAGAGGGAGAGAGGGTGCTCGGCCCCAGCCCAGTGCAGCGACGGCGGAGGGCCATCAGGCAGAGGGCACCAGTTGGTTTAATACCACATGTTTATACGCATGACGTGCAGCGGCCACCCCGAGAGTGAGCGGCGGTGGAGGGGGGGGAGGGGGGGCGTCCTAGTGTCGTTGTGCCTAGAGTCCTAGAGTGTCCTTGATGAAAAAGCCGCAGTTCGGCATTCCAGAAGAATGCCGAGATTTCGGAATGCAAAGAGGCCGTAGCATTTACAGTGGAGGGGGTGGATCACTCACCCGAAATGTGTTGACTATAATTTTGTTGACTTTTGATTTTTTTTGTAAAATTCCTCTGATTTTTCTGTTGATTTTTGTTTTGATATTTCAAGAGAATAATGAAAATTTTTGTCACGTTTTGATAAATTTTGATTTTGTTTTTCTTTTATTATTTCTGACCTTTTTAATTTATTTTCAGCAATTTTCAGTATTTTTTGGTTTACTTGTTCTCGTTTTTTTTTTTATTTTTCTATATCTTTGTTCTTGATTCAATTTTGATTTTTTAAAAAAAATGTTTTTGATTATTTTTTTTAAATGATGACAAGTTTTCGAAGTGATCCTTCCTTCGGGTCTCGTGACGGACATACAGGACGTACACGGTGGCTGCGAGCAGCACTAGGAGCAGAGCGACGCTAGCAGGGCCATGAGCAGGGGCATGATGAATGTGCTGGACCGGGCTGGGGACTCATGCCATGCTCATGCCGCCAGCGCAGCACAACCTCATGACAGCCATGGAGACGAGGAGGGGCGGGCGGGGCGGGGCGGGGCGGGGTGGGGTGGGACGACGGGGACGAACACGACGTACGGCCATCAATTTCGCGATGGCATGGGGCTCATGGCAGCGAGCAAGCAAGCTAGCAAGCAAGCAGCAAAACGGGACGACGACTACCCTAGCTACTCATGGAGGAACACGCATACATTTGTGAGCCAGCGGGCGCGCGCCGGCAGGCCCGGCAGCACGCACATCGCGGGGCACCGTGGGGACAAGCACGCGGCCGGGGCCCGGGCCCGGGCGTAACGTCCGGGCGCAGCAGGACGGTTCCGAAGATCGATCTCGCGCCTCCGACCTTGTCGCACCGATGGCGATGCCCTTCGTTCGGGATGGCAGAGCGCGTGGCAGAGCCCCATGCGTGCGACAAGGACGGAGGCTCGAGAACGATGTTCGATGCTCGGCTCAGCCATGGAGGGGCCAGGGCCTGCGCCAGACCAGCCAGAGGCCTGATTAGCTTGTTATTAACTTGTACTGTTGGATCCTTGGCTCTGGCGACATTCTCTCTCACTCTCTCTTTCTCCCTCTCTCTCTCTCTCCCCCCTCTCCCTCCCTCCCTCCCTCTCTCCCTCTCCCTCCCCCTCTCCCTCCCCCTCTCTCCCTCTCTCCCTCCCTCCCCCGTAGCGTGTGTGTGTGTGTCCAACTCGGGGGGCCGGACCCATTATTCCTCTGCGAGTAGGTTATTCCCGTCGGTCCGGCCAGCTGCCGAGCAGGACCGGCAGCTGCCGACTTATTCCGAGCGCTTTCCTTGTTCTGTGTCTCTCGCACCTACGACCGCAAGCCCATAAGTGCGAGAGAGACAGATCGAGGAAAATACTCCTCGGAATAAGTCGGCAGGTGATGTGTACGGAGGGGAATCCCTTCACTGGAAAAACTAATGTGACATGAGTCACATCAATTGATGTGACCAGTTTATGTCACATTTCAAAACGTTACAAAATTCTCGGTCACGTTAGGTAATGTGACATCCGGTGCCACGTGTTATGTCTGCCTATAGTAATAACATGGAGGATGTCACATTACAAACGTTACCGAAAATATGGTAACATTACGTGATGTTACCTAAACTGGTCACATGTGCACATGTGACATGTGTCACATTAGTTTTTCCAGTGTTTGCACCCCGTGGGCCCCGGTGAGGGGTCATACCATATGTGTACAATGATTTTTCTGACTTTTCATAACTTTTATTTATTTTTTCTTTTTCTTTCATTATTTCTGACCCTTTTCATCTATTTCCAGCAATTTTCAGTACTTTTTGGTTAATTTGTTCTCGATTTGTCGAATTTTTGTGTATCTTCTTGATTTTTTAGTCACGAAGTAGCCGTACAGTTTCGTCAGTGGATCCGATTTTTTTTTCTGTCTTTTAGGCTCGAAGTAGCCTTATGGTTTTGTCTCAGGACGTGATTTGATTTTGTATTAGCATGGCTAGAAATTTTTACGTAAATTTCAACAAAAACCATTCACTGAAATTGTACAACAAAAACATTAACGAACTTCGTGTCTACCACGATTTCATAAAATCGTATTTTCGTAATCCTTTTTTTAAAAAATATATATATATTTTAATGATTTTTGTTTCGGGGGCAGTACAATGGTTTTACGATGTGACCCCCGGTGGCCCCCGGCGGCCCCAGCCGCCTGCTGCTGGCACGAGCCACTCTGCGTCGGGCGGGATGCTCCCCCTGTTGCCCTGTGCTGCGGCCATTGCTGTCCTGCGGGTGTACTACAGGTGTCCTGCGGGTGTCCTGCGGGTGTCCTGCAAGTGTCCTACAGGTGTCCCGCAGGTGTCCTGCAGGTGTCCTGCAGTTGTCACACTGCAGGCTGCAGCAGCAGGGGCGTGCGCAGGGTGGCTGGGGGCTGGGGGGAGGGAGGGACCTTGGTCTGCACGCACTCACGGCCGATGCAGCCGACTTATTCCGATGAGCGCTTTCCTCGCCCTGTCGCTCTTGCACTCACGGGCCTCGCCGTACGTATAGTTGTGAGAGAGAGAGACAGAGCAAGGAGGGCGAGCTCTTTCTGAATAAGCTGCCAGCAGGGCCCGCCGGCCGCTGCACGCACCGCGCACGCACGCACGTCCGATAATTAAACTGTTCTAGGAAGTCGCGTGAATGAAAGAAGCGATTGGGTGGAATGAGTGGGGCGTGGCGGGGCCTGGCGTGGCAGGGCGCGGCGGGGCGCGGCGGGGCGCGGCGGGGCGCGGCGGGGCGCGGCGGGGCGCGGTGCGGTTAGGCAGGGCGCGGTGCGGTTAGGCAGGGCGCGCGGCTGCTGCAAACCGTCGGTGCATCTCTCCGCACGGGGCTCCACAGCAGGGTCGCTACGTACGTCTTCCTTGATCAGTGTTGCCAGAAAGTTAGGCAAAAATCCCGCCCTATACACCTGTGCAGAACAGGACTGTATCTCCGCCTGCTCACTAGGCAACTCCCCTGCAGTCGTGCACATATGCTGCTTAGTAGGCAGGCGGAGATACAGTCCCGTTACGCACAGATGTATTGGGCGGGATTTTTGGCTAACTTTCTGGCAACACTGCTCCGCTCGCCCGCCCCCATACCGCTCTCGGTATATCCGTGTTTGTTCTTCTTACTTCCGGGCAGCGCTCCATGGAAATACCCTATTAACTTCAAAAATTCATTAGGAGGTAGTGGGCCTATGTTTTCTCAACAGTCATGGTCCCAATGGTGATGGAGTTTGGGGGGGGGGAGGGGGTCACTGACCCCCCACCCCACCCCAAATCTGAAACTTATGAGGGTCAGCTGACCACGGCGAAAGAGAGCAGAAGCACGGGTCTATTGGCTATGGCACCGCAATATTTCTATTTGTTGTGGGGACAAAATGATTGCAAGTTCTGCCCCGCCGCGGCCGGCTCTTCGTTGTTGCGTGGACATGGCGGCATCGGCCCAGCTCACCCTCGCCTCAACCGCCTGAATACAATTTTACCCTGGGAAGCCGGCGTGCTACGCTCCGCCACGCTCGCGCGCCGCTCGCGTCTCGCTTTGGCTCACTTAGCGCCCACCACGCCCCGCCCCGCCTCGCCCCATCCCGCCGCATACAAGAGAGATGGAAAATGAAGCGAGGGGGAGGGGGGGGCAATGCTGACCGGCGTACCCTGCCGGGCCCGGCTGGTGCGGCCCAATCCGACCGGCCTGTCAGGGAGTGTGAAGAGCAGTGCGTGTGGGTGTGCGTGTGTGAGGTGTCTGTCTACCTGTGCGTGCGTGCGCGTGTGTGTGTGTTTGTGTGTGTGTGCGTGCGTGGTCGTGCATGCCACCGAGGCCCCGGCCCCGTGGGAACCTCGGCAGGCCAGCCCCACCTCCCTGTGCCGCTGCCGCTGCCCCGCCCCGCCCCGCCCCGCCCCGCCCCGCCCCGCCCCGCCCCGCCCCGCCCCGCCCCGCCCCGCCCCGCGCCGCGCCGCACCCGGGCTCTGGCTGCTTCTGTGGCCCTACCCGGCCCGCCCGGCTCGGCCTGCCTGCCTGGCCACGGGCAACCAACCATCTCGCTCCCGTGAGTGCCCCGCGGCTAGAACAACTCATCGGCCCCGCCGCCCGCCGCCCCGCCTCGCCGTCCGGGTTGCCTAACCGTGCCGTCCCCATCAGAGGAGCGAAGCAGGGGAGAAGAGGGGGGTGGGAGATTGACTCTCTTGCTCGAGCACCCCGAAGGAGCGCCAAATTCACTCCGCAAGGGCGCCGAAACCTGTCCTAATGAGGCGGTAAAGTGCGCCCCGGCCGCATTTTGGGGTTATTGGAGGCACCTTTTGGCGCCCTGACAAGTAGTTTTATGCGCCCTAATGTCCCAAAATTTTCTTTGGTCGCTTCGCTCGCAATATTATTATACACAAAACGATGCGAAACTCGCTACGAGGTCATTTTCTGGCGCTCGCGTTTGCTTACTGGATGCTGAATCAATACGGGGCTTTTATTTTAATTGGGCTTCATATACCAAACGTATACGACTGCCTAAAAAAATTTGGAAGGAAATAATCGATTCAATCCGGGAAGAATAACGTTTTGATCAGTTTGCAAAACAAGCTAACGGCACAATGCACAGGGAACGAGTGTACCGACAAGTGCTTCTCCGATTGAAGCGCGCGGGAGACATGTTTGCCATGCCGTGTACGAACAATATCGCTTCAGCCGCAAGCGATTCCGTTTCCTGTATGCTCAGCCCTGAGGGCCTTGCGGGCCCTGCCCGCACGTCAATAATAAAAATTCCCATCTGACAAAAAGAAAAAGAAAATAAAATTGCAGGTGTGCTACTTTTTATCTTTCTAGGCGCAGCTAATTGTTTAGCAACCCTGCTTTTTTTTCTAGCTACCCAGCTATTTATCTCTCCGCTGTTTTAAGTTTCTAGTCGTAGTGCTAATTTTTCTCACATCTAATTGTAGCCAAGCGATTTTTTTTCCATTATTTTTTTCCCCCCTACGACCCTGACGTGTCGGGGTTCGGCCTTCTGATTGAGAAGATTGCCGTCCTTGTCGCACCCACGGCGATGCTCATGCTGTCCTCGTCTGTTGCAGTGAACGTGGTCGAGGCGCTGCAGGAGTTCTGGCAGATGAAGCAGGCCCGGGGCGCGGACCTGCGCAACGGCGCACTCGTCATCTACGAGTCGGTGCCTTCCTCCTGCCAGCCCTACGTGTGCTACGTCACACTGCCCGGCGGCTCCTGCTTCGGCAGCTTCCAGGTGAGCCACGCGAGAGGGAAGGAAAACAACGCTCAGTTATGGTGTACAAACTTTTTGAATTTTAAAGAAAGTTTGCTTGAATGTTTCCTATTTTGTTGTTGTAAATCTTCGGGGTGGCTTGTCCTTTATCCTGCTATTGTGATCCAAATTTTCGTTATTAAATGGATTTTTTTTGCTTTTTTCTTTTTGTAGCATCAGTGTGGTAATTTGATCTAAATGTATCCCGAATTGATGTGAATTAATAGAAATTAAATGCTAAATTAACTATTTAATTTAACTACTTAATTATTCTGAATTGCGTGATAACGTTTGCGTGCCTCATGTGTTGACATCATTATTGCAGCAGGTCAGCTGACGTAGGCTTTTGCAATGCTTGGACCTTAAGCATTCAAAGAAACACCCAGTTCCAAAAATTTCAGAGTTATTTCCCCCCTCAATGTCACGTTCCACTCTTCTCGCAAGGTCGGGGGAAAAGGGGGGGGGGAGTCTCTGAATTTTAGCGAACAAATTTCGTAAAATTTATTTGGACTTTTTTAGAAGTTTTAGGCCACTGGGTTACTTAAAACAATATAGAATTGCTATTACAGTGTCAGCCGGCTACCCCAGGTTTGGAGGGGAACTAAGTCCAGAAGGAAAACGTACTGAAATGTGGGCGCCAGGCACCTAAGTACCGTCAGGCCTCTGAGGCTTTTGGCCGCAGTTTTGACGCCCAGTTTATAAACGCGCGCCTCGTGCCGCTTCCTGTTGCAGAACTGCCCCACCAAGGCGGAGGCGAGGCGGAGCGCAGCCAAGATCGCGCTAATGAACTCGGTCTTCAACGAGCACCCCTCGAGGAGAATCTCGGACGACTTCATCGAGAAGGCAGTGGCCGATGCCAGAGCGTCGTTCAAGGTAAGGGTGTAAGGGTATGGCAGAAGCGCGCGCGGTCAGCCGCGCCCGCCGCGCCGAGCCAAAGTCCCCCGTGGCCAGCTACATCAGCTGCATCTGAAGTAGCGCTGCAGCAGGAGCAGGAGCAGGAGCAGGAGCAGCGCGGCTAATGAGGCTCCCGTGTATGCCGTGCAATTGACCTGAGAGCCGCGCCGCCCAGGGCCCGGACCTGCTGGCCGGAGCTGGAGCGAGCTGGAGCTAGCTTGTGCTAGCTGGAGCGAGCTGGAGCTAGCTTGTGCTAGCTGGAGCGAGCTGGAGCTACCCGCGCGCCAAATAACCAGCCGGGGGGGAGGGGGGGCTGGTGCCGCTAGAACCCGTTCGCCTGCCCCCCTCCCCCCCCTGCCCTGCCCTGCGCTCTGCGCTTCTCCCGCCTCCCTCACACTACAGTCGTCACAGTAGCCTGAAATTATACCTAATAACGTAATGCCTAGCCAGCTAGCCAGGCAGGCAGCACAGCCAGCACAGCCAGCAGGCGTTCGTTGTCTTTGGAATGCTTGCCCCGTCGCGTCGCTTCGCGGTGCGTCGGCGGCGCGCGGGCCGCCCCGGTGGTCGTGGTGGCGGAGCGTGGCGGAGCGTGGCGGAGCCAAGGGTCTGCCACTTTGAAAATTTGCGTACGATGATTATAATCAGACACGATTATGGTGATAATCAATGATTATTAAAGATTATCTTGAATTAATTCAAGTAAAGATGTTAACATATTTACTGATCATCGGCCAGGAACCTCACAACTTTTGGTCAAATTTGATGATATTTGTCATAATTTGTGAAAATTTGTCAATATTTTGAAATTGTAGATGAATATGATTATGTGACTATCAATAATCATCGAGAGGGGTGTACCAGCCGGGCGGGTACGGGTACGGGGCTCAGTGCTGGAACATCCCCACAGGACACCACCACCACCACCATCACAACCACCACCACGAAAAAGAGGGAAAAAAAAGCCCGAGCTTATCAGGGTTCCCACAAATCTGGAAAACCTGGAAAGTCATGGAAATTTAAAAAAGAAAAAATTTTGATGGAAAGTCACGGAAATCGCAGGGACGGACATGGAAAATTCGGATTATGGGGCCTCTTCGTAGGGGATATTTCGGACGCTCCGCCAAGACTTTCTCAAATGTCAATTCGTAGTTTATTTACTTTTTTAAAAAATTTGATACGGAGAAGTCACGGAAATTTTGA